>JACJUM010003129.1:5324758-5470461 GCA_020976665.1 Heortia vitessoides
TAGGCGGCGGCGGGCACGGCGGCGTGCAGCATGGCGGCGCGCTCGGGGCCCACGTAGGCCAGCGGGTCCCGCAACGGCCGCGCGCGGTCGTACACCGAGCCGGGCACCATCGCCTCGCGAGCGTCGAACATCGACGTCGACATGAAGTGGGAGCCGGGGTTCTGAGCGTTCACCAACTTCTTCGGCTTCGCGAACTGGATGGCCGACTCCTTCAGGTTAGACAGTGGGCCCTCGGTGAGCACGCGGCGCTCCTTGTAGAAGGCTAGCAGGTGGTTCCACAGCGGCTGCTTGCTGAGCACTTTGGGGTTGCCGACGACGATGAGGCCGTACTTGGCGCGCGTGAGGGCGACGTTCAGCCGGCGCGGGTCGCTCAGAAACCCTATCCCCTGATGCTCGTTGGAGCGCACGCACGACATAATTATTATATCTTTTTCGCGGCCCTGGAAGGCGTCGACGCTAGCGACCTCGATCTCCTGATACAGTTTTGCGTGCAGGCTTCCCTGGTACTGCATGTGTTGCACGAGATACGACCTCTGACCCTCGTACGGCGTTATGATGCCGATCTGCTCGGGGCGGACTCCGGCCTTCAGGAACCTAGTGGTGAGCTTCTCGACGTTGGCGGCTTCGGTCCTGTTCAAATAGGACGTTCCGGACCCGGCTATCTCCTCCTGGCCTTGAGTGACGTAGAAGAACATCGGCCGATCCGGCCTCGGCCAGGGGAAATCGATTTTGTGAAGGCGTCTCTCCTCGGCGCTCACGCCGTTCTGGAGAGATCCCTCGTAGAAGAAATCGGACGGGAAGCGCGAGAGCTCGGGGTGCATTCGATACTGGACTTCAAGACGGAAAGGGCGGATACCGAGGACGACTAGTCTCTCGAACAGGCTCTGGCTGAGACCGGCCTTGGCGGCTTTCTTGCACATGACCACCGGGCCCAGCTGGCAGTGGTCGCCGACCAGAATGAGTTGCCGAGCGCCCAGCACGACGGGCACCATACACTCTGGTTCGGTCGACTGCATGCCTTCGTCGATGAGGATGGATTGGAAGCGCATGCGCGCCACTCGGGGGTCTCCGGCGCCTACGCAAGTGGTACAAACGACGTCGGCAGCGTCGAGGAGTCTTCGCTCCGCGGCGCGGCGAAGGGCGCGGTAGCGACGTTCGTCGGCGGCGGACAGCTCGCCGGCCTCCTCCTTAAGACGCGTGAGCTTGCGCAGCTCGCTGTCGACCGAGCCCAGCGCGCGCGCTTGCTCGTGCAGCGCCAGGAACGACACCGACGACTCCATCGCCTCGCGCGACTTGGCGCAGAGTCGGACGACTTTTAGGCCAGTCCTGTGGATTTTTTCAGTGAGCTGGTCGACGGCGGTGTTGGAGGGCGCACAAACTAGAACGAGTCCCCCGTTTTGTCGCACGAGTTGATACACGATAGTGGCAGAGGTCACGGTTTTACCCGTCCCTGGTGGTCCTTGAATCAAAGATAGCGGACGCTGGAGAGCGTGCTTCACGGCGTACACCTGAAAATAACTATAAATAAACATTTGCATATTCAACACGCAAAAGTATTATAAACATATGATATGATTTATTTTGGCTGCACTTTCGAGTAAACATATATTTGTCTCATTGTGTGCCATCTCATAATTTGTTTACTATACTGTTTAAGGAGTACCTAGATCTATACAGATAAAGAAACTAGTAACCTGTGAGCGATTGAGATCTGGAAGGTTTGGAGCGCTGAAATGTTTTGGCAGATGCACTCGAAATAGTACTTCTTCTACTTCGTGCCCAAGCAGGCGGCGGTAAATGTATCCCGATACTGAAGTATCATCGACGGCGAACTTCCGTAGAGCTAGTTGCATCCTAAAAAAATATTTATTGTATATAAATATCAATTTAATATTTTATATATATAAATATATAATATGTTAAATAATGGAATAGGTATAATATGTTGCATCCATGAGCATTGACTGGCTCAATGATATATTCGAGTGTTCCTATCTTATGTACCAAATGTCGTGAGTTCGATCTGTATCCAGTTCAAATGTTTATGGGATGAAAAATTTTATTTATTCTGTATCTGGATGTTAAATGTATGTCCATACAATTCCTCTGTTGTCCGATATCCGTAAAATGAGGGCTTCAAGCTAATCTTGAAATCAGGTCAACATATGAGATGTCATGTGAATTCAATTACTTATTTATAGTACATTTATTACAAAGAAAATAACCTATCTTTATTGTCGTTGGTGGTGGAATCCAAATCGCCGTCCTTGAATCTCAACTCGCGCTATAGGAATCAAATATATAAAGATAATGAGGCATATAGTTCGGTTGTAATATACCTGTCAAAGGAGGTACTCTTCCAAATGAAGTCGACCACGAAGTTGGATGTGCAGTCGAGAGGAGCCCCCGCACCGGTTTTCAATTCCAGCCCCACATCGTCACCAAAATTGTCGGGTACCTTGATCACATGTCCTACGCCAGACCACGCTTTATGTAATTCACCCACATATCTGTAAGCAATTATTTATAGTGTAATCTATAAAAATAAATCCTCGAACGATTGCACCGAATTTTTCATTTATTTCTTAGAACGAGGTTTGTAAGAATCACAAAGATCAGGAAATATCTTATAGGTTAAATATCTGTCTAATCTATATGTTTAAATTGAATTTTCTATAGAATGCTTTGATTCTATAGAACACGAATATATACAGTTTAAAGAATCAAGGAGTAGAACGTAAATATATAGGAATTTAGAAAATTATATATACATAACAACAGTA
The DNA here is from genome assembly GCA_020976665.1 of Heortia vitessoides. NCBI lineage: Eukaryota > Metazoa > Arthropoda > Insecta > Lepidoptera > Crambidae > Heortia > Heortia vitessoides. Next base: position 5,327,542 of record JACJUM010003129.1, read on the forward strand.
CGGCAAAAATTATGCTAAAAAATGAAGGCAGAGTAATCAAAATAAACAATGGGGTTCGTCAGGGTGACCCACTCTCTTCTAAACTATTTACAAGCCGTTTTAAAAGAAATCTTTTTTGTAAATTATGGCTTAAATATAAACAGAGAACGACTGTGACCCTTACGAGTCGCTAACGACATCATTATTATTCAAAATATGATAAAAAACTTAGAAAGAGAAAGCCTTGTGATTGGCTTAACAATGATACCTTAAAAAACTAAAGTACAATGAGACGACCCTATTAAAACGAATGGAAAACCGCTGTACGTCACATAGTATAGATACTTAGATCAACAGATCTCAACCACAATTAAAATTACAAAGGAAGTAGATAAGAAAAGCTATTGGTGTCTAAAAGAAATAGTGAAGAATTAAGTTATGTAATTTTATTCATATTATATTCAAAGATAGGTATATAAAGACAAACAAATGTACAGTGCAATTAATTGCAAACAGTTTCATTCGCAAATAAATGCTCATACATGTGTAATGTTTATTCGCCTTCACTAATATAGAAATTTATTAACATCAAAATACAGCTTTCACTTACCTCAATCTCAATTCATCTCCATGCATCAGTTTCATGTCACTGTCAGTTTTAGCTAGTGTGAAATAAGCTATTGTCTTTTTGTTAAGACCAACATCCCAACGTACTTCAATCCCTTCCTGGGTCTGAGACTCCTTCAATCTCTTATCGTAATCAGCTTCTAACTTTACTAAAGGACCAAAGATGTTCTGGTACTGATAACCATCTTCATATCTAAAAATATATAAGTTTAGTTAATATAAATTTTTACTTGTTTATAAACAAAAAACAAATCTTTGAACATATAGAATATTGAAATGGATTGAGATATGAAATGACCATAAGGGCGGTCACATACATTCGGAATTCCGTTTCGGAATTTTGATTTGAAACACTGTTTCAGGATTCCGTTGATATATCACATTTATTTCCGTTCGGAATAACATTATGTATGTGACCACATTTAACCTGACCACATGTCAAGCAACTGGTTAATTCATATCTCAGAGATAATGTAGCACTTCAGATAATATAATGTATTTGAAAGATTGCATATGCCTTTTTACCTTAAAAGTACTTGGTTTGGTTCTTCATCAACACCAGGTTTTTCCAGATCCTGGAAAGTGGCATCAACATTGTCGCGCCACAGTTCTTCTAGGCGACCAATTTGTTGAGGAGTTACCTGGAATGTAAAAAGATGTTATAGATTGTTCCATCACATTCCAGATAAATCAATTGAAGTTTTGCATAATTGCATATTTTTTAACACATGAATTTAAGCATCTTTTATCTAGACATACTTTCGCTTTGATAATATAGTATAGATTTACCTGGCGAGCTCTCATTTGTTCTGTTTCAGAAGGTACTTTAACAAGCCAGGATAGAAAAGCACGATCAGCTGAAATATAATGTAAGCTTGATTTACTCTACTCAATAAACTATGAACAATAAATTTAACAAAATATTGTAGTATGTCATAAATAAAATATTGTACATACAAATTAAAGGCTTCCACTGTTCTTGATCCCAATTCATGTCCTTTAATGAACTTTGTGCTGCACATGGTTGCCTAAAACAATTAAGTTAGAACCAATTTAATATTGTTTCTATTTTACTAGTATTTATCATTATCATATCAGCTTTAGGAAGTTCAATACTGTAAGTAGCCTGCAATTAAAACTTATTCAATAGGTAAGATTTAGCTACTGAGCTAACTTGATAAAATAATGTATAGGAATATACTCACCGACACAGCAACACAACTACAGAGTCTGCTTTGGCAGGTATGAAACCAAGCACAAAGACATTACGTGCCCCACACGAGTAGCATTCTAGCAGAGTTTCACCTAAAGGACCATCCCGATGCAGAGCAGCTTCCTTGTGCTTGGCACGCACAAGGTGGTTGATGATATGTGAGCCAGAAGTATTACCACGGCCATTGCAGAACCTGTATCAACAAGTAGATCTTATGAATTTTATAAACAGATATGAACTGTATTCTGTAGTCTTCCTTTATTTCAGATAAATTTCTTTGTTCAACATAAAAATGCAATTATGTGTATATTAAAAATCAATGAAATACAACTGTCAACTACTTCTTGAAATTATAAAACTACCTTTCATTATTTATAATCATTTTAATTTGTAATTATAATAACATTGCTCACCATTTATTACAAATGTTGCACATGACAACTGTGGATGGGTCATGGATGCCACAATACTTGCAAGCATGTTCAGGAAGTTCTTTACTGCTGTATAAAGCTTCATCTTCTTCTTCAAACTGCAACTCTGCTATAGCATTTGTCACATTGGATATCTTGGAGGTAAGGTCCGAACGTCCCAATCCGTTAACCTAAAATAATAATTAAACTATAACATTTATAGCCCTCAAGTTTTGTAATAAGTAAACTTACAATAAGGTTATGCGAAAAAGTTATGTGTATAACTTTCCGATGATTCACTGACCTGGTTGGACGTGCTAAGCCCGTGATCATGCTGAGATGCCTGTGTTTGACTCTGGGATGGAAGTGTAAAGTCAGTAAACTCAAATTCTGACCCTTGAGTGTCAGCTCCGATAAGATCAGCTTCTTCGGTGTCCAGAAATGTGAGCGTTTGTGAGCTCGGCCCATACGCGTCAACGCTCATTTTTGCCCTGTATGACGATTTTTTGAAAACAAAGAAAATATGTCAAAAAGAAAATAATTCTGCTCGTTTACGCAGAACACCCATACCAGCCACGCAATAATTATCAAACGACTTGCGAAGTATGATGAAAAATCGCCATGTTAGCACATGGTTTGTTTCCGTTTACATTATGATTTCGATTGGTTCATAACTTAAACAATATGCAATACACCAATCAGACGTGACAGAACTTTGACGTATATAGTTCGGAACCAATGGCCACTGAGAAAAACAAAGGCCATAGACAAATACATATTTCAAAAAGGCAAAAGGATAATACATTATACGGCTTGCCAATTTTGAAAAAAATGATTCAATTTAATCTTTACTCTTATTGATCACTATGAGAAAATACACTGACAAATTTTTATAGGTCCTCACAGAGATCATCTTATTGTAAAGTAACAATCCGAGATTCGAGTTAGCGCAAAATATTACACCTACTGATGAGTGTTTGCTTGTAATGTCACGATTGAATATTTGATTTTTACTAATAAACAAAAGCGCTGTGTAAAACGATTACGGCCTCTTTCTCTTAAAACGTGCACCGTCACCGTAGCAAGTGTCACCGGGTGCAATGCATCCTTTGTTTTACGGTTCTCCCAATCGATGGCCACTCAAGTCCGCTTGGCTTTCGTTTCAATCACGCAATTATTTAACAGATACATTCTTAGTACTTCGTCCATACTTCGAGTAGTATATACCATATTGTCGAACGCGTGCAGTAGAGCAAAGCGAGCCTGCTCCTAGAGCGAATATCGCCCGCACTAATGCGGCTGGGCTCTCTCAGTCCTTTTCTTTTGCATACAACGATTAACTGTCACCTACAACAGCAAGCTCAGCTCGAGTTAAAGGTCGACTTAAAGGAATAATATTCGTTAGTCTCGGACCAATCCCGTAAATGATCGTGCTATTGACTGTAATTGACGCTTCAGTAATCCAATATGTTCTTAAGAAAAAATATCTACGCCCGAATTTGTTTGAAGACGTGATGTCGTTCATCTGGGAGGCACACGTGGAATTTTTCTTTAGAAGAACTTTTAAATAGTTAAAAGAAAAATTGAATTATATTAGAATTCAATTTCAACTTCTATAAAATACGTATGAGAAATAGAAAGAAGTAGTATTATAAAGAATGCGGTATTGGAATTGGTAAAAACGATTGCATTAATTCTACTGTAGTAATTTTTGAGTAAACCTAACCTTAAATGATGAACTGAAATGGGGACCTCATGATCTTTCGGATAGACTTAGTTTTCCAGTACGTACATAAAATCCATCAAATTAACAGACGTAGATGTTATATTGGTATTCTTAGAATCATCATAGGATCTTAAACATCTGACATAAATTCTGATTTTTGTTCTGCAGAAGATAGCCCACTACTAACAGCAATCTCTAAGAAAAAAGTTCAAAGAAATTTATATAATGACAGTACTTACATCTTTAATATATCTGATATACTTAAATAGATATCCAAAAATACATCAGACTTTCTGAAAAATAGGGGCATACATAAAATTAATACTAGAAATAAGTATAAGCTCGCAGTGCCCATAACTCGACTATAAATGTATCAATTAGGTCTAATTCGTCCAAGGGCCACGGTATAAAATTTAGGTAGTATTACAAATACGTCTTTATACAATTTAAGAAATAAGTGTTATGTCAACTTATGCTGAAAGCAGCTTTATAGATTATATTGATGATGAAAACGTTAGGGACTAAAATTAATTATATTAACTTCTAGTTTTAAAACAAGGATTTTTTAGCGCCGGCGCAGGAAATGGTTCACTAAGCATTAGGTGTTGGTGTGGTGAAACCTTTATCATCACTAGTTTTATTCGCAGTTTCTATTCTCTCGACAATATATCTATATTAGGTAGGTAAAGAATATAAAAGGAAATAGAATTAAAAAATATATTAATTCAGGAGATCAGTTGAAGCCGAGCGGTATAAGCCTCGGAATAAAAAATTGCGATGTCCTCTATCCATCAATTGCGGCTACTGGAGCAGACGGCGTCGTGACGACTTGGTTATTTTTGCGTGAGCTTAAAAGAGTGGGCCAGCGTCGATTTTAGAAAATATAGGTCAGATATCGGCTTCAAGCGCAGTAATCGGTCAGCGGTTTGACACAGACGCCAATGTTTTATAGTTTTTCTATTGAATAGAGCGGCCACGGAACTCAATCAGTCTATCTATACGCTCTGACGGTGTCTAGCCTCACTGAAAATGGTATGTGTACTGTAATGATGTACTGTATTGTGAAATTGGGCTGTATGTTTGTTACGTTTTCACCTTTTGACCGGCAATAATAGCAGTGTATCATTTATTTATATTAAATTATTTATGAAAATTGGCTACTTTTGGTCCTCCAAAGGCTGGAACGACACAAGCCAGCAATGAAGTATTTTTTGTTATTATTTTGTCGACTTCTTTAAGCTTTTAAAGCGATATAAAGTTGAATGAGAGACCTTACAAGCGCGACTCTACATATATATCGACTCGATTGTAGACTAAAACGAAATTTATCAATTATCTTTATGATTCTATGTAATACACGTTTGTATAATAGAAATAATGAGTGTAAAAAATTTTAATACTTTAATGTTATTAATATGTATTTAATACAGGATGTATATGACTTCTTAATAATAATGATAAGGTAAAAGTTAATTTTAAGGCACTTTGATTCGGTTGTGGCCGTGAGTGATTATAGTAATTTTGAGAAAATTTTGCTCTGCAGTTGCAGGCATGAAAGCAATCGCAGCAAATAGTTTTACGGCGGCAATACTGGTGCCCTTCCCTACTCTGATGCATTGAAAATACGAGGTTGTGGGTGATTATACCACCATCTAAGAAACTTGTAGAATATGTTGTTCTTTGTTATGTTTTTAGTATGTTCCTTTCTGTGGGCAACAGATCAACCTACTCAAATCGGTAAAATGTTTACAGTCAATTTCAAACTCAATGTCTCGCTGTTACAGATTAATATAGATTGCGAAGTTAATCTGTTGCTATGTGTACCGTATTCGCTGCTTACGGTATCTGGTACAGGGAGACGTACTTTTTTCCTCTAGTGGACTTTTTCCCATACGTCCTAGTTGATGCTGATTTAACATTTTATGTGGTTTACGAACAATTGCATATTTAACAGTTAATTAACATTTTTTCTATAACACATTTCAGGTAAACAGTTAAACGCCGCATTTAAGTTAAGTAAACGAATAGTATTCTAGAGTAAAAACATCTGGATAGAATGTAAAAAAATCGCAAGCATTTATATAATGCATATTTGTGTATTGCCTGATGTGCGTAACAAAAGTGCTTTAATTGATATATCCAGTCAGAATTACAAACCGAGATTCTAAAACCCAGATATTGGGATTTTATATTTAAAGCGGAGATGTGCAGACTCTATAACTTAGACGTCCTTGCACGTTCCGTCCTACATTAATCTCTTGACACATCCCACTAAAATGACGGTTAGACAAAGTGTAGAGACTGCATTAGGACCTCAGCTGAACCGAGGTTCTGATACCGAGATGATATCTCTAGGGACTTTTCGTATCCTTGGATCGTCTGATTCTTTCGTTTTGGATCCTATTCGATAATATTCACATTTTTTTCTTTTATGTTAATTCCCACATCTTATACATTGACCTGACTTCGTGGTAAGGCGTTTAAAGCACTTGTATTACGGAAGCAGGAAGCAGAGGAACACAGAAGCACAAATACCACTTATATTTAACACCCAGACACAAGAAACACAAATATCATCATAAAAATGTTTGCCTTGGATGGGAATCGAGCTCACGACCTAGCACACTACATAGGATCACTACCATTTTCAGCGCCTCCGCCCCGTCGATAGAATTTATCATCAATATAACTAATCGGATAGGATCGACCTGTCACCAACCGGCGTGTGACTGAACAGTCGCCTAGAATTTCTCAGAATCAGAGGAGCAATGTTTTTTATATATTGCTATGTGCTGCGAAGCTTGCGAGATGCAACAGACACAAATTATCTGAAGCTGGTATACTGGAATCAAAACTTTTGACGTGACAACGTCTTATAAATTGGTTTGCCGGGTGACACTTCAACAAAACTGCGTTACGCTCCGCTCACGTTATGCGCTCTCAATGAGAGCGAGTGAGAGGCACGCGTCCCTCTCACTCGCTCTCATTGTGACGTGTGTTACGCAAATGTATTGCAAGTTATTGTATGTATATTTGTATATAAATACGTATGTATGTGTAAAGGTAAAAATAAAATTTTCAGTGCGAGACTCTTTGTATAAATTAATGTTTTAAATATAATTCTTTGTATAAATAAATGTTTTAAATTGTTACTATTATTTCATCCTTATTCCTACTATACGAATGAATATTCATATTAAAATTATTTTACCACCCAAAGTCGTTGTCACGTAAAACTTTCGCCCGTATACCGACTTTACAGGCAACCAATTTTTTTTTCTAGCATAATTACAATATTTATAAACTTTTGTTCAGCAAAAGCGAGCAATTAAAATAAAAAAAGTACAATAGTACATCTAAGACAATAGGAATCTTGTTGCATTTTGTAAGACTTGGAAGTTTGACTGTACCCTGTCTTTTACACTAGTCTTACATACATATGATGTTAAGAGCGTAGTAGACTATGAGACCATAGAAGACAATTAAAATAATTCCTCATCTATAGCCAAACACTGCTTACTATATCAGACGGTTCCATACAATGTATATTGATCTGAAATAAATTGAATCGAATATAATGAGACGAGTCAGACGTGACGCTGTGCCTTAAAGTTTGATTACTCAGATCAACAACAACTGCAACAAATATTTACAATACAACATGCTTGTCTTGTTTTTTTACGGGTTTTCTCATTTTGCGAATATTGTTTATAGTATCTGCAAGTTTCCTTCCTTATACAAAAATTTATAATGAGCTGGTTTGTTGTATTTAATTACATATACGAGTGTATCTTATGAATTATTGTTTACTCCGATTACTAATAATTTTTAACCGCTTTTTATTTTATTACGTTGGACTCGTTTGACAATGTTTTAAAAATATTAACGGATACCTATTATAAGTTTTCTAGTTTAATGGGGTTAGTTTAGGTTAGAACAAAAAATGTTAGGGAAAAACGCGAAGACAAGACTTTCCAATTAAAATAAATCCTATTTTATCCATAGCCAAACACTGCTTACTTTAACAGACGGTTTACTTGTTTAATAGATTACCAATCGAACTGAAGGGCTGCTTGTACAAGATTGGCTTTAAAAATTAGTCATTGACGGTAGCAGGCATTCATTGCTTTTGAAATAATTAATCTCGTTATTAATTTGAATTGTTTTTAATGTTTAATCGATTTTTGACGTATACTTATAATCTGACATTTTACTCTTTATTTTTGTATTGACATTCTTATTAAATTATTGTCATTGTTAATAACTTAATTACAATTGATTTTTTGTTAATATATGTTTTTATGTAATTTTGTGCTTATCATATTGTAATGCTATGTTTTTCACACAATGTATATTGTGCTGAAATAAATTGATTTGAATATAAAGAGGCTAGTCAGACGTGACGCTGTGCCTTAACGCTTGATTACTCAGACGGTCTAGGATTAGGTTGATCCGATAAAAAAACTGCAACATACTCGTATATTTACAATTCAACATGCTTGTCTTGTTTTTTTACGGGTTTTCTCATTTTTCGAATATTGTTAATAGTATTTGCAAGTTTCCTTCCTTATACAAAAATATATAGTCAGCTGATTTGTTGTATTAAATTATCTGATAGTATCTTTTGAATAATTTTTTAGATACTCCGCTTACTAATAATTTTTAACCGCTTTTTATTTTATTATGTTGGGCGGGTTTCACGATGTTTTAAAAATATGAACGGATACCTATTATAAGTTATCTAGTTTAATAGGGTTATTTGACGTAGACACATTGTAATCTGAGTTATATTCTCCGAGACAGAAGGTTCGACGAGCATATTTCGTCAATCCATCAATGATTTCAGTTAGCCGTATAGTAGGTACTGGCAGAGTATAATAGTAGCTCCGGATGGCAGTATATATCCAACCGAATTAGTGTAGCTCAAATGCAACAGGGCAGGGATGGGCAGCATTGCTCCCGTAGGGAAGCTACACCCTGCGATTGCCACCACGCTGGCCCAGCGCAGCATGTATGAACAATTACCCCTTTCTTGGGGAGCCCAATGTCCAGCAGTGGTCGTTTTATGGCTACTATGACGATGACGATGATTAGATACTGACTATTATGGAAATGTAGTCCATATTTGATGCACCTGATGGCGCAGATCCTGGGTTTGATCCGAACGTATATATGTAATCTAATATATGTAATCATAATATTATTATATGTGTACCTGATGAAACTGATTATCAGCAGAATATTTTTACCTCACAGTTATTTTTAAAAGAGACAAAATGCAACTAAAATTCTGACTTAGTGATCCTGTCATGTGCCCCATGCGCCACACGCCATGCGATCGTGGGTTCGATTCCCACCCAGGACCATATACATATGACGAATGCTTGTGTTGTTTTGAGATAACCAGAGGTATTGAATATGAATATGGATTTACATATTATATTTTTGATTTCTCTGCTCTTTGATGTCCGTAACACAAATGCTTTAAGCGACTTATCTCGGAGTCAAGTCGATGTATGACGTTGTTCAAATTTATTTATTTATTTACAAGAGGTAGACCTCTTACAAATGTCGTCGGCATTGGTACCTTACTCTCACCTATTTCAACCACCAAATAGCAGTGTTCGCATGTTGTGTTCCGGTTTAAAGAGGCAGTGAAATTACACAGTATCTTCGGTTTACAAGGTTGGCGACACGCTAGTGATATATTTGTGATGACACGAGCGTCTATAGGCTGCGGTCACGTTTACGATAAATCAGACCGTATGCTTGTTTGCTGAATACATAATATAAAAAAAATGTTAGTAGAAAACTAACATTATTTCCATATGACTAGTTAATTTGCTCGCTACTTCGTCTGTCTAAAGTGCACATTATATCGCGTAATCGGAAACTCTGTTATTCGGAATTTGAGACTTGTCTATATCCTTGCCTTGGATTCTAACCACAAACCAAATTTCATCAAAGTCAATCCACCGGTAAGTTCGTGCAAGGGTAACAAACAAACATGTTGAAGTTTGATATCTTTTATAATACACATTTACTATGAATTAATAAGTTATTTCTAGTATACTTTTCTAATTTATACTAAAAATTACTTATTATTAGTTAATCCCACATAAATCTTATCATATAAATCTCAGGAATAAGACTTGACTTGTCACATGCCCACTTCCAATTAACGGATCGCAAGTGGTGTTCGTTACATTGTGTCGAGTATCAGATTTCGCTGTTTTTGCATCTTCAACTAATTGATGTAAATGCCTTGATTGATGAGAACGATGCCCTTTTGCTTGCCTTTATTTGAGTTAATATGAATCATGACTGCAGACATCGTTTACAAAGGTTTCGATAAAAGTAAAGTCACGGTTTCAAAAAGCTTATTTTATTACACGGGCAATAAAGGCAAATGTGAGTTTTATGATGCCATTTGTTCAATGGATCCAATACAATTATTAACGTGCAATGATTTTATTAAGTACTTAGTCACTTAAATTATGCGTGCGCCATACTGAGCTACTAGCACGAGACAATTGTGGACAATTGGTGCGAGCCGGCGCCAGTCGTGATGTCATCTCGAGACGTTTCTGCTCTATATTTTAAAATCTTGCGTGGCTTTCAGATGTTGCGTAGCATCCACTTGTTGGTTAATACCACATATTTTCTTTGTGCCGTTCTAAACTATCATTGGATTGTGCACAATGATAGTTTGCTTTGTATAATGAGATGCTCAACAAAAGATATATATGGCGCTTATAGAACTTTCAACTTAGCCCTAATTGGAGCCGTGGCCCTATTCCCGTCTCCGAGGGCCCACACATCATCTTTGAAGCGTTAATAGACTGGTGTAAAGTTGTCAGAGTCACTTGACACTACGTATATGCTTATTTGTTTACAGATGTTGTTTATATAGAAAGCATCTAAGGTATACCTTATGTAAAAAATTTATAAATTTGACTCAAATATCGATGGTAGATATTGCGCTATAATCATTAGAGTCATAGGGTAAGCATACGACAATTGCATTTAATGTGCTATATAACAATAAAGAACTTTATAAAACATATATATGCATATAGCATTCTAGGCAATGTTAGTTGATAATAATAATGACACATGTGAAATGAGTGCACTTTAGGATTCTGCTAGGTACTGTCTTTTATTGTAATTAGTCCTACATATTCATTCTACAATGCAAGGGCGACTGACAACGTAACGACAAGAGTATCGCCATTCGTATGTAGATTTAGAGTAAAATCGCTTCACGGCTCCATTATTTGTTAGTGGATACAGTAACAAAACACAAATGACATCACGCCGATAGCGACCATACACTCACAATCGTAAATCTATTGGACCATACCATGAATACGTATCGTAAAATCAGGCACCCCAGAATGTGGATTATTTGGCACAACGACGATTGATTTGGTGCTATTTTACATATAACTTGAACATGAAACTAAGAATTTGCTCTAACTATTACTTTGAAGACAAGTTTTGTTAGTGTCGACGCCGACAGGGATCCATTAACATCAATCACTACGTGTTAAAGGTCTCACACAGATCAGTTATTCTTGAAGGTTCTTATCTGGTGGAGCCTTTAGTAAACATAGTTTTAAGACTCATATGGAGCCAGTAGTCTAATTTGAAGTAAACTCATATGCCCTCTAGTATGCATCTAGTCATTACGGTCATCGGTTATTTGATATGTTTCATTAGTTATTTTTTTAGAGAACAATATTAATATATTGTATAATTTTCTCTTATTCGGTCTCATCATCATCAAAGCAGCCGTAAAACGTCCACAGCGTCCCCAAGACAGAAGAGAATTTGCCCGTAATTGTCGTGCTGGGCAAGCGTGATGGCAATCACAGAGATGTGACGGGAATGCCCACCTGTTGGTTCCGGTACCTCAGTCGCCTCTTACGTACAAGGGTAGGTACCATTCTGCTCAGCCGATACCGCAGGGCTAGTCTGGCTAGTTAGGTCTATTCATATAAATACATATAAACTTGCGTAATAATGTATTTAATTTATTATTGTAGCAATTTGTAAGCTTCGCAGAAAATCAGACTTTCATCATTATCATCATATCAGCCATAAGACGTCCACTGCTGGGCATAGGCTTCCCCAAGTAATCTCAAATAGGACCGGTTGTTTGCGGCCTGTGTCCACCGCGATCCGGCGGATTTAGTTAGATCGTCTGTCCATCTTGCGGGTGGACGCCCTACGCTGCGTTTGCCGGTACGTGGTAGCAGACTATACGAGGATAAAAAACATGTGCGTTCCTAAATTTTAACAATGGCTCATGTAAAATACATGTTGAACACCGTCAATGGTTGGATGCTTTGATTATTTGGTTTCCGTTTGGTCTCGGACTTACTGGAGCGTTTAGTCTTTATATTACTGATTTAATGACCCATGCGAAATCAGCTATACTTCAATGTCATTATCATGCATTTAAACGTAGATAGGTAGATATGTATAAATAAATGAATGAGGTCTTCATTGAGCAACCATATTCTTTGTTACGCATTATGTTATTGTATAGCAACAAAAATATATTTTACTTATAGAAGAAATGTTTAAGTAACATTCAGTCCTTTAAGTTTTGAACTCATTAAGCAAATTGTATAAGTAAAATTTGGTATCGTTTAGGGTTTACTACCAGGACACTATTTCGTCCTAAGAATGGAAACCGAGTTTGTTGAAATGTTATTATTTATTTCATTATAATTGCTAAGGGAAATCATATAACTGAAATACGCTTTTAATTTACTTTTATTTATTTTACAAAATAAATGGTGATAAAAGGTGCACTAATACACTCATTTGCAAAAAAGGGGCGGTTTTGATTTTCTTCTTTAAAAAAATACGGTACCAAAATGATTTCAATCATTTGTACATGTTACTGGCCGGTCTCAAAAATGCCGTGGTGTTTAAAACAGTACGTTCTAAATTCAAATTTTCGTTTGATGCTCGTTTTTCGAAAAGATAATATCGGTTTTCATAACTTTTAGTCAATTTTTATGAAATTATTTCATATTCTTAATTGTCAAAGCTTCATTTATTGCTGTTTAGCTGTCTCAATAATGTTAGAGAAAGTAGTAAAAGCTACTAAAATTATTGCGCTGCTTGAAGAGGGTTGTAGCCAATGCTTCGTAGCTCAGAGGCTAAGTGTGAGTCGCTCGACGGTTCAAAGGATCTGGCAGCGGCGTCATTCACCGGTTTCGTCTAGAAAAGGACTGGTTCTGGAAGAAAACCGTACCCAACCACGTAATGATCATTTTCTTGTGAGTCGCGCATTGAGAAATCGCAAGTCTTCGTATAAGGACCTTAAGAACAACCTCGAAGAAATAAGAAATATCCATATTAGTCTATGGACGGTCAGGAGGAGGCTTTTCGCGGCCAATATACGCAGTCATCGCCCGGCCTGCGGCCAGAGCACAGTGAGCACAGAGTTGCCACGCTTAGGTTTGCTCGAAATTGTGAGTCATGGACTCAAGAAGACTGGAATAGGGTATTGTTCTCCGATGAAGTCAGGATATCTCTATTCGGTGAAGGTCGACGTCGGCGTGTGCTACGAAGACGAGGAGAACGCTTTGCAGAGGCTTGTTTTGAAGAAATCACACCTTATGGTGGGGGCTCTGTTATGTTTTGTGCAGGAATAAATTCAATGAATCGTACAGAGTTAGTCTTCATTGAAAACGGCTCACTGACTGGACATCGATACATAACGGAAGTTTTAATTCCTCATGCATAACCCGCATTAGCCGCAGCCCTTTAGGCAGACTTTTTTATGGACGACATCGCTCGCGCCCACCGGTCTGACGATGTCGAAGCGTATTTGCAAGAGGTTGGCATTCGTTGTTTGGATTGGCCAGCTTGAAGTCCCGACCTCAATCCTATAGAGCATGTCTGGGACGTTCTGAAACGACGCGTGAGATCAGTACAGCCGGCTCCGCAGACCATCACAGATCTGAAGAATGTGATTACCGCGAAGTGGAAACGTATTCCGCAAGCAAGTATCCGGGATATCCTCGCTAGCATACCCAGACGAATTTAAGCTGTGATTTCAGCTAGAGGGGGTCACACTCGATACTAAAGATTTATCTGCTTTATTAAAAAAACAAACAAAAATATTTGTTAACTTTTACTTCACGAGCATATGCACTACTAGCGAGCATACACTAGTAAAACTAAAACTGAAACCCATAAATTTTATCAAAATTTTATGATAATACTGACGAAAGCTATTATTTGCTTATTAATTTACAAAATTGTGAAAGTAAAACTTCCTATAATTATCAAACAAACCAATAGTAACATTTGAAATGGTTCATTGCTTAGGTGCCCGTTTCTTTTGCAAATGAGTGTATTTTAAATTTTTCCTACCATCTTATTAACATCTCTGAAGTAGTATTTCCAAGTGAGGATTTGATCGATTTACTGGGAAGTACTTATATATATATATATATTTAAGTTATTTCCTGTTATGTTCTTGGAGACATCACCTCACATGCCTAAAGTCAAATAATGGTATCTATGTCAATAGTAAATTTATATTAGTGTCCGAGAGTCCAAGATTAATGTATTACGGACATCAGACAACAGAGGAACAAATAATATACTTAAATATCTCCATATTTCATACCGCTGTATACTGCGGAGGCCCCAGCGCATTACAGCCAATAGGGCGATACGAGCTTATCGTTCGGTGGGCTTCGAAGCGGCGTCAACACTGGTAGTCCGCCATAGGAGCTAGAGGCCGAAGTCCTTGCGGAACTGTATCACCACATGGCTGAACTCCGATCTCGCGGTGTCAGTCCGATACCGAGACAGGTGGACCGTTATAAACACCAGGCCCAATTGGCCTTAGCTAGGAGCTGGGAAATCTGATTGTCGGCCCCTATGTCGGACATGATCTGGTGAAAGCCATTCACCCGCACCTATCTTACGTTCCATACGACATAGATGTTGACAGGGCATGGGGCTTTCGGACAATACCTATTTAAGATCGGACGTGAGGTGACACCCGCCTGCTGCCAATGTGGATTGCCAGAAGACACGGCCCAGCATACATGTTCAGTATGACCAGCCTGGTTGGAACTGTACGCCGTGCTTGTAACTTCACTGGGATCGAGTGACTTTTCCCTCGATTCAGTGATCGGTGCCATAGATAGCAACAGGACAACATGGGACATCGCAGCCTCATTTTGCACAGCAGTGATGAGCCGCAAAGAGGCTGGGGAACGCACCAGAGAGGCTGATACTGAGGCAGACCCCAGGTGAAGACGACGTCACAGTCAAATAAGAGCAACGCTGAATAGCGCTGAATAAGTCCGTCGCAGCCCTGCATCATTTAATTACAGGGTGGAACATGAGTGCTGCC
Organism: Heortia vitessoides; assembly: GCA_020976665.1. Taxonomy (NCBI): domain Eukaryota; kingdom Metazoa; phylum Arthropoda; class Insecta; order Lepidoptera; family Crambidae; genus Heortia; species Heortia vitessoides. The sequence continues at coordinate 5,342,892 of JACJUM010003129.1, forward strand.
CTGTTCAAAAAAAAGGGTAGCTCGAACCCGGCTCTTGGCGCAAAAGATAGATTCATTAAAACTGCGCCATCGAGCGCGTCCTCAAATTTTACTAAACGTGTCTAGACATAACATGACGACATCGTCACTTGCTATCCAGCGGATTCCTTTAAAACAAATTACACTAATATGGAAAATTAATTTATATTGGTTATTCCGAATTATAACATACTTCAGACGGGAATGTTATAATACAGAATTTTTATGGGGAATTTTACGGGCATGTTATAATACAAATTCAGAAATATAGGGATGTGATGGTTTTTTTTTTGACGAACTTAATTCTGGTTTATTTAGATGAGGATTTCCACCGGAGGGGTGGGCGAGGTCATTCATCTATTAACGTCAACGAGCGTTCCCAGATTCCAAGCGGTAAATAGTGGTAAGTGATTATTAGACCTAGCAATGTGTACTAGTTACTTAAAATTACAAAATAAATATTCTACAGTGTCTCATTGAATAAATCTCATAAATTAATACAAGAGCAGAAATGTTTATAAACCTTAAGTTTTCTTCCATCGTGGGAACTAATAAAAAACCTTGAAGACTAAAATCGGGTGACATTGTTTGGTGTTGTAGGTGTATAACTGTCATCTACATTCTAAATTAAATTTTTCGTACACATAAGATAGAACTCATACAAAGGTCGTCGGCATTGATACCTCTCTTCCAACTATTTTTACCATCAAATAGCAGTGTTCGTATTGCTGTGTTCCGGCTTGAAGGAAGAAAAAGGCATTAAAATGTCTAGGTAATGTGACATAATATCTTCAAGTCACAGGGTTGCCATTGCGCTAGTGATATTTTTGTGATATATTTGTGAATTTTTGTGAAAACTTCCCGCCACAATGCCCAACGATCCCTCAGCTGCCATGAACGAAGTCAAAATACAAGTCAGCCCCAAAAGTTTCACACTTAGCGGACTAGTAGCATTCGCCTTAGTGATAAGGCTCCAGTCTCACCGAAAATAATGGGCATAAATGAATAATATCAAAACATAGTAAATATAAATGATATCAAAATGACTACTAAACATCCAACGAAGCGTTCGTTCCGTGAGCCGCTCAACTAAGTGACCTGAAACTCCTGCACATTATTTCGCCAAGTCAAGGGCTCCCCTTGGAGACGCTATACTCCTCTGCGGACACACCTGAGTCGGACCACGTGGTTAATGGAACAGACGTTCTTCTGTCTTACCTATACTTATATGACGGGCCCGATGGCGCAGATGGTAGTGATCCTGTCTTGTGCACCAGGGGTCGTGGGTTCGATTCCCACCCAGAGCAAATATTTATATGATGATATTTGTGTTTGCTCTGTGTATGGGTGTAAAATATATGTATTTAAGTAGTATATTTGTGATTCCTCTGTTGTCTGGCATTCGTAACACAAGTGCTTTAAGCGACTTACCACGGAGTCAGGTCAATGTATGAGATGTTGTGGGAATTTATTATTATTATTATTATTATATCATGAAAAATATATATTATTTTTACACAAATATACATACATACAAAAATAACTACTTAAAATGCTCACTGAGGGTAAAATAACGCTCAAACCATGTTGGGTGAGTCGTGAATATCCAGTATGCCACTATACTCATTAACTAATTTGCAGTCTTAGTTTTGGGGAGTTTGATCCGCACTTTTTTTCACAGTAGTGGATTAGAGCGAAGAGTTACTTTATTCAAAGGGGATGCTTCAAATATATTACCTACATATTGAATATACAAAAATATTCACATATAAACTATACTATATCTCAAGTTGGATAAAATTGTACACAGCAAAAAAAATATTAAAATCGATTCAGTAATTCAGAAGTTCAATTTTATTTTTATACATAATGAATGTACATGTACATTTAAAGTCAGCAAGTAGTGAATAAAGTCATACATGAGCTCCCGACAGTCACGTAGAAATAATTAGTTACGCGTGTTTCATACTAATACAAGAGGTTACTTAATAGATGGTTTTCTAAGTTGAGCGTGTTGGCGCCGTGGCTCATCAGGATTCACGGCGTACCACCACTACTCATCGACAGGTATAGATGACTGAAGTACCTCCCTTCCATTGACAAACGTAATAAAAATAATCTGAGAAGCCTTTAGCCCTTCCGCATCTAAGTATAGATTATAATTATTTGTGTTACTATTGATGAAAGCATCTTACCTAAAAGTAAGAACTCTTAACGCGGCAAAGTAATTTAATAACTTTTTGTTATTTCCTTAAGAGTATTCTCTACTCGGATATAGCCAAGAAAGTCTGATAAATAAAAAAACTAAAAAGTACCTACGTTTATAAAATACATCAAATTAAAAAGTATGAAAATATTGTTTATAACAAAGTGATGATAAGACAAAAAATACTAGTTGTTGCGGTTGCTAGGTTTAGGAAAAATATAGTAATATATAATATATACCCCTCGCTTTATTTAGAATATTACTAGTACTTTTTGTTCATCATTATTTTTACTTTGTTAAAAATATATTTTTTCTACTTTTTAGTTTGATGTATTTTACAAGCATGTTTTTTGGTAATTTTAAACTATGTATATTGTATTTTTCAGTTCGATTTATTATTAAATAATATTAACTAGATGAGTACTTAAGCTGGAAATTAGGTGGGAAATATTGTATTGGCAACTATTCTTGATATGTGACAAAGTTTAAATTAAATCTGTTCGTCTAAAGTGGTTCAAAATCGACTTCGAATGAAACAATTATAAACAAATATACAACTGATGATACTAATCTAATATATAAAATTCTCGTGTCACAGTATTAGTTGTCATATTCTCCGAAATGACTTTACGGATTTTTATGGAAATTTATATGTGTATTCGATAGATCTGAGAATCAGTTGTATCTATTATTCACAGCCATAAGTATTGATTTGATAAGGTTGGTCTATCCTAAAATTTATATTTTGATTTTTAGGTCAGGATTTTCATACTATTATGATAAGGTTTAGAAAAAATACATACAACCTCGAATTTATCCTATTTTTATTAGTATTTTAATACCTATAAGGCTGAATAACGATCGCCGGGTCAGCTAATTCTGAACATTTGGTACACTGGTATTTGTTGTATGCTAAATAGGTTTCAACAATTTGCTACAATTGTCTAGGAGTTATATTATAGTGGATCCGTCAGTTAATTAAACATTTCTGTTTCCAATAAACAAAGCAACAGATGCATCAGAATGCATAAACCTAGATAATCAATCTCTCTCGTGTACAGGTTGTACTTTGCTGAGCTGTAAATTTGATCACTACTGTCGCCTCATCTCATCATACATAGAGGTCTAAGCTTGTCAGTCGGTTATTGCCTGATACTCAGAGGCGTATATAAAGCAGAGGCCAAATAGGCCAGGTGCGCCGTGTTCACCTCAGGATGATGGGCTATTGATTCGAAATTTGTTGTTATTAGTAGAGATTTAAAACTCTGGATATTATTCATACTCTTACTCTTGTAAACCAGTTGATAAGTATGATAAGGTAATGAAACTGTTACTTTTTAAGAAACATATGCAACGTCCTAGCTATTAAACATTTTCATAAGATATAACTTGCTATAATGTTCCTAATGCATACGAAGCCATATATGGATATCTATTGTTTCACTAGACTGCATACGAATCCATATATGGCTTTGTGGGCTAAAATCCAAAATAAGTAAAAAAAAATTTTTTTATTATTATTCATTTCTTAATTAAGACTAATAAAAGATACAATCGCTAAAATTTTTGTTTTATTGCATCAGTTTCATAATTCATGCAATAAGGGGTTAACATATATAACAACAAGTCCTATAAAACCAGATTAACATTCTTGGCTAGATTCTTAATAACTTGGTATTGTGTATAGATTTTTCAAAATTGTTTCTTTAAAATGTAATGTACTTATAGGTTTACCAAATGACTTTTAAGTTAAGTACGTAAGTTTATTTAATTATTTTCTTGTAAAGAGTTTTTGTATGATGTCTTTAAAAAAAATGGTTCTGCAGCTTGATATTTCAATGATATTTTTAGTATACATATACGTAATACTAAAAAAATATGATCAAACCATTAATGTAATCAGAAAGATAATTTACTTTTATTTTATTGTTCAAAAATGTGAATATCATCTTCGAAGTACAGCGTTTTTAATTGAACAAAGATCATCAAATAGTTCGTGAGACTCAAAAATAATCAAAAGTTAATGACATGAAGTTATTTCAACTGTAACAATTTCACAAAGACGTGTTGTAAACTATTTCCTCACACAACCACATGCATACATACAATACATACATACACACACGCATACACACAAATAATAATAATAAAATAAAGAATACGAATATGAATACGAATACGAATTATATGCAAGCAACAACTACAATAATAGGTAGTACTCCTCTACCATTCTCCGAAAAATCGGCAGTGATTGCGCGCGTCTGATCGACAAAGGAAGCGCATTCCACACTGAACAGCTTGAACTGTGAAGGATTTCCTGTAAAATACTGTGGAATGAACCGGCATCTTAAGTAGTAAATTCTCTGACGATCGCAGAGAACTTTCGTGGCTTTCACCTAAAAACACAAAACGATTTTTTAAGTAATTAGGGGAGGAAGTAATGAAAAATACTTTATATAGTTAAGAAAGAATATGAGCATTCCTGCGAAGTCGGATAGGAAGCCATTTGAGCTCGTTACGAAATTAAGATACTTGATCATATTTGCGTAAACCGAACACGTTATTACAAATCGCTCCAAAATAATAATATTAATAAGGATGATATACAAAAATGTATATTTTCATTACAGTCAAGTAGCCTATTCTATGTTACCTTAGATTTTTCGGTAACCAGCTTGTTTCGAAGGTTGAAAGATATCAAACCTACATTCAAGACTATACGACCCTAGAAGACAACTTATAAACATGGTTCAGGAGCGTGGCCTGTATTTTTTAACAAGGTGTTGTCACCTTTTTTATAGAACAGCATCGCCAGCCCTCACATTCCAAAAAGCATTTTTGCGTTTCGTTCTCAAGGACGACGTTGTTGTAGAGCTTCTGAAGATGAAGTATCTGTGTTATGGTTGTTGTCTTAGTCATCAGGTTTTATTCCGCTCCATTGTCTCTAATATTGTTAGTATAATAGAGACGCATTTTAAATATAATATATACGCATATTTTAGTACAATAGTACTGCATAAATTTTAAAATTTACCGATTGAGCCGTCTTTGCGACTTCGCGAGCGTCATTTGGTCAAAAATAAAGTTAGATAGATACCAATCGCATCTCCTCAGAAACTGAACATTGAAGGTCATGGCCAGGTTATGAAATGTTACTTGCCAGCCCTTCCTGAAAATTAACCCCAGATACGCCAATGCACATATCCCTATAGATCAACATTGTCCACCTGCATTTTACGTGTAGATTTGTGACACATAATGAAACAAATATGTATTACTATAAAAAAATATCATTATTCGAAACCCATTTAATTCATGGCAGTGTTACTATGTAAATTAATTATTTAAATGAGTACCTATTAAACTGTAGCACATGTCATAGACCATTAGGTACCGGCTGAGTAGAATAGTACCTTCCACTGTATCAGATGTTGTAAGAGGCGACCGAGGTACCGAAGCCAACAGATTGCGGTATATCAGCACCATTCCCGGCAATTATAGGCAAATTACCCTTTACTTGACGAGGCCTATGTCGAGCAGTGGACGTTTGTCGGCTGCTATAATGATAACATGTCATCATCTACAGTTCAAATTTTGTCTGTCATCTTGCATCCGTACAATAAGGAATACCTATTTCGAATTTTATAATCAAAGGTAAAATTTTGCATGTACTTTGAAAATGTTTTAATCAAATACCAAATACGAGCACACCAACGCATTGGTCTAAATCTGTGAATATTATATATATATATATATATACATTGATGTCAAAACATTTCGTTACACTTAAAATGTGTCAGTTACAACTAGTATCCAAGTAGTGCTAACGAATGCATTGGTATGTAGAACTCAGTCTAGTCTAGTTTGATTATTCGTATTTACCTAGACTAAATTAAGAACAATTTACGAGATGGTTGTTTTATGTTTGCAGACAATTTAGTTCACGGCTCACTGGCAAGTATGAGTTTTGTGCAACTATAACATGCTTTCATTAGTAGTCTTACAGTCGTATAAAATTCATCTAAACTTTGTGTAATATTGGCTAGAAGTTCAATATAAACCATAAAATAGATTTTTAATGTTGTTATTATAAAATTAAACAAAATGTTTTAATAACTTTTATAAATACTTTAGTTCAATTGTCGTTATCATAATTTTAAGATGCCAAATTCACGATTTGGGTTGTCACATAAGTAAACGGGAAGGAATTCTCATTTTAACCATTTCTTTTATTATTCTCATGTATCTCAATTACGCCTTAACAATCAATCTTGGTTCTGATTACAAAAAAAGGATTTTTTTTATAATATATTAATTAATCATAATGATTCTCCATAATCCAGAATCTTATAAATCTTGAATATTGTCGTCCAACGGGGTCAAAACAAACTTAATTGATTTATGGCTAGACATATTCATATTATTAAATTGAGATCAAAATCTTATGATTTAGACAGATAATTGAAAATTATATTGTCAAATAAAATTGCAGATAAAAAAACTGCGATATTGTAAAATAAATAAATAAATGTGTTTACACATTTCATACGTTGACGTGAATCCGAGATGAGTAGTTTAAAGCACTTTATTACGATTATAGACAAAAATCCAGACAGAAAATGAATACCAATGTTCATCGCATAACTATTTGTCGGACCCATGACCTTTGGCCTACAAGATTGGAACACTACTGAATGTGCCATCGGGTACGTCACACGCCGCCACGTCAAATGTTCTTCATGAAATTCTATCATATTTCGAATAGACTACATAGGTGTATGCTAATTATAATTGGTAAGCTAATCAATATTAAAAATTATTGTTTCCAAATTATATGTTCTATCGTATGATGATATTTGCAGACAGTGTAGATAAGAAAAAACTATAGAATTGTTTTATGGTTCGTGCCGCTAATGGTGATATATTTATTGAGATTTATTCGACTTGGATTAGATCAGCGATGCTCTTTTATTTGTCTTTTGGTGAGGATATTTATGTGTCTAGAGTGTGGCTTAAAACCAGGCTAAATTAAGAATTGGTCATTTATTTCTCATTGTAAACAATGACGCCAGCGTTTGTGTTTTAAAAAATAACGTTGGTTATAGTTAATACGGTTAAAATAGAAACATCGAGGTATTATGTAAAATTTACAAGGTATGATTGAACTATAAGAATTATAGTTTATGTTTATATCTATCAGTATAATTTTTATATATCTTATTCAAATGAGATTTAATAAACTTAATAGTCTTTTGGTTTAATCCACTTTATCGGCTTTGTAGACTTTTGAAAATTTGTTTTAATCTCAAATGCTTAGAAAATCTAACAGCTATCAGGAATGAGTAAAGTAAATTTCCATATATTTGTTTTGTTGATCGAGCTATTACCATACGCACGACTCGCATGCGTTTATAGCATGCCATGTCACGCTCTCGATTAAATAGATTTTCCATGATTAATTTTTCCTTCAATACTTTGAGATAAAGTTATTAATTGCACTGTTTATTTTAATTATTATATGATACATTTGTATGTAACGTATGGCGCAGTTCCGTAGGTAAACAAAGTAACATATCAACCTCAACAAATCTGTCATAATTTCAAAATTAATAGTGAACTCATTTACTCACTTTTTGTTTAGGATGATATGTTGTACTCTGTACCTATAATATTACTTAATTGATATAAACTATTTTAATAGAGTCATTGTCGCTTTTATGTGTATATATATATATATATTTTGATCACGAAAACAAACATCTTTTTATATGTGGTGGCATTATGTACAGTAGTTTATAACACTTTAAACAAAGATTACAAAACCAATAAAGAAGCTCTCACAGGTAATATCTTCAAGAGTAAATTTTGTTATTTGTTGTTCTTCCAAGTATTCTTTTGTGTTTCAAAGAAAATTGACCAGATTCCATTAAATGTATAAATAATCCTGCAAACTTAAGCCAATTTCGGATTGAGTTAGGCCCTGTAAAATACATATAAAATATAAGTAAACGCCGACAAAATTAAGATAAAGAAATAAAATAAAATTAAGCAGATTTCTCAAATATGTTAATAAAAACAAACTTTTAATATTTCATTTGTAAAAAATAGTAAAGACAAAATATTTCTAGAGCCAATACGATATACACTTCCCAACCTACCGAGATCAATTTTAGTAAATGTTTTTATTAAAGCTACTAACATCTTTATAAACAGAACCGTAATTCCAAGGATGTTTATTCATGTGGTCGTACCCAGTGTAATAAGAACAAGACATCCAATACAATCTGCCCAGCAAAAAACAAAGGCGCCAAAGCTTGGCAAAGCATTAAGTGTGTTCGAGAGCGTTCATCGCTGAGTCTCATCAGATAAATTGCATTTTTAACCCACGGGCTCCGAGAACTATGGGCATTGTCTCAACCTTAATCACGATTCCATTATTTAAGCTAGAGAAAATAAAATACTGAAAGAATCTTGTCTATGTTAAAGATAAAATAAAGGCTGAATTTATGGATCTTTCTTTGCATATAGAAATGAATTTATTGTATAGTTAATAGAAATGAAAAAATGTTATAATAGACGGGCCCGATGGTGAAATCGGTAGTGTTCCTATCTTGTACGCCAAAGGTTGTGATTCGATCCCTAGGACAAATATTTCTATGATGAATATTTGTGTTTGTTCTAGATGTTAAATATGTATTAAAGAATTTTATTTGTGATTCCTACTAGTGTATTTCAGTGAGTTGTTTGTAATTGTGATTTATTTTGCAGGCAAATAAGTAGATGCATTGTTATGTTACTTTCTAGGTGTTGCGGTGTCGGCATTGAAGTTCTAACAATTCGATACTCGTTTTCGGTGCATTGTAGATGAGTACGTTTTAGGTACGAGTATAACAATAAATATTTGTAACATGATTTGCATACTCTAGATACGTAATTGTTTTTAATGTGTATTCATATTAGTGCTTCTAATTATAAATTCCCAAATTTTTCTAATTACGTATATTTTTCTAGTTTTCTTTATAACTAGTACTGTTTTAAGCTGCAGGGTAATAAAACTATTAAAGATTAAATCTTTTAATGCTTACCGGAAGATAACCGAAACATCGGTTAAAACTCAAAAAGTTATAAAAGATAAAATTTTTGTAACTTTTTCATTATTACTAGAGATAAATCTAGTACACAGGTCATTTGAATTGGTACATAACTCGCACCTTTTTCTACTGCTAGATAATACTGTGTTCCGGGTGAGAGGTAGAAAATTACTGGGTAATGTGATATAATATCTTCAAGTCATAAGGTTGGCAACGCGCCTAATGATAATCTTGTTGATAACACGAGCGTCTTTAGGTTGCGGTGACTCCTACATTTATTTTTTCCTTATGTAAAACACTTTAATACTTTTGATTCTTTATAATATATGCATATGTGACATTAACATTCTTAGTATTATTTATACGGCGATAGGTAGTTATTTCAATTTATTTTTAGTAGGAATGTGTAATACAGGTACCAAAGGAAGAAACCCAATATAAAATCTATTTGTTTAAGTTATAGCTCTAAGAATAAATCATTATTTTGTATTATTATTTGCCACTTCAAATTGTCAACGAAGTAATCTCGGGCACTAAGATAAAAATTACGGTGGAAAGACTACCTCAATATTTTAAAATAGGTAACTCGGCCGTAGGTTTGATATTTTGTGTCCGAGTTACCCCCTAAGCCACCATGTGGGCCATATGCTTGTTAATCGACTTAGTCTAGATATATAAAAAAATAAAAGTGCAAAACATATGTAATGTAAATGGAAAATGGATAATTCATGAGTTGAGACGGATATATAAATAACGGATAATAAAATTCAACACAAACATGTTGAATTTTATTGAGGACAATAATTAAATTGTTTCGGCGTAGTCCGTTAAATCCAAATTAGCTATATATTTGCATTATATATTATACCTAGTGCTTGAGTACTGAGACTCAGGGTAGGAGGGAGGGCGAGGCCGCATAAGCCTATACCCGATTCTACCAGCATTCCACAGGATTTGGGAGATCTTAGCGGGATCTATGGCGCCCACCCGAGGGCGCCCTTAAGGCTCAACCTATGCTGAGTTGGCCTTCGTAGGGGACAGTAAATTTATTTGAAAAAAAAGGGGGGTGATTGAGATCGGCCGCACTAGTGCGCTTGAGAGGCAGGGACTGCAAGCGTTCCCCGGGGGCCACGGTATACTGCTTTGCGGAAAGAATGTGTGTAATGTTTGTGGTAGTAGACTGCCAGTCAGAGGGCGACATAGGGAGGCATTTATTGAAGTTCTTTGCTTGTTATTCAATGTAATGTAAATACATCACACTTTTTCTTCCGCACTTATAGCTTCATCTTATAAGCTAGCTGCGATTTCGTCCACGTCGATTTTGATCATGTTACATCGCCTCCCGAGGTATTAAAAGTAGCCTATGTCCTTCTCTAGGGTTCTACGTAACTGTTTAGTGACTTTCGTACTTATAATAGGTAACCTAGAATGTCGCATTAAAAGAACTCAATTAATTCGTGTATTGCAACAACACAATTAATTGCAAAAGGTACAGTACACATCGCGGTATCAAAGAAAATAATGGGTATATTATATTACATACCCACTTTTTGCGTCCAGTTTATTTTACACCGATTAACCGTATTCGTAAGTCGTATTCCTTTTTGGTAGAGCTCGACCTCGACGGTCCTTAGCGGATACTAATGTAATTGTGCTCTGTAATCTATTATCAAGTTATGACGTGGGAATCGTCCAAATTTATCCCGATGACGTCATTGTTGTTGATTTTGGATGTCACGACTTTCAATTTAGAAGCCTTTTATAGTACAGATTGCCCTTTAGGGTGGTCAGGAGTAGTGTACAGTGGTGATTTGTAAGGTTGTTATTAGTCTAATAAAAACTATTACATATATCGTATTCGGTGCAGTAGACTGTCGGCGGATAGCAAAATTCGGTGTCTAACGTGGTTTATTTCTTAGCTAGTTGACAGACCTAATGGCGCAGATGGTAGTAATCCTGTCTTGTGTGCCAAAGGTTGTGGGTTCGATCCCCACCTTGGACAAATATTTAAATTATATAGTATATATAGTATATTGGAGATTCCTTTGTTATCTGATGCCTGTTACACAAGTGCTTCAAGCGACTTATCATGAAATCCGGTCTAGTTATGAAATGTTTCGGGAACGTATTAAAAAGAAAAAAGTTGCAAAAGCACAAGAAAAATTCCTAGAATGTGATTATGAATTCGGTTAAACCCAATGAATATGAACTTATGTACTGAAAAACAGTCAGTACATAATATCAGTACCTGAATAAAGATGTTGAATATCCTTATTTATATCTATATAGTACACGTTAAAATGATTCTGTCTGTATGTTTATAACGATTTCATGGTATTTCCAGTTATTCGAATAAGATGACATTTTTAATGTTCATAGTATGAACCATAAGAAATAATTATATTGATATTTATTCCTAAATATTGTTGCTTAACGCCGTACAATATAACAACTATGCAGATGAAATGCTAGCAGATTATGATACACAGAATTAGCACGGGCAAAGAAAAATAATAATAAGGCATGTCATCATTAAACTTGTAATGACTGTACTGGGGCGAAATTTTCGTCAAACGAACTGTCATACGAACGTGAATACGTCTCACTAATTAGAAGAAGTAGTATGCCAAACTTTAATGTAATATTAATTTAGTTATTGTAAATACTTATGCTACCTTTTAACCCGCGACTCCGACCGCGTGACCTTTGTTTCCTGTGAAAACGTAAGAAGCAATAGACAGACTTTCGATTTATAAAAAATATACACAGACTACTTAACTACTTACAAATATACCATTTGTAAGTAGTTAAGTAGTCTGTGTTTCTACTGGAAGCACACCGAATAATCACTCACTGCTGCTCACTATCCAATTAACTATAAAAAAATCCAAGGTAAATGTTATTCACCTTGCACCCAGCTTTTCCTCAGTCCGCTAATTACGCTGAACCGTGTATATGTTTGCGGGAAACGTACATAGCATTGTATATAAACATTGATATTGTATGTACAAAACATATTGAAACATTTAATATGCCTGAAATAAAAAAAAATAAGAAAAAAGAAGATTGAAATTATATTTTTAATTACCTTTATAGTCTTTCTGGATAATCGTTTATATATATATATAAATAGTTACATGTCTTTATACATATATACTGAATGTTTTTGTGGCTATGACGTAAGAGCCATATCATTTTTGGTTTACTAAGATACATATAGTAGGTTCTGCGTAAAAAAACATACTTAACTTTATTTTATGACAATGAAGTTACGCATTTATTTAGTAGGATAGAGGTAAATATAATTTCTATACTGAGATCAGCTATAACATAAAATACCTAAACCTACACACTAATCCTGCACAACTCAATCCTTAAATTTTCTTTATTTTGCTAAAAAAGATGTTCGCCACATTTGTTAAATGGTGCGTATTTCTGGTAGTATGTCAGTCTCCAGACCCGACCTTCACCGGCGAGAGCGCCGGTCATTCACGCACCTTCGTTTAATTATAGCAGCTTTGAACACGACACTTCTCATTTGGCAGCCTTTAAATTTCAACAGATCTTTACGCAGTTCATGTCTAAACTGCTGTTAAATTTTAGCAAATATGGCGTGTAAGTGGCTAATGAAAAATGCCCTTATTTTACACGCGGGACTCGTATCTAGAAAACGAGATAAGAATTAGATACTCCGCTAAAATATTATCAACAACATTTATGTGTGTTCACTACACATAAAAATAATTTTTGTTTTTCGAATGTCTGAAAAATGTCAACCGATAAATAAACGACTAAACGCCGTTGCTATAATTTTATTAATCTAAGTACAATATTTGAAAATGCACTAATATGTTGCAAGTGACATTGACTTATAAAAAGCGTCATAGAAGGACAAACGAAGCACTAATGTATTTATAAGATTAGTCGAGATAACATTTTATTACTTACATAATATACATTGACAGGTTGGCGTGAGTTAGCGATAGCGATTAGCTCTCTATCAACAAACCATTACTGAGGGTTAAACGGAAGCTTGACCCTATCTATTGGCTGGCAATTGACAGCTGGACGCTATCATCTAACTCTGTTCAATGATTTTATCCGGAGTTTTTATTATAACAATAAAAAGTGTGCTATCTCTTAATGGAACATCAAAAGCTTTTAATATATATATAAGTGCAAACATCGCAACTGTATCAAAGAGCCTACCCAATTCTCGTTGTAAAATTAGCTTGGAACAATCGCTATTTATCTAAAAAAAAAGTTAAGAGTACAACTGAATTTTTGAACATTTGTAACTTTTGTCCATCTTTTCTCCAAAATGGCTGAACCGATTTGATAGAAAACAAAAGTAACAACTCATCCGAAATTGTGACAAAAACCATTTTCTCGGTTTAGAAGTAAATGGAAACAAGTATGCTTTATTTACTTTTATAGGCAGCCAAAACGGCACGACTGGTATACATAGTACATATATTATTACATAGGTCCGAACATACCTTAACGGGTAGAAGAGGTATTAAAGAAGGGCTAGGTCAGAAGTACCAACAATAAACAAGCGTGTATAAAAACACTAATGCAAGTGGGGGAAGCGAGAGAGGTATACCAAGATCGTAGTAAGTGGAGATCCACAGTCTCTGTCCACCCCAATGGGATACAGGTGTAATGTACGTATGGAAATAAATATCTTCTACCATAATCAATTATCACTTTGTCTCCTTGATTTATATCTTCTTTTATTATTCTTTTATCTTGCTGTGTTGATCAAAGTTATATACACGTGACTCTCTATGAATCTGCAATGAAAAAATAGAAGACAAGGACCCGTATGTAATTTACAGAACTTCTAGAACTACTTATTGTGCCACGCAGTGACATTTCTCCTTTTGTTTCATTAAAGACAATACATTTCCCTGGGTTTGCTCAATGGAGTGTATCTTTGTAGGCGCAGCCAACGCTGCTCGGCCCACGCCCAATCATGCGACCATTATCCGGTCGATTGCTTTCAAATTAGCTCTTTACTTTGAAGTTTCACGTTCCGAAGTTGATCGCTAAATCATAAATTAATTTATAGAAATTTATACTGTAACATATATTCTTTACTGTCATACTCTATAACTGCATATTTCAAGTGTTGTTCTGGAGATAATTAACAATCTTTGTAATTTTCGTACTCTTGACAAAATATAATAATTGTTAAACCTAAAATTTTTGATACTTTAATGTCATTTTTGTCCATCTGTCATCCACATCCGCGGCTAGAAGTGTCATTTAGAATATGTTGAAATTACCAAGAACCTTTGGCCAAAAGCCATCACACATGTTCTCACATTTATTCTATTGTCTCACATAGAACATCAAATAGTTCAACGCGAACTGATTATGTGCCTAGAATATAGAAGACGTCTTCAATCTTTGTTGATGTGCCACAAAGGAAAGATGCATCAGTAAACCTGTTGTTAACGCATAAGCAATCCTGCGTATTTCTTTTTATTATTAGTTAGCCAACACGCATACGACTAGCGTGATGGTAAGCGTGACCATAGCTTATAGATGATCTTTTTTTATTATTAGACCACGTCGACAAACTAGCTTACAGTCCACGTGACAGTAAATGTCACTGCAGCCTATAGACACTCGTAATGTCACGAAGATATCACTAGCGCGTTGCCAACCCTGAAGTGATTTGAAGATATTATGTCACATTACCCAGTAATTTAACGCATACGACCTTTGTATGAGGTCTGTACCCTTGCAGACAACTATCATAGAAAGTCCTCAAATACATAGAAAGATTTGTCTTCATATGAGTGTTTCAGGATATGAATGATTTGTGTAAATGGATAAGTCTAGTTATATCCCACGTTTGCAGCAGTGTAACTGTAACATAGAAGTAAATAATTATAGGAATAAACCCACACATCCAAATTTAGCCTGTAATTCTTTAATGGCATCATTGCACCAAAGTGCAGCGAATCGTACTGCATTAGCATGGGCACAATGAAACGCATTGAAGCTCCCCTGAAATCAATGCACATGCATTAATGTGAAAACATGCTTGCACAAGTTGCGTTGGCGTCTTGAGTCAAACCGGCTCACATAATGGGCAGCGGCGACATACAGAGTGAAATTAACATCGAAATGGGTACAAAATTGCAACATAAACGCTCTATAGACATTGAAAATTAAAAGTGAAAGGTATTGTTTAGGAGGTTGGAACATCAATTGTTTAGATGTCGATCGAATAAATTGATTGGAAGTACAATAGAGGATTGATGTATCTATATCTTGTATCAAGTACACGGCATGATTTTTTTAAGTGGGTGTCGGGTCAGCTGTCAGGGTCTCCTACGCCGTTAATGCCAGCAATAGACGCCGGAGGAAGTGCAGTGAGTCACTAGCAACAAGTAGTTCCCAGGCGGTACGTCGAAATTTATCTGTTTAATATTCTGGAGAGCCTGTCCACAAATCATTCAGCGGAAGACAGCGATCCCATTGCCGGCCGAACTTTATTCATTGATCGCGGAGCAAACACAAAGTTATGTCGAGGTAGTTAAGAAATGCAGACTTCGAAAATGAGATAGGGATATGAGAAACGAATAGTTTTTTTATGACTGTGATTTGGATATACAACATCACTAAATAGTATAAAATATAGTAGCTTTCACCTGTCTCTCCCTATGTATGCTTAAAACTTTAAAACTACGCAACGGATTTTGATGCGGTTTTTAATAGATAAAATGATTCAAGAGGAAGGTTTATATGTATAATACATGCATAATAAAGTATAGAAACTTTAAAAATTCTAATTTTATATATAAAATATTTATATTTGCGAATATATTGCAAACGCTGGTTGGATCCGATTCGATAGATCAAAATACTGTCCACCATATAAAGTATACAAAAATATCCATCTCTTAAGGATATCCCACAATGTCCATGTTTTATCCCCGTTGCACTAGTGCGAAGCCGAGGATTCGCTAGTATACAATTATTTACAATTAATCTAATAGTTGCCCTTAATTCAGTTCTCAGTACATATTCCGTATAATTTATACTGAGTTGCTCTTTATATTTAAACTATTTAATCTCTTTATCTTTATAATAATCTCCAGCGAATTACGTATGAATTGTAATTGAAGAATATATTTCAACTAAAACAAGTTATTTATATAGTGATTATCTTGTGTTTTGCAGTTGGTGTACCTTTGCCAATAAATAATATTACATTTTTATACATTGGTATCTTACTTAAATTGTTTGATTATTTTATCTAAAGTTTGTGATTTCCCAGTTACTTCCGTGTATTAATTGTGACTAATACTAAGTAAGAATGTACAAACATAACAATGGAAATTATACATAAAGGTCAAAATATCAGCAAAAGTATTTATACATTACTACTAAACTTGATGAGTAATTACACCGCTTTTTCTATGTAATATTTCTTAGGCTATTCGACGATTAGGATGTACGACGATTATATCTATAACTATATTTTAATCTATAGATTTTTTATCTATACATTACATCTTTAAATGAGTCATGTTAAATATTTTTTAATGTCTTCAAAATCGAGAAATATATTTCTTACCTGATTCATCTGCGATATGATATATATGTGATATATATATATATAGCTGTTTTATATATATATATATATAAAACAAAAAAACAGCTCAGGTCAACGATATATAGGTGAATATTTTTCTCAGAAAATATTTGAAATTCTTATATTATAGGCTAGCGGTAATATTATTGTAACCTTTGCCGACTTTATATCATTTCCAATCGATTTTTTCTTAGGAAGTATTTTCAAGAATCACATGACTAAACTAAAGGTTCGTAGAATTTCAAACGAAAGTTAAAACAATGACTTCGCTTTAAGTGGTAATTAGTTAAGAACCTATGCATAATACAACGCCATACTTTGCGCAAGTAACACTAGCTATTTACTAACTAGTATATTATATAGTATCTAAACTGAGCTGTGAAATTGAAATGATTCTAGTCATTAAACGTGTTGTAACTAACACTCATGAAACTTGCCATGATTGAACGTTGCATACAAAGCAGTTAAAGTCTTTTTAACATAAATACAGAGTTCAACAAATAAATCATCGGTTTAATCACTAAAATGCTGTGAGCTTGTAATTGAGTGAGTTTATTCATAAGGTCAATAAGGTTTACTAGGGGTGTACTTATTATGGCCCGGTTTTCTTGTGTTGTAAAAGATAAATAACCAACTCTTAAAAAGATGTTCAATAACAATAACTTTATAGTAACTGCGACTAGAAACTGTTAGACAGAAGAGGTTTAACAAATGTTCGATGTAATTCTTTTTTTTATTAAAAATACCAAAATGTCCAGATAAAATAAAAGAGGTAACCTAATATATTGTACAGAAAAATCGACAGTTCAGTGGCACACATACTGAGGTGTTCGGCGTTTCCGTTCGGTTGCGTTTATCACAGTTCAGTACTGTGGCATTGCCATAAAACTGCCCACGAATCCGCCCGTTTCGAAATTTGCATCTGTAGTATTTAAAAGATAAGCAAGTGATCCAGATTATCAGAAGTCAGAAGTGGAAAAGGCAACATAAGTTATTAATAAATATTAGATATGAAACCAATATATTAATATGTAAAAAACAAATGTGTACCACTTTTAAAGTTAAATGCGCTTACGAATTTAAGTGAAATTTAACCCAGTTGATGTGGAGAAGAACTTTTATTTTTTACAAAACGCACTAGAAATACATTAAATTGAAATAAAATAATTAAAACAAACTGTTTTAACGACTCATAACGAATAAAAATAATTATAAATGAATACATAAATGAAGTAAACAATACTTTTCTATTGAATGCCATATGATGAAAAAGTTTTTATAAAATGTAATAAATTATGGTTTGTTATTTCACAAATTAATAAAACTGTTTCTCGGAAACCAATATCTCTAAGGTTGCATTCCAAAACAAAAACGACGTTAAAAATACGCAGAAGTTTAAAAAAAGAAGTTACGTTGCTAAAACGAATGTGGTCCGTAGAAATAACCTACTGTTCAAACATTTGCGCAAAGATCAAGCACTCTTTTTTTTTAGAGAATCATTGCAATGAATCCATTCTTGATCAGTAAAACTACTGAGTTCCCTCTATTTAAGGTGATCAGTAATCACAGTTGAGACTTGCTGATCAAACAGCGATGAGAGTATTCTCAGAAATACGAGTATAACAGAGCATCTTGTTTTAGTTTCAGCGGCGTGAATTAAAGTCTTTTCCTGTCCATTCTACGAACTTGACCTTCTGCACTATAAGATTGTGCAACAATAATCGCAGCTTGGAAGAAAAGATAATAATCATTTCAATGTATTATATCTTAATAACCTCCAATGTTAAAATGTCACCTAGTTTCAAATTCTTGAATAAGGTGACATTATTTTATTTAAAGACTCAGATTTATTTTATCCAATTATATAAATACTTGTACTCTAATGTTGTATTTTACATGAATATCTACGCAGTAAACATATTAAAAACAAAAATGTACATTATGAGTAGGTACATAGAAAAAAGTTTATATTAAACATAATGTAATCCTGATATTTATTATTATTGAACTTTTTATAGTGTGTCAGTTTCTTACATTGCTGTCCATAAAGCTTGCAATATTATTTTTTAAATAATGATCCTATTGTACTGTTTATAAGTTAGGGACTAAAGAGGCTAGTGCGTGAGCTGCGTGCCTTCAGTATAAACATGGGAAATTTTAACAGGTTAGGAACTCCGTTATCGTGAGTACACTGTGACGTAGAAGGTAGGTAGTGAGATTATTTACATACAGAAGGCGAAGGTTAATACCAATTCTCCGTAGAGCCGGTTAAATTTACACTTTACGTGTAGATTTGTAATACATAACGTTGCCCGTCCAAAAGATACACGTTAGCTAAGAAACAGATGCCTGTTCAATACTACCCAATGAAATGCATTCGTATTCTTGACGCGCAACATAAAATGAGATTACATCACAAATTTCGGAAAAATCTATCTGAAATATCTCTAATTCACAGTCTCAATACATACATTTCACAATTTTATGAAGTCAGTGATACTGTGTACTATTTCATTAATTGTTCTTTAAGTGTCATTTCTTCGAAGTAATTAAAATATATATTTATTATTAAAGTTTATTTAAGTTGGAATCAGTTTAAATTTTTTTTTTATTCTGCTCTCTTGATAAATTATTGTAGTAGATGGTTCACAATTTCCCTCAACGAAGTACTGTAAAACTGCTCCTACGCACGAATTCGATGCGTCAGTCGTGAGTGTAATTGGAGCGCCGCTATGCAAGTTAATTTGATGGCATTTTGTAAAACATATCATGGTCACCGGAGTGATGGAAAATAATAATTTCCATCTTTCTCACCGATGTTGATCCAAAAATGTCAATCGATTCATTAGGGACATCGAGTCTAGTTTTCTTTGTTCCAAGAATAAAACTAACATATTTGTACGCACGTCTGAACTGGTAGAAGACTACCTCCAAAGTAAAGCTAGTTTTCTGAGTAAGACGTGGCTACTGCTGCTCAAACAGAATTGCTGACAAGAGCGTCAGTATCTTGTCTTCTAGACTGGCTTGTTGCCTATGTTAGCCTAAAGTCCGACTAAGATGTGCACTAATTGTTGCGGCTATGTGACCCAGCCACAGGATTCTAGGAGTATCATCAGAGATCTCCCTCCCCCTTCTCTCTTGTCTCATTCAATCCGAGTTACACAGACTACACGTCACTATTCTGTGAGCGTTGAATAATCGGGATATCATTGTCACCGTCAAGTATATGTGACCTTGGGTAGAGTGACTTGGTGTGAATTTATACACGAATATTACTAATAAATAATGTATTCTGCGCAACGCCTTACCCGTGTCGCTGCGCGCCGATCATAAAGATATATATTACAATAGTTTACCTGGCAGCGTGTGAAACGCGACCCCACAGCAGGCATAAATATAAATTTCATCTACCATGCTCCTTGAAAGTAAATCTGGTTATTTATTACAGTACTTATAACGCATGCAGGTATAGGTATAATTGTTATCTTACTGCATCTCTTGGATGTATATGTTGAGCTATAAAAATGTACTCATTGAATGATAAAATTTCATTATCATCATTACAGCCATGGAAGAGCACATCTGGACATAGGCCTACCCAAGAAAGGGGGAATTTTGCCTTTGATTGCCATACTGAGCAAGCTTGTTGGCAATCGCAGAGCGCAGCTTTCGCAACGAAGATAATGCTGCTCATCCAGTCCCCTATGCATTTGAGCTACACTGTCTCGAATGAATATACCGCCATCTGTCGGTTCCGGTACTTTAGTCGCCTCTTACGACACCTGGTACAGAGGGAGGTACTTCTACTCTGCCGGTAGCTCAAGGCACTTTTTATTCACTATAAAATTTAATGATGAATAAAAAATAATAATCAAGGTTATTTTCATCCATCTTACGCCCAGATTTAAATAAAATATGAAGGGTTCATAATGTGAGTATTCAATTTACCAGTCATCAGTCAAGTGATAAAGAGGAGAAAATTTTGATTTGATCATTAGGATGGGAGTTTACCACTTGGCTTTCTTGAGTTTACAACAAGCTTACATTCTTCATTATTAACTCTGTATCTTTATTTAATTGCATCTAATATAAGTACCTTATTTACTTCAAAGTAATATGACGAGTTTATAGAAGAAATATGCGTCGAAATGACTACACAAAGAAAGTGTTAAGAAAGAGAAATTTCGTAAATGTTCAAGTGTTTTACAAAAAGTGTTTAAAAATATATATATTTTTCCAGATCCATTATTATCATCATATCAAGCGAAGGACGTCCACGGCTGGACATAGGTTCCGTAAGTGATTTCTAATTAGACCGGTTATATGCGGCCTGCATCGTACTTTCCACTTCGCAGTTTATAGAACTCTGCCCAGCCGAGTTGGATTTAGATTCGGCGATTAAACTCTTTCTTTGTCCTAGGTATATGTTTGAATCAACAACTTAATGAAGCGAATTCATAACTGATACTGGGGTGGGCAAATCCCAGGTATTACACTATTATAGATATTTTACATATACTTTCTAAGACCTCTTGAGAGACTCATTGATGTCTTCGGCTGAATATGTATATCGAAAGCATTCGCATTGTTTGTATCTGTTTACTGAAAATAGCAGTACATGTTACTTAAACTAAGTACAATGCTTCATAATATAGTCATCAAATATAACTATTGCTGGAAACAAAAGAAATATTTAGGAATAAGTAAAAATTTCCTGATTCAGAGTTGGAAGGCATTTTAAAACTCATAGCACCTTCAGGCTCCTCCGTAGGATTGAAATGGTAAATAGAATATGGCACTACATGCAGCTGCATCCCCACTCAACTGATCGTACCATGTGACGTCATCATGACAAGCCGTACGGCCACATAATATCTAAATACTATTTTAAATAAATGTTTAAAAAGTATGGTTACTATTTTTTTAAAGAATCCTATAAGATTCCTTTAAAAACCATAAATGATTAAGCGTTTAAAGCTTTCATTTCTCTATGTCTATAGTGAAGTACTATCTATAAATATGCCTAAGCTTTAACAACAATTGAACGATTTTATGAAGTGCGAAGCCTCATGATATCACTACTGCATACTAATTCCTATAATTAGCAAGATTAACATAGTCATCGCAATAGAATCGACCAACCGACACAGTAATAATAGTGAATTGACACAGCCTAAGAAACAACACAATGTTTTACTCATTAATGTAGTAATAATGAGGACCAATTTTTTCATACTGTGGTTCAAACTGATTGAAAATCTAATGGGAAGATATTTGCTTAGACTGCGAGGCGCTTTGGTATTTCAAAATATCAGATCACTTATAATTACACGATTATATTCCTATCCAATATTTCATTATTTAAGAACGACGGCTGTCTACGGACAATATAATGTAGTTTGTGGATTCGTAAAAGTTGGTACTTGGATGAAGTAGAAGAAGTACCTTATTATTATAGGCGGTCATCA
This sequence comes from Heortia vitessoides, assembly GCA_020976665.1. NCBI lineage: Eukaryota > Metazoa > Arthropoda > Insecta > Lepidoptera > Crambidae > Heortia > Heortia vitessoides. Next base: position 5,365,290 of record JACJUM010003129.1, read on the forward strand.
GATGGGACTTAAAGCAGTTTGTTGTAGGTGCCATTATGGGAGCCTCTAAAATTAAGTTCTGCAGAGTTGAGGATCATTTAGTATTTATGGTACTGTTTATTTTCTATCAATTTTTTTATTTATTATATAGTACGTAATAACCGTTAAGTTTCAATCAAATATCAGATCACTTTTACCAGACGACATCGGTTTTTCATGAGCAACGGAAAGAGTGGACCTATCCAATAAAGATAAACCATATACAAAAGTAGTTTGCATTCATACCTCACTCTCATCTATTTCTACCGGCAAACAGCAGTGTTCGCATTGCTGTGTTCCAGTAATGTTTTCAAGTCACAAGTATGATATATTTGTCCTCCTTCCTATTCTATCCTTGCCTTTTGAATTACGAACGTAGGTATATAAGCTGCAATGACGCTTACTCCTCGTATCAACATTGTTTGTCATATCATAAAAAAATCTAGCTAGATCACTTCACCAAATTCCAATGCTACTGGAGTATTAAGAATCTGAAGCCCTACATCTGAGCACATTTTACAACAACCTGTTGGACAGGGCTCGTGAAATCGAACTGATATTGGCGTGTAACGAACTATTACAGAAATATTAACGTGCGATTTGCACTTTAGGATATTCGGTGACATTTTCATAGGACGTCTCATTACGTCGTGTTGCCCTATTCGTCAACCACGTAGGGCAACCTTTAATGATTACTTTTTACTCTTGATTATCAATTTTAGAGCAATGAACGACTTTCATCTTTGACCTCCATGATTTCTGTTCAGGTCCTCTGCGTACTAGAGGTCGGAGCATCATAATTGATCAATTGAACTATTGTCAAGAATCACAACAAAACGGTGGTCCCAAACATAAACCTTGAAATGTAAACAATAAAAATTATTTGTTTGCGTCTTATATGCTTGAGTATTTTTCTTAATTTGAACTTCTTATATTTACCAATTTCATTTAATTTGAAAGCTGTTCCAAGAACTTAAAAATGATTATAGTAAATTTATACCGCATTATTCTAATTTCTAAAAATATTCGATATTAAACCCCACTTTTCTGTTGGCGAATATACAATCTTAGTAAAAGTTATCATTTGACATGTAGCAATCATTGGTCAATGTTTCGATAGGCCTGAGACACGGAAGGATTTCAGATCGCTGCCTAAACAAAAGTAGAACGTCTAGTTTTGCCTGAGAAAGCGTTCTATAAACATAGTCAATTGGTATAAACGAGCAAACTTTTATTCTGGGACGATGAGATCATTAGGTGAATGGCCGATGGCAAGGCGGTTTTAGTAGAAATAGGTCGGTGGGACTCCACCGTGACATTGATTGAGACCGAGGTTAAAAAACCAATCGCCATGGACCTATTCTGGGCAACATGTGTAATATTTTAGAAACAGACTAAAGTTACGATAAAAAGTAAAATAATTGATTGATGGTGTGTCAGATAACAAAGTAGAGAAACTGCGAGATCCTGCTATGTCTTTTGTAAATTTTTTCCTGACAGTTGGATTATAGTGCGAATAATAAAAACTGACTTAGACAGGTCAATCTCCTGTGAATTTTATTATTGTATTCTCCTATGGGGTATCAAAATGAAAGTTTTGACAAAAGTTCACAGCTGCTTGCAAAGATTTTCCGGTTCGTGGTATTATTTCTGTCCTTTGTTGAGACTATGTCTGAGACATCGTTTATAATTAAATTGTTGTTTCGTCACTAATTGTAATATATAACTGTTATGTAACTTCTTATTAGAAATATTACATGTTTATGAAGGTATATAGTACAATGTACATAGTACATATAGATAATATAAGAAATAAACATTATAATAAACATTATTATATAAACCGTAGGGCGTCCACTGCTTGTAATAAATAAATAAAAATTATATTCACATGACATCTGATACGTTGACCTGACTGTAGTGAGACCGATATCACACAACAGAGGAATTACAAATATAATGTTAACACCCAGAGATAAAACAATTTGCTTTGGGTGGGGATCGAAGCTATGATCTTTAGCACGCAAAATATGATCACTACTATCTGCGTCATCGACCCCGTCTGCCGTCTGAAACTGCCGCAAGAGATTCCCTATAGGACCGGTTTTATGCATCCTACATTCATAGCATTTCATTTTAAATTTCAAGATTTTTTTATTAGAAAAATAGCTTGTTTCAGGTTTTAGGCGGTACTACATTTTTTTTGCTACTTATATATTAGTAGACACATTTTATTTCTTCTCTTCAATGTTGCACACAATTACGTCTATTAATAGACACTCGAATGTAATACTTTTACTAGAATGAAGCAATCGATAAGAAGAAATAGACAGTAGATATTTTCTAGTAATAATAAAAGCCGTGAAAGCGTAACAAACAGACACACTTTCGTAATCATAATGTTAATATCGAAAGCAAATTGTTTGTTTTATTTCTTTAACTTCAGGAGATTAATTTAAAAGGGGTAAAACTAGAATAATTTTTGTACATTGAAATTATTTGAAACCAGAATAATTATCATTTAACAGTACAATAATTGTATAAAAATAAAACGCTGCCTGCAGTAAAATATCAGCAATTAGATTGAGTCATATTTAAATGTTCGTAGGATATGAAACCGATTAGAGAACTAGTTCTATTTGCCTGATAGTTGCGAGTCGATTAGTGTCCCATCATGGTCGTACGAGATTGCAGGCTGATAGATCACTCGCATCAACCTGACTCATTGGCGAAATTGATAGGCGCCGTCTGCCCGGCTCATAACCGCTGCACTCCGACTCGACTACGTGACGTTTGACCGTCACGCTATTGTCAATACATTTCAATCTGTCAATTTATGCGCTTTGTTGTTTGCTCTAGATACCAAAACATTAATGTCAATTTCATGAATCACGGAATACTGTCTAGCTGTTTCTACGGTGGTGCTTGGTGCGTAAATTATTTTAATGGGATCGAAGAATATTAATGGTCATACCAATACGGGCTGAGGGGAAGACGTGCGAAATAAGCAAACAGAATTTGCAGCAATGTATTTATTTTATAGCTAAGCGAGCTGGTTCATTCGCAGTCGTTAGTGCCCTGTTATTGTCTACCTTTGCATGATTGCCAGAGGACAGATTGCTTGTTTCAATCTGATTCATTAGCGAAATTTATATGCGCCGTCTGTGTTCATTATCATATCATAGCAGTCGTAGAAAGTTTATTGCTGGTCACAGGCTTCCCTATAAAAAGGGGAAATTTTGCCCAAAAGTGCTGCACTGGCCAGACGTGTTGGCCGTTCTGGCCCTGTTGTATTAGAGCTACGCTATTTTTCCGGGGGATATATTGCCATCAATCGGTTATGGCACTTTAGTCACCTCTAACGACACCTAGTACAGAGGGAGATACTATTCTACTGTTTGTTTTAATACTGCGAAAATGCAGTGTATATATATATATCATTTAGGTTTACATTTCAGATTCAGGGGTATCATGGCAGTAAATATGTAAGATAAGGTTATTGGCACATTGTGTAATTAATGGCCTCAGGATTCCTGATATGATATAAATAATTATATATTTAATATATTCTAACATTTACGTGTTTATATATCATTACTTATAATAAAACTTCTTTATAGCCGTTACAAAAAGTCTATTATTTATCATTAAATGTTCGACGTTTTCAAGATTGATTTGAAAAGTACAATAAACTGTGCCTTAAAGCTATTATAAGGTAATTTTATGATGAAAGTAATTATAGTTTTGTTTTTATTGTCACTTTTATAAAGTTTTTATATTATATGGTTGTGGTTTAGTTTTGTTTTTTTTTCGCTTATAAAGAAATATAAACCACATTAAATTATATATTATATCCTTTATATACTATTGCAGTACGCTTATTATTCTTGATTGAAAAATGGAAAGTCCATTGTGATTAGTCACATATACACTGATTATAATACATATATATGAGACCAGGAGAAAGGACATCAACGAAATTGTTGATACTTTGAGTAAATACGTACAAAATTATTTATGATAAAAACAAATAAATTTTAAATCAAACTTAGGATAAGAAAGCTTTATTTATTGGTGATCTGTAAGAGCAGATATTCATGTAATAATTATTATGATGGCTGATTTACTATATATAAAGCCAAAAATTTAGATATGTATATAATATGTAATGGTATCAATTGTATGCCGCATTACTTTCGCAAAAAAAATATATTGAACCACATCTGAAATATAAGTTACCTAACAAATAATCATCAAAATCGATCCATAATAATTGGTGCGATTTGTAATTCCCTAAGTACCTATACCGTCACATGATCTTTAAATTATTCGTACACTAATTGAGTGACGAAAGTGATTGCTTTTGTTCATAGCATTTTCTCGAATTGCTTTAATATTCATATTTTTCGTAGAGCGTTTGGTATATACTTCTTTTTTTATCTCTGTTTCGGGGATAGTAATGTGCCATGTTAAGGAAATTATACTCTCATTCACTACGTCTGACGTCTGAACGGTAGGGTATAGAAACCTAAGAATAAAATATTATTTGACACAGTTCGGAAAACGTCGGCATACTTTGTTCATGAAAGTGGCGCCTACCATCACTCGCCACCGAATCGGTAAATCATATTATTTGGCTGCGTGCCGGACAAAGATCATCGAGTTAGCTAAACAAGTAGAAGTGCCTCTTAGTAATTTTATCTTCATACAACGACAAAAGAAAGTGCATGACTAGATTTCCGTGTGGTAATTTAGGTAGAATAAAATAAATAATGAAATTATAAAATAAGATATATTTTTATATTTTATTGGAATTTAAGGTTAAAAACATAGCTTTTTTCTACAAAAGGTGCTCACTTTATTTACCACGAGTTTTCTACATTTTAAAGCCACCATTAGATTCGGTATTTTTTTTTCGGACGTACCTATTGCTGGACTACTCAGACGTCAATTCCAGGGCCATCGAACAAGAGGGCGGGGCCTCTCATAACTCACACACCCCGCGTATCTTGCGGCCGCAAAGTTCGCGAGATTGAGTGGGTCTGACGGCGATCACCCGAGGGCGCCTCTAGAGGCTTGACCTAGGCTCGGGCTGCCATCGTTGGGGTGAATTTAATTATGAAATTTTGCAAAAAAGAACGGAAAGAGTGAGCCCGACAGCTTTAGGACTGTCGGTTATCGCTCGTGGGGGCAGAGACTGCACGCGTTCGCCGGCGAACGCGGTGTACTGTATTGTTATACGACTCGGAATGGGCCTGTAAGAGGTGGTGTTTCTGGGATCATTGTCGGGCTTGTGGATACCAATGACGACGGCGTCTTTCCACGCGTCAGGGAACGCGCAGTTGGACATCGCCGCATTGAAAATTGCCACGAGCAGGCAAATGAGATGGGCGAGGAGAATCCGTAGGACGCGATTTGTTATTCCGTCCGAACCAGGGGCTTTTTTAACTTTCAGATTGAGAATGACGTCGCGGACCTCATCTGTGGTGACCGGGTCTAACGGCGGCGCCGTTGGCGGCGCGTGATCAATGCTCTCGACCTCTTCGTCGACGTACTCCACGAACAACGGATTCGGAGGGAGCGTACTAAGCGAGCACTGCGACTCTAAACTGTTCGCTAAGCACTCGGCTTTTTCTTCGTCTATAAACGCGACGGCGGCGGCGGCGGACCCGGGCGCGGGCGTGGGCGCGGGCGCAGATGCGTCGGTTCGGCTGAGGGCGGGCATGTTGGCCGGATTGTCCGACTTGAGGTATCTCGCCAGCTTTCAATATGTTTGGTGAGATGGCGAGAGTTCCTTGCGCAGATCTCCCCACCGGGAATCCCGCACCTTGTTAATACGCGCTTACAGCGTACTGAAGGGAGCGCATGCGAAGGTGGTTTTCCTTGGCGCGGTAGACGGCGTACGCCCGCATAACGGCTTTCTTGTCTCTAATGAGTTCTTTGACATCCTCGGGCTAGATCAGATGTTGATTTCTCATCGCCGGAACATGCTTGGACGCACCCCTGACGGCGTCCGTCAAGTGACTCGTTGGAGTGTCGATCGCGAAATCGGTGTCCTGCCTTGTTACGATCGTTTCCGGGATCGAGTTCAATAGGGGAGCGGCGAGCTTTCCCAAGCTTGGACCACCATTGTTACCATCTCCGGATCAGAACCTACAGGGGGACCTAACTGTAATTTGACCGGCATGTGCTCGGACGACCAATCATGAATCGTTTCTATAGAATGCAGCGTCAATGCCACATTCTTAAGGAGCGCCATGTCGAGTATGTCCGGCCTGTTGCTGAACCGTGTCGGGAAATGCGTCGGCGACAGAGGACCCAACACGACAAAATCGAGCTTGTCGGAAAGGTTGCACATCCTCGTACAGTTTAGCGTAGAGGATACGCAACCGAACCGTGTATGCTTGCTATTGAAGTCACCGGCAAAGATGACGGCTTCGTCAAGAGCCAACAGCGCTTCCAGATCCGCCTCGGTTAGCTCCCCCGACGGGGGCAAGTAAGCTGAGGCTATGGTGACGGGGCGATGACCGATCATCGCCAAACGGCAAATCGAGACTTCGATGTCTGTGAACGAGGGGGTGGGGGATCAACCGGGCAACATTGCAAACTACGCTTGTATTAGACTAGAGTACCGCCGCCCTGGCGGACAGCTCTGTCGTTTCTAAAAGACCTGTAGTTTGCTATGTTGGGGGTCCGCCTACAGGGTTTGAGATAGGTTTCTTGCACGAGAAAAACGTCCACGTCGTGCTCGGAAAGAAAATTGGCAATCTCTCATTTATTTGTTATTAATTATAGAAGCCAGGGTCCTAATTAGAGCCGGGTGCTCCAATGATGCCTGCATCAATGCCTACTGTGATTGGGCCACGGACGTGAAAGTTTTTGCTTTAGCGAATTTTTTGAGGAGGACCGATATCTCCTCAATAAACGGCACGATGTTTGCCGAGAAGGCCATTAGGTCGTCTAGGTCCTCCGGTGAGAAACCTAGACCAGCCATCGGAGGCTGGGCCGAGGGCGGGGCCGAACGCGGAGTGTGAGTAACTCTCGCGGGCGCTTTTGTGGAGGTTGCCTTTCGCACGATCTTGCCCCACGCGGGGGGTTATGGGGTCCGGAGGGAGCCCGTGGGCCCGGAACTGACCGACGACCGGGTCTCGGTGCTCTGCGCGCCTTGGGACAGCCGCGATAGTTCGCGGTGTGTCCCGCCTCGCCGCACAAGACGCAGGCCCGAGGTGTCGGGGTTCCGGGCGCACGAGAACACTCAGCGGTCCCAAGGTCCCCTAAACATTTAGCGCACCTAGGATGCGCGTAGCATCGAAAGGCCTAGTGGCCATAGAGTTGGCAGCGGTGGCACTGACCTATCTGGCCCCGCTGCCTGGGTGCCTCCACTTTGAGGGAGGTGAGACCGCAAACCGTTTGGACGTCAAAGATTTTCTTACCCTCAAGGGTAAGGGGGTAAGGTCTAGGACGACTAAGACGAGGTCCATCGGAGACGCTCGTCCGCGGCCTAGGTGGAGACAGAGGACCGCCTGCACTGGCAGGTTTTGTGCTTTGAGGTCGCAGGCTAGGATGGCGGTGTCGACCTCTTTGGGTATTCCGCGAATTACGACGCCGTGGTTTCGTTCGCGTAAGTATGCCAACTTACGTTCTTAGACAATAGATAGGCCGTGAGCGCTTGGTGCGCATCGACCGTCGGAACTTGCACCCGAATTCCCTGCGGGACTTTTTGTCCCTGAGGGCGGTGGAAAGGTGGTTCCAGGCCGCTTTGTCCTGGATTATTACTGGCGGCGGCGCCTTCTCCGATCGCGTCGCGGATTGAGCGGTGGCGGGAGCGGGCGTACGTTGCGCGCGTATCATTGTGCCGTTTGACGGCTTTTGGGGAAGGCGGAGGAGAGTCCGGAGCTGGCTTGCGCTTTCGCCTCTTGCCAACGACGGTCGTGAACCCGTCGTCGTCGTTGGTCGAGCGCTCGGTGCATTCCGACTCGGGGGCCAACTCAAAGCGGCACTCCATTTCCTCGGAATCGGAATCCGGCCGCCTGCCACCTTGTCAGTCTGACCTCACTGAGGAGGCCAGTGAGTGGACATCGCGACGCAACCGACAGCACAGCACAGCACGACCTCTCTCGACGGCGACGCAAAGCGGAATGAAAAGCCAGATTAGATTACAGCTCTCTGGCAACTTAATTTGTATATAGCTTGAGCGGAACAAGTACTGTGCTTTAACATTTACATATATATAGAACTTTAAAGCATCTAGTTGATTGTTAACTAAACCAAACAATCGTTAACAAATAATTCCAAGAAAACATGTTATGTTGTAAATACAATCGTCGACAAATTACAGCTAATGAAATAAGTAATTGTAAATCAACACATTCAACGGTTTCTATTCTGAAACGACTTGCCGTGAACGTTCTGCGTTATTACTAGTAACATCTTACCCAGACGGCTTAGATACTGGGATGAAACGTTAGAACAAAATTAGCAGTGCAATAACCGACGAGCATATTTCAGGCACTTTACGGTGACACAAGATATATTGCGAGTGTACAAGAAACGCGAGACAGTATATTTTTTAATATTATCGGTTATCTCTTTAATTGGCTTTATTAGACTCACAACGCGGAAGTAATAAATATTATTTGCTTACTGGAACTAGGTCAGGCTTATGAGTCATTTCACTTCGGGATAAATATTAGAAATTACTACCCGCAATAATGAAACGTAATTTTATTAAAGTGTTAAAAGGAAAGACAATAATGTGATAAGGTTACCGTTGACTGCATTATCGGACACGAATCGTAGCGTTAAGGCAAGGGTAGTTAATGCCAACATAAAATCCAAATGTTTTCATTAGGTGTTAAACTCTGCAGATTAACACGATTATCTTTAGATTTATTTATGTCGTGACAATAACATATTTACTAAATAGTGTGATTAATTTAGGGAATGAGTTAGATGTTAATGTGAGAAATGGTTTGTTAATGTGGGGGTTCAGAGGGTAATATTGGCCATGGCGATGGCGTATCAGCTATGAAGTTTTTACGGTTTGTTTGAAGTGGCTACAAGGTCGCAACTCGCAAGTAGTCCGATGGGATGTTATGACAGTACGTCGTGTCCACAAACGAGCGAACTACTTTTAGAACCGACAGGCGCCGAGCTTTTGTTCTGAAATATTCTGTATTCATGTGCAATGCGGTTTCAGAATATTATTGTAATTACCCTTGTTATTCGTGGCAAGCGAGGGTCTTTATATACACTTTTTTAATATTCTCTCTTTTACTTTTTCTTGAAAATGTTCGCTTTTAAAAGCTTTGCTTCTTGTATTTGAATTAAGTTTACAAGATTTTATATTGCACTTGAATTCTTTTCTATGTATTTTAATTTTATATTGTTTATCAATACTTTAGAATTAAGGTCTTTCTTAACAGAGATAGGTCTGACAAATAGATATTGTGTAATGTGAATCTTGAAGCACATGAAAATTCTTGTATTTATTGTCCAGTATATGTTGTTCATGCATTGTTTGTATATATTGTACAAATTTATTAGGATTTCTATTCTACAGCGATAAGCATATGGTCACAGTGATAGCTAAAAATGTTATATTTTTTACTATATGTTTTATGCGTGAAATGCGCACGTGCTGTTTTTGTTTTTGCAATTTTATTCGATTCAATCAAGTAGATAGATAATGCCGCTGGATTATAGAGTGTTCGGTCATGGAATGGAAGCTTACTGGCTAAGTACGTTGATAGGATCAGTGACAGGAGTGGACATGCCAGTTCAAAGCTGAGAAATGACATTATCTGATGACTGGTTGACGGCTTCATTGGACCACACGCGCGACCAGTCACGCGCAGGGCTGCCAAGTTCAAAAATAAAGAAAACAGGATTTAGTATCAATTTCAAATGTAAGCTATTTGAAAAAAGAAGGATAGTAAATGTTCTAAAAATAAATTTTGAAACGGCTTAATGATTTTAGTAAACACTGTTTTAGTGTTAGAAGCTTAATTTTTCAAAAACAGCCATGCCTAGCGCCAAAAATAACGGTCAAGTTCATTTCGTTGTTTTCGCATCTTCCTAACAGGAACAATTAAATGAACTATAAAACTCTTTAAAGAAAATAAGTCATGAACTGTAGGTAGTAGGTACTTATACTATCTTACTACTGACCCTATCAACATACCAATCATTGTGAAGAAAACGTCGACGCATGATTTATAGTTAAATACGTCACATAGAATTGACCGCATACTACTTACGTAGTACTACAAAAACTTCATATCACATGCCTCAATTTGCCAAAGCACCCATTAATATTAAAGACACGTAAGATAAACATAGTGGCTTGCTAACACGGCCCCAAGGGCTTGAGATCACTAGCAGATATCTCGCCGGGGCCCTAATCCCGACAAATGGGACCGATAAATCAGTCTTGGATCACCACGAGCTGACATCACCGTCTGCCAGGCGACCTTCCATCTAATAGGCTCATACGCATCTCGGGATGTCTTCAGCAATTGTAATTGCTTTATGGGAATCATTTCGGTAATTGAATAAGTGAAGGGAACTGGTGTTTGTGACCAAGTCTTAAGGCAGTGTTGCTTTAGTTTCGATGATGATATTATTGAATTGTTTGATTTGAAATATATACTTTGAGTTGTTAGCGATAAGACTGACGTATATAAATGGGCTGTACGTTGTACATGTATGTACAGCTGTAATAAGTTATTTGAGTTTATTCCTTTTCATTATTTCCTAACTATTGGTATATAATAATAATAAATGCCTAACTAAAAAGTTTTATTATATAGTTTTAATATTTATATATATACATATATATATATATATATAGCTACAATGCAATACAATATATAGCTACAATATATACATATATACATATATATATATATATATATATATATATAGATAAATGCTACAAATTTTAAAATCGAAAAAGTTATAGTGTATAGATTGTATACTTTTTATCCCGGAAATATGTACGACCCCTGGAATATATCTGATTTAATTTTTTTCATTGCAACGTTGTCATATGATTGTTGACAATAGTATAATACAGCAAAATTTCATGCAAAACGAAGTCAGTAAAAGTAAATTATATCATCTTCAGTTTTTCTATTTTATAATTAAGTATGTTCTGAAATACTTTAAAGTTCAGCGTCATCGGACTTGTATTTAATATATCCATATTGTTGTATAAAATGAGAATGATGATGACAAAAAAAATCATGTTTAATTTAGTTAAGTATTTTTTTAACTCTTGATTTTAAAAATATGTAGTTTTACTATCAATTACACAACTTACACTACACAACTTTGAATATTACTCATTTGTGATATTAAAAGCAATTCATTGAATCAATTATTATGTTCATCAACTAATAAGTAATATTAGATGAATAGTATGATATAAATAATGTGCTGTATATCTAATAAACTCTTAATTTCTTATCGTTATTGTTCGTAATTACTGTTTTTATTAGATCACCATAAACCTTCTATTACAAAAAAATCTTCTGACTCTATTCAATTCAAGATGAAACTTACTTTCAACTAAACAATAAGCGTTCGATGCGTTAAGCCGCGCCGAAAGTTGGACCTGAAAAACGTACACAGACACTTCAATATTTAAAATTGGAAGAGTCTTCAAGCGATCGGCGCGCGCGCTCTCAGTGGCTAACTAGTCGCCGCGTTGCGCGCTCCGCTCACAAGCCGCTCTGCTCCACGCATCACGAAAATACGAACGCACTCGCATTAAGAACCTACTTGTACTTTCGAACTTTTTGCACATAAAATATCCAAAAATATAATTTTAAAAAATATCGATACCATATTTGATTTACAAACACGTGTTTAAAATAGTTGGCGCGAACGACACGGTGCCGGTCGATCCACGTTTTTCACTAGAGTGAATAAATAATTAGCAGCCGGCGTCGCGAGAAATTTCACTTTTTACCGGCGAAGATTTGCCGACTTGTTTAACCTTGTGGAGGCAGCGATCTGCGCTGAATGGACCACTAATACAAGTAAGTATAAAACATTTTTATTAAAGATATGCAGTACAGAAAATGTGTTTAAAATAAATATGTTGTATAGGTTATAAATAAATAAAGAGATAATATAGTTACCTAACATAATTTTGACAACTGTTACTTCTATGTATTAGGATTTCACAATTATTAAAAACTTGTCCCATGTAAATAACCAGTAATATCCCATAAAATATTTTACGATATCACGCGATTTGAAATATTGACTCAGGTTGTTCAATGAAGTAAGTTAAAATAACAGTAGATTTTCTGCCGAACCGACGTAACCAGCTTCTTCTATTAATTGTCAATTACTTTCTATTTGATTTGTTACTTAAATAGTATTATGCGTAATTTCACCTGTATCAACTAATATTACCTACTTGTGGCTTGTAATAGCATATTACTGACTTTGAGCTCTTTAATCAACTTAACGTGCATATTAATATTAATACTTGTTAAATAAAATAATACTATTATAGTGTAGGATTTGCTTAAACACAAAGTATTGCGTATTATTACTTGTACTAAGTTATAATAACGAGTGTTATCAAGTACTCAATGAGACTACATTTATTAACATAGAGTACATACGCGTTATGGATCGGATTGTTTTCTAATTATTTGAATAATAATACACCTTGGTACATATAAATAGAACTGCATACGTGCAAATTTGTAGTGTAGGTAGTGTATATGTAATCAAAATGGTCTTGTAATAGTAATATAAATATATATTACAGGTCAAAAAACCGATAAACAGATTAATAATAATATTTATAACGCAGGTGGTGCCACATATGAACTTTGACATTTGATAGCAGAAAAGATTATTTCGTTGCGATGATTAAATTTGGATTAGCTTATTCGGCTAAAGACAACATTATAACGTTTTTTTGTTTATGAATGAATCATTATTGCAAAATGGTTATTCGAATTATTTCGTGAATACTAACGGGTGAATGACCGTGTTCTGTACGTGTTAATTTCCACCATTGTCACTAGTTAACAGAAACCATTTTCAGCCATTAGACTCTAGGGACCTTGTGTGCTTTAGTTTAGCATTACCTCAACCTTTTCACATTGAATCTTGTGATTATATTCTTCATATTAGACTCTACATATAGAGTATTTTTTTCATTAACTGGTAAGTCTTGTGTGCAGTTCATAATATAAATAACCAGCTAACCCGACAAGACGAGAGACGTTGTCTTGTCTTAACTATATTGATTAATATATCATGAATAAATATTGCGACTAAATATTGAGATATAAATTATGCTTTGTTACAAGTTGGAATAAACTGTGCATAGTAAGCAAAACATATTAAAATTGGTTCAGAAGAATTGCATACCAGAAAAACAACCTGACTCGAAATTTTTATATAGAAACTAGCTGACCCATCAGACATTGTCCTTTTCCTTTATGTTTCTCGTGAAAAAAAAATACGACTATAAACATCCAAGATACAAAACATCCTACATCTCAAGTTGGATCAAACTGTGCATAGTAAGGCAAAATTTATTAAAATTGGTTCATTAGTTTCGAAGTTCATTGTCAATTTATAATCATAAATACTATTTAGCAAACGAACAATTGAAGGACTCTCTCGGTGACACCTTGATACCAGATAATTTTAGAAAAGTGGATAATCTTTTCGCCGCGTCCGCCATTTGTACATTTTGTAACATTTTGTGCAATAAAGTTAAATAAATAAAAAAATAAAAAAATAATTTTTTCAATGAGATTAATAAACGCGTAGTTTATTTCAATTATGGCAACCTCTTCAACACTTCTTTACATACATCAAACAATGTATTGGCTGTGTACCGGCAGAGTAGAATGGTACCTCCCTCTGTATAAAGTGTCGTGAGAGATGACTAAGGCACAAGGACCGACAGACAGCGGTGTATCCATTTGAAAGAATGTAGCTCAAATGCACAGAGCGAGGATAGGCAGCAGGCCTACGGCCAGCAGTGGACTTCCAAAGGCTGATCAGATGATGAACTTTGTCTAGGCTTGTATATTGATATTTCTATTTAATCTGTATATTTACTGTGTGAGGAAAATCCAAAATTTCTTTAATAGTGGGGTGTTGTTTTTATTATATTCCTTCAAATAATTACGTATATAGAAATTGTATTATACATTGATTTGTTCTCTATAATAATGTCTCTAGCTAGATCATAGACGTTATTGATCAAGGCTTAATGAACAAATGAGAGTAATATATAAAGTCAGATATATGAGTAGTTTCAATTTTCTATACATACCTACATTAGTGCAAATACCATGATTAGGTGAATGCCAAACCATGAACCATTAGTCAGAATCAAACCCTATTATAGTGCCGTATTGGTACAATTTAATAGCGCCATTTGTTCATCGGTGACACCTCCTTCAGTTAGTATCAATTAAATTGTCGTTGGCAATTTCGCGAACAGAGGCGCGTGAGAACTGGCTACGTCCTAGGTCGGGGGTCAATATATCCAGATGTACTTCCTAGGGCTAATTGAGTCTGTGTTCTCTCATGTAAATTTATGTTCAGAACTACCTATACTAAATTAGCAATAGTTGGGTTAATAATATTTAACTTAAACTCAATTCTTATCAAAGTTGTAAACTTCATTTCGCGTTCATAATATACGATATATTACCATCAGGTCATAAAAAATATACGCATTTTTGGATAATATAAAATAAACATGTACAGGAAAATTTTAAAACTGACCTGTTTGGAATACACAATGTCTCTTTAATCTTAAAAAGAATAAATAGATTAGTATAATTTGTTTACAACTACTAGCTTTTCGCCTATAACTCCGTCCTCGTCGACCTTGTATTAAGTATTAAGTTACGAAGAAACTTACCCAGAATCACAAATGGCCTATTATATACCCAATTTCATGAAAATCGTTTTAGTTGTGAAAGCGTTCCTAATTCATAAACATGCATAGAGATATTTTTTCATTCGAAACAAATTTTAAATTTACATAAATCTCAAATAGTGACCTGACTCCGAGATAAGTCGCTTAAAGCACTTGTGTAATAACACTCATTAGACAAAAGATGACTCACAGATATAATACTTAAATACATATTTAATACTCAGACACAGAACAAAAATAATTATAAATGTTTTTTTCTGGGTAGGGACCGAACCCACGACCCCAAGGGTGTACACGATTCGATCATTACTATCAACGCCGTCGGTCTGTTAAATTACATTTCATTAGAATGGATAGAATTAATAAAGTATTGAGTAAAAAAGTCGTCAAATTAGATAGTTTACTATTGTATGTATGTATTATTAAAGGGTCAAACTATAAAATAGAAGTGTACCGTATAACTAGACACGTCTAATGACCAGGCGGTCTAATGACCCGATTCTACAAGCATTAACATATATCGAGCAGTAAAACATATTTACGAGGCACTCGTGCTATTCTATTTCTAGACGGTCTGTATGCAAACTGTAGATAGTTTTTTTGAGCGCATTCGTTTTGATCGGTTTGCTTTTAATCCGGCGACTGGTAACAGCGATAAAACCGTCGGGATTACGTCAATGAAATGGGTTAAATGGACCGTAGTAATAAAAGTAGCCCTCGCCGTGAACTCGCGGCAGCCCGCGCCCGGCCCCGCTGGAACGAAGGTCGCACGCTATCATTCGCTCGAAGAATACTCTGTAAACAACACTTATTATGTTAAGTTTCACTTTCATTTACTTTTTAAGCGTTCTAAGTTAGATCTTACTAAATGTTAAAATATGAATCTGCAGAAATTAGACTTGCAACTGGAGTGTTTTTCGAATTGGTCATAGCTATTGTAGCTAGCGGAATATGTAAAATATTTGTGCCAGCAGTAGTTACAAATTTTGATATAAGTTAAATCTTACAGAAATGACCAGAAATCGGATCCGCATGCTTTAATTCTATGATTAACATCTGTTGAAAATTGTAGTGCTTAATTTATTACAATGTTATGCTTCAAGTGTTTCAAGAATGGGTATAGCGGATACTGGTCTAAATGTTCTATTGATAAAATCTTGTTTTAGACTTACCGAATTAAATTTACATTTATATATAGGAGTACACGTTGTATGACATCCCGCTAGCTATATTATACGTATCAATAATATTTATATCTCAGGTAATTATAATTGTCTGGGTGCGATGTCTGGAACTTCAATACTGTCTGTAAGCCAGACTGTTGGTGAATGCAGTGCATTTTAATTTTCATATTAAAATATCAACAATGATGTATCACATATGACGTCGCGACGTTGGACAATTATAACTGTGTATTCATATAAGGTTGCTATTTCTTTTCAATAAGTATTTATCTTTACATATACGAAAATTTAAGTAATGCTTATAGAATATGGATGTTAGTTTTAAAAATGAATTGACAAGATGTCCCTTTACAGCTTATCAGAGATTCCCGTACTAATAGGTAGCTAGCAAGATAAAGCATAAATTTATGTACGAGTATTAGAATGTACGACAGTAATGATCCAAACTATCGCATTGAATGGTAATGATAAGAGCGGTCGTTGAACGCGTTCATGAACTTGGTCTGCGGCCTTCGAGTGCCTCACACCATCTTATTGTAGCTGGCTCGCTGTTTTGATTCATAGATTAATCGGTAAAAGCGTGTCCTGTGAATATTAAAATGAACTATCTGTATAATTTCTATGATTCTTAGTCTTATAACGTTCTATTATAGATAAAATCCTAAAAGCATCAAAAGTGAACTTTTAAGCAATTATCATAATTTAGTATTAAATGCCATTTTATGGTTATTGTTAAAATTTTGTATAAGCAAGGCATTAAGCCTTGGATGTTTCAGTTGACAGCTAGAATTGATCCTACAGTTTCTGGTATCCCACTTTATGTAAAACTTTTCGCTTACTTAACATAAGTATGCGAAAAGGAATGATTTGGGATGAACCGAATTATTTTAAAAGCCTCGGTTCGAATATTATTAATTAGAATATATTATAACGAAGTGTGCAAAAATTTTTTTCTAATAATACGAAATACTTTATTATTCAATTATTTCATTATATTAAGGTCTAAAACTGTATGCCCTCTAGATGCTTCCAATAGAAATGCTCTGCAGCAATTAAGGAAGTTGTATATTACCTCGTACACTCCAACCCGATTCTGTTTCGGTCAGATAAGCGTTCTTAGTGCTGTGGATAACGGAAGACGCTTATGTCGATGACCATTAAAGGAGAAGGAAGTCAATTGTTTTGAATTCTTTTGGAGATTACGATCCCTATTCCATAGCACGTTTGAACTTGAAGCAAACTGCGTGAAAGCAGCCATTTCACCACAAACCTTCTGAAATAGCGGTATCTTTAACGAATGCTGGATTTTTGTAATTTAAGCAGCAGAGAAAGGCATATTACCGATTGTTCCCGAACAATGTCATTCATTGTAAATTCTCTAAAACACAACACCATATGCGACCGCGCTCGCAACTATGTTAGGGCACATTTAGGCCGTACGTGATTACATCCGATTCTGCTAGTCGCAAATGTAAATCTAGGTACCCGTGAAACTGACCTGCTTTTTTTGGCGAACCGAACATTAGTTTATGACACTATAAATAATTGCTCCATCTATCTAAGGATAACAGAGCGACGTCTGACACGATGCCCCAATTTTCACCGATCCAATGAAACTTCCTCGTCTGGTTTCCCTGAACTTGCACGCGTTCGATCCGGATGAGGTTTCCGTACAAAAATAGACGAGCTGTACATTGAGTTATGTTTTTTTTCTGTTTAGTTGGTGCGGTAGCGCGTTACTTGTCATGTATTTATACATTAAATATACTGAAGATTAAATTTATACAAGCTTAAGGCTAAATTAAAAATATTGTTTATTTCAATGTACAGATCGTAAAGCGGTAAGTAGGAATGGTAGAGGCATTTTACATGCCACATCCAAACATGCGTGTGCTCATCCGAGAGTGCAGAGCATCGGGTATATTTTAGACTCGCTGGTGCGGCGCAGGCGCGCTCGTTAAAAGTTTATTGTTGGGCCTACAACCGCGCATGCTAATTTCCCTTTATTATATGTATGTACTGTACAAACTTTTTCATTAAATATTACGAAATCTATTTTTAATTTTCTGCTCCGACTTTCTGCACATTTAATACAGATTACGGTCATTTTGCAAATTCTTAAACTTAGTAATTCTTTTTTGTTTTTTTTTTATTTAATAACAAGAATTCACAACTGGCGCTGCAACTTATTAAAAATAACGTGGTTTTGCACTAAAACCGTTATCGTAGATAATCCGTAAAATTTAAATCCAAGATTAAAGCGACGAATTAATTTATCAACGACAGTTCTAAAACTAGCAGCAACTGTACTCACTGGAAAACCGACTCGTTAAAAATTTATTCGGCACTGTGCCAGCGTGTAACTCCACTTACAATAAATTGAAAACAAGAGCAGGGAGCTTATATTTAGTAAAATAAAACATTAACATACAAGTCTTGTAATTAAGCTAATCCAGTCCGTGAGATATTTTGACACAGTTTTTACTAATTCAGTTTTTAGTTTTTATTCCGATACAAGAATGAAGTTGGTGTTATTATAACAAATAACAGTTGAACGTAGACCAAAGACGTCATATAAATTCATTATAATTTGGCACAAATTCCATTTGTATCAATTTACCGATTAGCTTTTGAGGCGTTAGATATGAAATCTTATTGTAATTTGACACCTCAATTTCAGTGTAATATCCTACACCCGGTATACTTCCTACCTATATTTTGTGAAGTAATTGTTAATAATGTTTGAGTTAAATAGCACTCTATGTTTATTTGTTGCGATTATTACAAAATATATGAAAGTAAAAACTTTATTAAAGATTTTTAACGTAAACCTTATCAGATTATTTTCTATATTCTAGAATGTTATCCATAGTTTATTGTTATGACTAAAGTAAGTGGTAATTAGCAAGTATTAAAAATGATAAAATTGCTATTTTTAATATAAAAATTACTCCACCCTGTATGAGTATCTACTGGCCTATGACCTAAAGAATGTGAATATCCGTTGCGGTCGGCGTATTTGTATTCATTCATTACATAGTTATAAAAATCGGCTTATCATATTTGTGCCATTTTTTTAAAATATCATTTATGAAATTAAATTATGTACCTACAGCCGATTATAACTGTTGTCAAAATGCATGAAAACTATGTTTTCCATGTGATTTGACGTCTATTTTGGACTTGTCTGCAGTATCTGGATAGGATCGATGCAACGGTTACACGCCTACAAATGAATAGGGTAAGTGGAACATGCGCGGCGTTTACATAACTATTCGCAGTAATTCTCTTGTGTGTTCAGTTGATTAGGAGCCTTACCTTTACTCAAAACATGAAGTGCTAAAATTTACAGCTTATATAGACGCAGATACATTCCCACGTAGTGACAAATGACAAAATAACTTTCTACCTTGTTCTTTATTCAGTTGGACAATAATAAAATATTATATATACCTCTGTCCGGTGCATCATAAGTGATTGATTGTGTTATTATTTTATTGTATCTACGTTAAGGACTAGTAAAGTGTTACAATGCGTTTATGTACAAAAACTACAGGATTATGTGTGAGGGTTCAATGAATATTCGTAGAGTATACCTGCTTTACTCAAGAACCTCATCCTTTTTTACTAGTTTATCGGTCAGCCAAGACGGAAGTCGTTTGCGTAGCTGACAACTTGTAGCGTCGATCGTATCTTCATTAGATATAAATAATAATGATCATACGAAAAGTATCTATGTGCAGTCTTACGTTTTTATTTCATAGCTACTACGATCAGATAAAATATTATGTTAATTTAAAATGTTACTATCTACATAAAAAGTAAGTCATAAATGACAAAAAACATTAAAAATAATATTGTTCGTTTTGATTTGATCCTTTCACCAAATTGTGCGCCGCGATGAGTGGATTCAGCGCAATGTGTATATAAAATAACTGTATGACAACGACGCCGTTTCATTGTTATCGCTGTCATAAAAATCATTTTAGTAAAATACAAAATATTTAAGAAGGCTCGCTTCTAAGTATTCCAAATAATATTGTTTAAAATTCCAAGCATAAACGTAAGTTTTTGTGTGTCATTTGCATAAAAATCTATATACTTATACATATTTATTATTCTGTTATTTTAATTAAGTATACGTGATTTCAGTACTGACGATATTTAAAAATTATACGGTAAGTTGTATATATGGAGGATTAATCTAATATATTCCTTTGTAATATATCTAACGATTTATAGGATTTGGAACCTTTTTGATTTATAATATAATATATAAAATAATATTCTGGTAATAAACTTAAATATATCGGACTTTGTAGAGCGAATACAGTGTAGATTTCACAGGTTTCTCCTGACAATCGGAGACAGATTTATGTGCTCCCTGCTCAGCCTACGCGCTTCCTCAGTATCAAAAAGAATACAAACCTGTTTCATTCCTATTTTCCTAGTAGATGTTGTATTATAATTTCTTAGTAGTTTACTTGTCCATAAATCCTAATTATGTTTTGATTTTGTTGCCTTTTAACTAAACTTTACCAAGGCTTTTATATACGGGCATATCAGTGGATTAGGATTTACTTAAATATCTAGTGTAAACTAGCCTATATAAAAGGAACTTGTGTACTAGAATTAAAATAGTATTTTATATGCAAATTTTCGAGTAAAGTGCGTATAAAACAATACACATCGGCCGATTCCGCTCGACTAAAAGTTAACTTAACAGCTGGAGATTGACGATGGTGGATCATTAGCATTTATATCGAACGTTTAATGTATTTTTTACGTCTCAAATAAAAAACAAAGTACAATTTTAACATAAATTGAAACGCCTCTTTAGGTGTTCTCCTGATTTCACTAAACGTCTTTTTAAAGTCAATAGATTAAAAGCATTTAACGTTGTGAATGAACTGTGCCTTTCAAAGACAGCATAAATTTATCGGTTATATAACTACCTCACATTTGCATACAATTTCAATAATTGTTTAAAACAGAACGCGCCTAGAAAATAAGTTAAAAGATTATAGGTATCCTTATATAGCATGACACAAGGTAATTTTATGTACTCAACAATATTCTACAGGCAGTATTGTTAATAATGACATCAATAATAATTAAATAAGTAGGTACCTATAGCGTTGGTTTGAATAAAGTAGATTAGTATATCTGCAAAATAGTTTTATTTAATGCTTACTCTATGTGATTTTCATTTTATTACTTTGGAGACATTTGGTCTATCAGCACCCTAATCTACATCTCTGTGGCCTTGTCAAGGTGAAGATAACATTGCATTATCGCTGAAATGAAGTCATACTAATCGCATGTGACTGTCATGTTGGTATAGTAACTGCTGATGGGTATCGGAAAACCTGAGACATTTTGTCTACATTTCCAGTTTAAAATATATAGATTTAACACATATCAATTTCCCTACAATATGTTTAATATGAGGTCATGAGTAAGTTTCCAATACATATTTATTATTTTTATAACAAAAGTATATACCTCAATACCTAAAGAACCTTTTTAAATAAAAAAATACTGATAATAACAAAATTAGAGTTAGATATTGTAACTATGTAACAGTCACCTACATAGAAATTTTATACGATATTATTGCTTATGGTATTATTAATGTGGTCAATAACTAAAGGGTCAAAGAATTTATTGTCAGAAAGAATATTGCCAGTTGCCAAGACATACCCTATATATAGTTTTATATAAGTTCAACTTCACATCCACTGTCAGACGACTAGACCTTCTCAAAAGTAATATCTCTTTCAATTTCAAGATTTTTTTCCCATAATTATCATCCTAGTCGTGATGGGAAACAGAATATTGCTTCGCGCCCAGGAATGCTGCTGCCTGCCTGCTTCAGAGAGGTTCCAGTACCGTTTCTGCGTGAGATAAAAGACGCATTACTAAATGCAAGCTTAAGAGAAATCTAGAAGTACAAATTTCTGTGGTTTTGTGAACGCACAGACCTTTAATGACCTCGGCAACATAAATCCAACGCATACAAATTTTTAGAAGAAATACTAAATATATGTATAGTCACGAGTCAGATGTATTGATGATGCCGACGACAATGCAAGTATTTGAATGTGTTTCAACATTTTTATGACATTCACTAGTTTGTTTAGGCTATAGATTATATTAAATTTAATACGTAATATTCTGCACTTACAGTTCAGAAAAAGTACTAAACCAACAGTAATTTATAATACTTGTACAAAGATAAATAACTAATCATTGTGGTTTTACGGTCAAGTACGTATGACTGAATATCTAAGTATGAATGAACCGAGTTTACTATTATGGTATATTCTAAGTGTAAACAGTTACTACTTACAAGTAACTTATTTACACTATGTGTTTTGCTTATTAACTGATTTTCACGAGTACGTGCGTATAAAAATATCTACCTTAATTTTGACACAAATACCACCCTTAAACGCTGCTCCAAGCTGAATTTCTTTCTTGGATATATCGCGGTCTATCGTGCCCGGTATTTTAGACGCTTCTTTTACGACATTTGGTACAGGAGGAAGTACTGTTCAGTCAGTACTAATATCCACTTGACCTCCCTCTTTGTTGGGAGGCTTATGTTTAACAGAAATCGCTCTGCGACTGCTATCATGATGATGAAAGAAAAGAGTAAAAGATTTTTTCGAAACTACTGTATTTTAATGTTGTTTTACCATAGGATACTAAAAGCGTTATTTTGCATTTGTTAATTTACTAAATTACATCGGGTCATGCCATCTTACAAAAATCCAGAGATTATAAAGATCTCACCATCATAGAGATTTTCAAAATGACCGATTGTATGTGGTCAGCATCCAGCGCGATCCTGCAGTTCTAGTCAGATCATCTTACTATCTTGTTTTGAGCCACACTAGCTATTCATATATATAAAAAAAGGCTGATTATTGCCCGTTCTTTTAATTAGTAGCTATGTATTACATAACTCACATTCCTTGTTTGATACCGTTTGTCTTCTCTGGAATAAAAGATAGTGGATCAACTAACAGACAAGCATACTAGTGTACTGCATGAACAGACTGTCACTGCGAAAAGTAATAAACATGATATAGGTAACAACACAAATGGCTTGCATCGTTACCTTCCTCGAATACCGGCGTACAGGACGCAAGCTTCGCCGAAGTGAACGCATGCAAATAGCTATCGGCTGACAACCCAATTAACACCTCAAACGCGTGCCAGCGACCTGTGCAGTTGAATGAAATGACGCCCACATTACAAATGACGATATGTGAAAGCAATTGCATGCACGAGCTTTTTGAAAAGAACGCTGATAAATGATAGTTTTTAACTATATGCAAATTTGATTTTTCAATCAGTTAGTATTTTTGAAAAGAAACTACTAAAGAATGGATTCATGCTAACACAATGAGTAGTTGTTAATGAACAATTGGTTAAACTAGTTTTGAATGGAAATAAAGGTCATGTAACCTTTATTTCCATTCCAAACTCGTATCATGTTCAGACAGCTCTTAAATATATTTTACTCTTTTTTTTAAGTAAAAATAAAACAGAAAACTGAATAAGAATAAATCGAGAACGCAAAACTGTTTTGTTTATATTTTTCTCATAGACTTAATTATATATTAATTAACATTTATAAAAATTATTTAATATCTCTATGTAATTTTAAAATTACAGTAAAATTGTACACTATCATAACTAAATTGATTATTATAAATCTCGCGCTCATAACGATACATTTATAGAATTAAAAAAGTATTTTAAGAAACCGGTAAATTTTTATCAAAATGAATCGCGTATTTATAAAAACAAAATGACAACTAAACAACTTCCTGGATTAAATATGAAGAGACTAATAAGAAATAATGGAGCAAACGAAGGTCAAATTCAGAAAACAAGTGTTCGAGGGAGTTCAAATATATTTATTTGAATAATTTACTGCAAAGGCTGCCAGTAATATCATTGTTCTTCACGCTAAGATATCTTATAATCATATGCATTGCATATTCTATGTAATACATATTTATAAACCAGGTAAATTTGTATTTTATGTCCCGTTAGACATAAAATTAAACTTTTTAAAAGTGTTATTTTATACGATATCAAGACAGCACTTCGTTCAGATATATGTCGTTAGATTTAAATAGAAGTATAATCCGATTGAGTAGATAAGTATCAATAACTCGAATACAATAGGACACAACATGATGTGTTCCAATATCCCATTCTCTACATACGCTGCGATACCTATGTTTACACGACAAATCTTTACACACTCATCGAGGTTCGCTACTTTTGTCCATTGATCTCCATATTCATAAAATAATTTGGAGCTTATCAAAACTCCAGATTTTATTTTAGTTTAATTTTTATTTTATTTTTCCATCTGTCGACTTAAGGAAATCTTGGATGCGATGCTCATTTTGATCCACATACAAACTCACTAGATATCTAGCTATATAGCAGATAACTACCATAACTACACGCAGTGATATTTTTGTAAATACAAATATATATGGTACTCATATAATAAAATCAAATGGTGTTTTATTTAATTTCAGTGCATAAAGACAATGTATTTAGATTTTTAAGACTCCTACATCAAGGACGTTCATTTAAAGTCACATTTTTTTTATTTCTATATTTTCTTTATTGTTTTTCGATTATGTTTAGGGTAGGATTTCAAAATAATTATTTGATTATTTTAACATGAAATAGGTACCGACAGTAGGTTGTCTACTCAATCTTCTATTGTACGTAAAAGTATAGAGAAAACTATTTACAAGGCAGTACGTGATATCATATAATGTTTATTTCAACTTGAGTACCGTTGCGTGCTGAAGCACTTTAATCAAACGATCTGTAGAATTAGTTGGAAGGCGCAGGGCCTTGTCATCAGGCCTACGTCTCAGGTTTCATTCAACAACACTCACTCGACGTTTCGTAACGAACTGCCATCTGTAAACAAATGATGTTTTATTGAGAAACAAGTCATTCAACTCGCTTCTGTTTGACATATGCAGTACTCGCTGATCTGATTAAATAAAAAATAACTACAGATAAAAACAGACATAAAACATTATTTGTATTCGAGATATTTGTGGTTTTCTATGTTTAATCATGCAAGAATTTTCTAAATGTAAAATAAACAAACATGTACAATATTGTTAACCTGATCAAGGTGAGTCATAGTTGAAAGCTTGGGATCTATACAGATAATCCAAACTACAATAAAATTACCTAAACGCTAGTACCTATGTGACCTAGCATCATCTGACGGGCTGTCACTTTTCGCAAACAATAGAGACAATACATTATTCATAGCTTTCGGCACAATAGCCGTGTCGGCAGTGGCGAACCTCCCTTTAGCTGCACATTGACTCATGGCCTAGTGAAATGAATGCTGTAAACGTCACTTCGTAAATAAATATCCAGCGTATTCAGGTGACCCAAACAGAACAACCAATTGACGTGTCGAGAAATCACCTCGCGCAACATAAGCGTTTGATAATTCAAATCGATGAGCTGTTGATATTTAGAAGCATGAGAAAATGTCAAGATTTTATAATAAGTAACTAAATAAAATAAATATTAATGATGCATTAATATGGAAAAAGTAGATCTAGCTACTTTATTATTTTATCGCATTTTTTTCATTTACGTCCAAACACGTAAAAAAACACGTTAAACACTTCGACTTTACAATAGTAAATATGACGTGTACAAAAAATACGATAACGACGTTAAATTTTCACGGATAAAACCTTGCAAATCTCTAGCAATATAAAGATAACGATCAATGACGTTTTTACTGTCCTTCAAGGGTGCAGTATCAGAAGTGAGCGATTTTTTGATAAACAAACTACTGCCGCACTGCTGGATAAATTTTATCATATCATCCAATATTACAACTTTATGATATGATTGATTGGTCGTTCACTACCGAATCAATAGGCTAATCTGTAACTTTTCGAGTAATATTAGGAAATGTAATGTTACATATCCTAATATTTTGGAATCTATGGGTACGGTGATAACTGTGATGATAAATTGAATTATCCAAAAACTAACAAAAATAAATCTTTTATCAGATAATACCAATATTTACAACGTAAGAAGCTAAAAATAAAAGACTAACAATTTACAGGTACATTATTAGGCACTGTTAATTAAACCTAATAAACTAGCACAGTTGGGTAATTATTAAATGTAAGACGAAGTTCAATAGCCGATTGTGACGTAGAGGTAACATCACTGACTGCCGGTAAGGCCACTTTCGTTTTGTATATTTTACTACTAAACCAACATGTTTAGACACTACCACTATGTATCGTGTAAGAAGACTACTTAAAGACTAACATTAGGAATAAATAAAGAATATACGCGAATTACTAATTACAATCGCTACTGCTACAGTTAATGTTTACAACATTTCATTACTTTTGCTTGTATTAATCATAATAGTATTATTTAATCATCTTCTATCAATCATAACATTATTAATCATAACATTATTAATCATAATAGTATAACAGTAGGTTTATATTATAAATCTGGAAATATTTGTATGTACGAATATTTTTTAGTATTGCACATTGGAACGAATGAAATTTTTTACAGAAATAGATTTTAGTATAGAATAGCAGATAAGCCAATTTTATTCTGGGAAAATGGAAGGTGAACGGAAAGCTTGTAATACATTTGTTTTACTTCTCATATGGAAATATCCAGTCATCTATGCGACTACACATTTTTTTATTAGGTACATACCAGAATATAGTAATGAAAAGAAATAAAACTTACTGCTAGGCAAAAGTTAACTCTCAATAACGTTAAGGGCGGTAGAATATGCAATATTTGTTAATTAATTCTTATAATATACATATAATTATTAAATATATTAATGAATCAGCGAAACTCCACAAGTGTCTCAGCTGATCGTGCGAGTGACACCCGTCATTTGTCCGCCATTTTAACTAATCACCTGTCAACTGTCAAGGTGAGACAGTGGTGAATACCGATGCGGGAGACAATGGCATTGCGAGCAAAAAATAAACGAAACCGGCTGCGTGCCTACTTTCTGCGTGCTAGGGGTTTTCTCAACTTCCGGGTTCCTTCACTTCAATGTTGCTGAAGAATGTTCTGCATATTATTTTGAGGATCTTATATCCTCATCAGAAGATCATAAGAATTTTGATTAACATTCTTTAGAAAAATTTCGAAAACTTACTATTTAGTGAATTTCAAGCATGTATCGAGTTTATAAGCTTGGTTAACAAATATAGAAATGTTGTACCTCATGAATTTGGTTTTTGATAACGGATGTTGATGATAAATATTGCTAAACTTCTAGTTTTTACAAATAAATTTATTGAGATAATCTAAATAAGTTTGCAGAGACAAACTTATAATTTGTTACAAAATATTCATTCAGGGTGTGGCAATAATCTCATATAAGACAATAAGACATTGAAAGCAAGCCTAGGTGAATGTGAACAATCCTGAACAATTCCAATCGCGTAGCGGGTTTGCATTCGACAAATGATATATTCGCAGATGGTTTGCTTACTACAAAATGCTTTAAAATTTTCATTCTCATTTATATATGTTCCAGCGGTCGTGTGTCAGGTAAGGACCCTATTGTCCTCGTCAAATATACGTCCACGTGACAGTTCACCCTGAACTATCTGTGCCTATTTAATTTGTGGTAAAGGGCAACAATTCGAGCTGGGGTAACCGGCGCTACCGGTCCGCGCCGCACAATACCCAAGTACAAAGCGCGCGCGAGACGATGACGGATGCTCTGCACTCTGGCGTCTCAGAAGAGACGCCTTGCACAGTTTACTTCGCATATTTTCTGCTTTCGAAATTTATTTTAGCCAATATAATGTCCATCTTATTACTATCTAGCTTTATTTCTAGACTACGTATTATATGTTAAAATTTTTTTAACACATTTAAACTTATGATGACAATATTTGCTGAACATTTTGACATATATTCTAGAGAAGATACATAAAAATAAGTAATTTAAGTTATGCACAATTGTAATGAAAAAAATTTATTCGGAATAGCTAATGGCTATTCCCAATAACATTTTTTTTTAATTTTCACAACGGCGTCGTAAGAGAAATGTTAAGCTTTATTTTACATTAATCCTACCTTTTACATTTTTCAATTCTTATGATAATTCACGTTTGTTCACAAATCATAATAAAGTTGCAGGAAATTCGACGTCATTTTATCAAATTTATAATTAGCTCACTTCTCACGAAAAAGCAAATATCTAATATTGTCTTTTAACAATCATTGTTCAAATAAAAGTGTATATTGAAGCTCCGTTAAAAGTGGCTTATTTGTTATATGAGAACAAATAGGTTTAACAAATGTGACTGTTGGTTTTCCTAAAATATAATTTCTCTAATCTTTGACTTACTGTTAGTAGGTTAAAGTACAATATGTCTCTCTATTATAGAGTATCGCTTAAGTGTGGGGAAGCAACAATTATATTTTAAAAAGTTTATAGTATTTTCTCTCTTACAATAATTTTTATTACCACCAAAGTGATTATATGAAGCTTTACGTAGTACCTGAGAAATTACAGAGTCCAGGTGAATTCCAGGGTCGCTGTACATACTGGCCCCACAATAATTTTGTGCGGTATACAGCTTACCTACCAAGTTTTTAACTTCATTTCTAGTCATTGACACTTATGATTGTTTGTCTAAAATTGGTATTGTACCTTTTAATCTGAAACATTTTATTTTGGTTTGATAGCGTAATTCAGATAATAATAACAAAAAATATAAAACAGTTTGTTTAACTAACATACATAAATAAACGCAATCTTCGTATAATATGCTAAATAGTATAATTACTTTTAGTAAGGTAAATGTTCAACTTAAAAACAACAAAGTATAAACTAGCAGTGTCCCTCGGTTTCACCCAAGTAATTCCAGTTACTGAAAGATTACAGGAGTATAAAGTAGCTGTCAATACTCTAGTAATTTAGCTTTCTATTATGAAATCTGAATTTGTGAAACCAGTTCTGTAGTTTTAGAGTTTATTTGTTACAAACTTAGCCTAAGTACAGATTTTAATAACTTTAAAAATATAGTAATACCATAACAATTGTTAGCGACGATGTTGCTTTCTAAGGAATTTTAAAATATTTTTACTGTACATCGTAATAAACAATAAATTAAATCTTTCCATTTTATAATACTCTTAGTTTAGATGATACATAATGATTGAAAAATTCAGATCAACTAAATAGTTAATTCTGGTAGAGGTCAATTACCTGTAGCGGACATATAACACGATGTACACTGCCTTGCTACTCACACACGTTTTATTGTTATTAAGTTTTCCTATTGAACTTCAAATTAAATGAGTATTGGTATTTTTTAATGTACTTTTTTTTATAAGTAAATGGGCGTTTTATACTGTTTCACGTAAAAACCACTTAATTTTAATGAAATAAATGCTTAGGCCGTAAGTAAAACCTATTTCGTTTTTGAAAGTGAAATACAATTTTTCTAAAGCGATGTGTGCAGATTAAGACGCGGTTTGAGATTAAGAGGGCATTGAAGCAGTAATCGAAAAATAAAAATATATATAATTAAATAATTTATGTAATTTTGTCAACAGAGTTTGTTGTAGATATAGATATTGGTGTAGATAGAAGTCTTTCGATTTTAATGTAATCTCTATGTAAATCGACATATAACAAGTTTTTTAGTCAATAATTTGTAAATGTCCGTGTCTTAATGCACTACAAGTACGTTGTATACTTGGAATCGCTATATGGTGCTACTTTTGTAGCTATTTGTTTTTGAGCCGAATACCTAAGTAGCTCAAAACTTACTTTCTAACGTTAAGAATTTGAAAAACTAAACTAAAGTGTACGTCATAGGTAGACCAGACCATTCAATTATTTCAAATCACTAGAACTTAATTAAAATAATCGGACCATAGTTTGCAACTTTAATGAACTTTTTAACTTTACATAATGAGTTAGGTTTGTTTTATTTGATTTAATATATTGTTTTAACAAGAAAGAAAAAAAGGTATACACTAAACTCATAATTCGAATCATATCTTTTGTTCTGAAGGGCATGACATTCATAATATAAAGAGTATCTTCGTGCAACTTTATGACCTTAATGGAAGCGTACACTAAATCTCTTTTATCAGGTGTTTGACGAAGCCGGCCTAGGTCATACGTCACTGTGAGCCTGCACGATTCGGGTCAGCGTTAAGATTAGGTTCGGCACACAGAGATCTAGCCTGATAATGTGATAACAAGATGGCGGAAAACCAGAGTTGTAAAGATAAACTGCTTTATCGTCGTTACAATTACAATATAACCTTTAACCAATCATATAATAAACTTTTTATAAATGTTACTGAAACTATTTTCCAAACAGTACCTATGTATAACTGTTTCCTTTTTAAATGTTATTTTTATTATTAATAATAAATAATATTACATAAGTTCTGCGTGCATTATGTTTACATCACATGGAACACAAGATATATCCTTGTACTAATAGGTAGAGTTATGTATAAAAGGGGACTTATAGGGAGCAAGGTTTGTTGTTGTGCGTTATTATATAATTAAATTTATCAGTAGTTAAAATAAATTGTACTCAATTAAAATATGTTCTAATAAGATATCGAACTCGTACGGTGAAACAACTAACCAAACAAACATCGTTTTAATTTATGTACTGACGTAAAAATTTGCTCAAGTGTAGTACGTGTTGCTTAGCCATCTGCTACGGCACGAGACCGCGGATTTATATTATGATTATATTTTACTATTTTATTCAAAGAGATGCTTTAATTATCATTTCATTAATAATCACTTAAATATATATTTTAAAGTGATTATTAGTAGAGTATATTTAAGTGATTATTAATTAAATATAATGTCTATATATATTATTCAAGTACAACAACAACAACAATTAAGTACAATCACGTTTGTTAATCAAATTCCTAATAAAACATTTCAAAAGAAATCGTAGGAAAAGTAATGGGTGCACGTTTAACATCAGATAAAGAGGAATAATCCTTTGTTTTGACTCGTAAAGTTAATCACAAGAAAGGGTCCTATAAACTGTCTCAGTAAACAGTAAAGACAATCTGTTGTGGCGCCTCTCGCTGGACCGCCCGTTCGGTCATAGTCAACACAATTGTAGTGTACAAACTTCTCACTAACAAATATTTAAACGTTTTCACATGGATGACGTGGGAAATGTGTTTCAACAAATACGCATGTTCCTCCAGAAAATAAAAAAATACATTATGTAAAAATTTGTTTAACACACATTTAGAGATATTTGTCAGCATTGTCTTGTTATAACTCATTTACATTATATACATTGTTTGTTGTAGAGTATAAAATGTCTGTAAATCATTTCTATAAAATCATATGACATCAATCATATAAAAGTAAAATGTGTTTACATTACAACTATTGTTTAGGCTTGTTTATCGCACTGCTATTACAGACACTATGCCACGACTCCGTAGGGAAGCAAACAAAAACAAAAGCGTTATTATGGAGAGGGCCGGTGCCTGGCGCCCGTCTTATCGGCACGTGGGCACCTTCGCCCTTTCATCATTCTTCGTAGAACGCATACCGTCAGAAAAAGGGTACGCCTTTTACTTTTTACACTCCATCAACCAAAAAAAACTCACCTGTTTGTGCTATTTTCCAATAGCCTACCTAAAGCAGAGTAGAAATCCTTGTCGATATATAAAATATGTGCATTTCTTAAGTGTTATTTATGGTATTAACCGTAAATATGCCAGCGGCTGTCAATCATTCTTGTTTGGTCGTAACTCAAAGAAAGCGATGCCTTATATAGGAAGTAGGCGCGGGCGCCCGACGGCAGCTATTGGCTCGGTTTTTGGTACAGATGTCGTCCGATCAGTGTACCATTGTGACGTCATAGTTGTCAGTGCTCGCTACACTAGGTAGCATATGTCTGTAGTGTACTGAACAAATAAGTTCCATTGTCAATGTCGTAATTATATTATAATACTAGCTGTGCCCCGACGTACAACCGCGTCTGATCATCTGCCTGCTCTATGCTGTTTTCATTTTGTTAACCTTTAGTTTGAGAATTGATTATAATGAAACAAACATGAAATGTTATGGAAAAATAATCGATAATACATGAGTAGAAAATATTAACGGGCACATTTGTGCACGTTAGTATTTAAAAAAAGTAAAACGCAAAAGTAAACTTCTAAGGAATATATTAATTATACATTCTCGGCTTAGATTTAAAGCCTATCATCACTGTTTGAATATGTTCTTGTGTTCAATTGGTTCAATTGGTAATGTCAACAACATTTTGTTGTAAAAAAAATGTATAAGTTAGATCCTTGTGCTTTATCCCCTTTTTATGAAAAAAGTAAAGAGTATGATAATATACGTCTAGTATTACGTTAAAGACTCTTAAACACTAAGCCCTTAATCCTCCTGGCAGAAGTGTCACGTCGTAAACTTTTACGTAGTGCGCGATAATTTCGGTGTATTCTAGAGATAGTAATGGTGCACAATTATGTAAGCCATCGTCTCCAACTCAGATACGTATAGCTACCACAGGCAACGGTCGTGTCTTTTGTAATTAGTGCCGTAGTCTGCTCCAAATTACAATTAATATATTTTGCTTTTTCCAAGCTTCAAATTACCAAACATTTATAAATATTATTTAGTTTGGCTTTTATTCCAAAAACAAATCAGAGTGGCAATTATTCGATAAAACAATTAGGTAAAGTATTAATTTTATCCAATAACAACTCCAGGGAAGATTTGAACGATGCGCAAATTATTTTTGGCGGTGTAATATTTTTTAAAAGGTGTATCATATTTGTCCTTTTTTAAATTAGTAACTTTTGACTCACGCAGTATTAGATATTAACTGACGTTATTTTATGTTTAATCATATAGTTGTCCACATCGTATCTAAGTGATTGATTCGATAAGACAGGGCAATTTAAAAGGGAAAAAAATGCGTGTACGTGACCTTGCCTTCACAACTTTTGACCGGAATCGGAATTCCTAATGAGCTCCGATCAGGTAGATACTCCTAACTTCTAATTTATTAAAGACCTTACGCGCCTCACTAAATTAGATGTGACAGTTGTCAAATTTGCTCACACTAACCCAACTAATTAATGAAATTGATTCGAAGTTACTACTTGCGTCTACTAAAGGCTCTAGTCAAAATTGGAATACTGACTAATTTAATTTAAGAGTATAATTTGTTTATTTTTTTTTCAGGTCGATTATGATGAAATTATATCACAATGGAAGAAAAATAATATTTTCGTCAAACTACAAGCATAAATGTAATTAGTGTTCGGAACAACACCGTGGACTCTATTTCCTTATAACAAGTGCAAGTGTTATGTCATATACATAGTGAAATTCAAGGGGGCTCTTTAACGACCCTGTAAAGACACAAAAATGGTGGTCAGTGACTATTGGGTGCTCAGAAAGATGGATCTACGACAATCACTATTCAAATTATTACTATTTCAAATTCTGGTAGCGTGGTGCGGCGCGAAGCATATAACAATAGACGGTAATCTGCCAAAAGTGGAGTTTGCAGCGGCGGGCTTAGAGAAAGATGTTCAGGATAGCATAAGAAATCTAGTACATACCGGTAAGTCTTACCCTAACCTAGCAAAATTTTTTAAAAATAACTAAACTACCATAGCCAACTGAAAATTAAAAAAGAATTTTGGACTCTTGTCCATACAGTCATTGAATACTCAATCAAATTGACTCATTTTACGCCTTTGTCCTTTTTTGAAGTCATAATTAAAATAGTTGTTAAATAAAGTTAAAGCTTACGAATTACATTTATATTCCCTAAGACTTTGTTTCGATTTTCAATAATCGAAGCTCATATTTTTAATTAAGTTATTTCAAGTTCAATATTTATATGACTTATTATAAACGTTTTAATTCCGTATTCGAAATAAGCACAACATTATGTGTAGGTACATTTCTTAAAAACAAAAATCCGTGATCAATCGTTAAATTAAAGGTCCGTAAAATTTTAAAGTTGACGGTTGAAAAGGGTTCAATATCGTCGGACCGATATCATATTCGGCACAAAAAAGATTGAAAATGTAACATCACGCTAATCTCGGCTCTGTTTGTAAATGTCACACTTTGAAATGTTTATAATTGGATTTGTAATATATGACGGATGAAGATATTTGTTCTGGACGCGGTCAACACTGATATCCTGGGAAATATGTATGTTTTATTGACATTACTTTATATATTACGTTAAAAGCTGCAATGCAATTCGCTCATATTAAGGTCCAACTGTTGGCTTGTACCAAAGCCAACTTACCAAATGTACTTGGTATTTCTTCTATTTTAGTATGATGCCTTATGTTATCAACGGTATAAGTCAACTTAGTAACTCATATAAAAACCTATTTTAAAGTCAATAAATATTTTATTATTATTATAGCTGTTGATAACAAAACTGAGGAATAAAGTTTGGTTAACTTAACTTTAGTTAGAACTAGTTTTGTAGACGCATTTAATATAAACATAGTTGTATCCACTTGACAGTACCCTTTTTATCACTTCAATTACTCATCGTATAAAGCTAGATTTTCAAGATTATTATGGTACTAAGAATAATCTTACCTTTTTATACTAAATAAACCGTAACATAAACTTCAAAACAAAATTATTAACAGGTTCGACTTCAAATTAATACGAGACAAAAATGCCACTTTTTATTATTTTAATTAAGCACTCGGCCCGACCACCCACACAAGCAGTTACTTAATCTGTCCAACTTGTTGAAATGTTATAATTTTAAATAACAACTTACTCATGGTTAACGTAATACGCTTGGTATAAAATTTCCTGTATTAAGTTTCTGATACTTAATCACAGGTTAACTTATTTTCGGTTATTTTATGAAACAAGTCTTAGGAATACATATGTATGAATATTTTCTGAATTTTTTAATATCTACTGCATAAATATGTAATGGATTTTCAAGCGTCTACAATAAAATAAAGAATATTTCTAATAAACAATTAATAAGTTTAGTTAAAAAAATTACGTAGGTAAGAGAGCCATATACCATAATAAGAGATTGTAAGAAATGTCCACCATAATATATTACTACGAGTGTACAATTGGCCAGTGCCTGCACGCACAGTCAGCTGCATGCTTGGGTCAACTGTCGCTAGATTTAATGCATGTAAAGATCGTTATGCAAAGGCCAAGTATATTTAGTAGTACTTGCGCGTTGTAATGTAAAAGTATCGAATGAATTTGGACTGAGTGTATTTAGGAATATAAAGATCGTTTTAATAATGCAATCTCTACATTCCTAAACTATTTTATAACTAACGAATTTTTGATCTGCGACTCAGTCGTGTATCTACACTTTAGAACGTTTTACCAGGATCAAAAGTATTTTCTGAGTTAAATCTACCTTCTTTCGCTAAGGTTCAACATGCTGAAATTTATTAAAATAAGATCACCGGTTAAGCCGTCAAATACAGATAGAGAGATACACTCTTGCATTTATAATATTTCTTACTTTACGAATCAGTAAAAGTAAAAGCTCCTAAAAGTTTTTAAATTTGGTTTGACTTACTAACAGTACTTATAATCTTTCTCATCCCAATATTTCGGCCTTAACAATTGAAAGCTGAACATGCAATTCCAATTCCTAAGGCCGTACCAGGATTCAATTGGCGACAAAACCGTTCGCAAATGGAGCAATGAAATCAATAACCGTAAAACGGCAATCGTTGACGTGATTTACAAAACAATCCCATTATGCGAGTGAGTCGACACGGTCATCGAACTTAGCTCTAAAATGAATCTGGGACTTCAACGACCTACATCCCCAAGGCGAGTTTAGTTCTATTTACATCGGTAGTTGTTGAACACAATGCATTTCATCAATACGTCTTGAGAGCTCTTATATATTCTCCACACCAAAAATACATCGCGAATTATCAGTTCCAATAAAATCTTCCTGTGTAGGTTTTCTCACATAGATCAACAAATCAAGATGTACTCAGGCAGCGTCGCTGCTTAATGAGCGACGAGGCCTGCTTCACTAACGCCAGAGTCGGTGTCAGAGTAGTATTGAAAGTTTTCTAGATTAAAGATTTTTTATTGAAGAACTATATAATATAATGATATTAAGTTGTTTTTAAGAAGTCCTAGTAGAAATAATGATTTCATCATCGCAGCCGTAAAACGTCCACAGCTGGACATAGGCCTGCCCAGGAAGGGGGGAAATTACTCATAATTGTCGCGACGGGAAAGCTGCTGCCTAATCCCGCCTTGCTGCATTTAAGGTTGACTGTTTTGAGTGGTTACACCGCCGCCACCTGACGGTTCCGGTGCCTGAGTCGCCTCTTACGAAACCTGACACCTACTCTGCCAGTGCCACACGGCCACACATCATTATTTACAATTGTGTAATAATAATAATATACTCACTCTTATAATTTAATAATTTAATAATTATTATATAATTACTATATAAACTTTCTACGACTAACCAATGGTCAGCAGTGGAAATCCTACAGCTGATATGATTATGACGATCGCTATACAGATAAGGTATTATTGGCGGATGTGTATATAGCGTTGAAAAGTACAGAGATAGTTATATTATCATTATAGATTGTCCATTTTTATTAAGAATATCAGTACATTATTTACACAAACTATCTGAGCAGATAATATTGCCAAAATTTATCTCAGTTGAGAGTAAAGTATAACGATCCTAATTCTCTTATCTTGCAAATTCAATATTTGCAGTGCGAATCTTATCAAGTGTAGTGCGAAAATGGCGGGAACTGTATCTTCGGATGACGTGTAATGAGTGACGTAAATTTGTCACTAGCCGTCAGGTGACACGATAGTAACCCGATAAGTTGTACTAGTGAGCACCGAATGAGGCGATCGCAACGTGCGTGGTGATTGTTACACTAAATTAAAAAAAAGTAGGTACTTGTTAGATTTCCGCCCACAGATTCGTTCTCGCAGATTTAACCTCATTTTCAGGGTTCAATAGTTACTTATGTCCTTTCCATCATGCTATAAACTTTCAGAATTTCATTAAGATTCGGTCAGTCCTTTAATTATTTATGAAAAGGTAAGAAATAGACATACGCACTTTTTCCCTTATTATATTGGCACGGAGTGTTTGCAAGGTACAACATTTAGGCACATTTTATTATCTTATTTTTAAATAGATATGTATATATTTTATCGAGCAATGTTCTAATTAACTTTGATCAACAGAAAATAATACTCGGATGTTGACTAAGGGTTATCATTGAGGAAGTTCTTTTACTCACAGTACATACACAATGTTTTGTAGCAATAAAGATCATTTGCTCTAGTCTTGTCACCACGTAAATTACCGCAATTTACTTACTCTGATTATGTGTAATTAGAAATGATATAGCACGTTTATCTTAGATGAACACTATTCTTGTACCATTGCCTGGCGATGTTGGGTTCTACTGATTATTATCTTGTATTTTTCTTGCATTTACAGCTTTATACTTCCGTCTGTGAGGTAGACCTCATACAAATATCGTCTACTTTGGTAACACTCTCACACATTTCTACCGCCAAATAGCAGTTGTCATTGCTGTTTTCCAGTTTAAAGGGTGAGAGAGGCAGCCTATAGTTACTCGTTATATCAAAACAATATCACTAGCTTGCGCCAACATGTGACTTAAAGATATTACGGCACATCTCCCAGTTAAATATGTTAAGAGCATCTATAGGCTGCGGTAACGCTTACTATCATGCAGACAGTCGTTTGTCGACTAGGTCCAAAAAAATATACAATTTGTCAGATTTGAAACATCAAGATCATCATAGGTAACGAAGATCTAAATAATTACGTATTTTACACAAAAAATATTCTTGTTGTATAATTATTTGACCATAGCAAAGTCATTGGATAATACAAATAAGTGCCCGCGCATATTGGTTACAAGCATATTATATATGTACTTAACAAATAAAAATTCGAAGTGAAGGCTATCAAAAAACATAATAATTGCGAATCACCTTGAGCAGGCAAGAATAATGAGGACGAATATTGCAGATTGAATGTGAAGCGTTATTTAGACGAAGATTACCAGGCCGGTTCCCATCCGGCATTCGACGTCATGAATAATTAATTCTGTCAAATAAGATATTATAGCCACAGGGGTTCTAGACGAGATAAGGACGACTGAATACAATTGCGAAATTGTCTTCAAATAGTTTCTATAACTACCTACAAGCATGCAATGCTTGCGATAGATTGAGAAACCACTTCGAGTGTACTATTTCGTACGGTGTAGAAACGACATAATTCTATAATTCTGTTTAAATAATTCACTAATGGATTTAAATCACGTGCAACTTATAAACATTGTAGAAGCTATTAATACTCCGTCAATGACCTTGAAAGGAGTGAGAAGAACCTTATTGTGGAGGTTTATACCATTTTCGGTTTTTTATTTCCGTATATCTATTAAACGTACACGGTTCTTTACAGAAAACATGTGATTTTCTATTTTAGGTAAGAACTAATAGCGCGACATAAAGATAATGGTTCAATGACGCGGCTCAGTCATAGGTCAGGTCAAATACAGAAAAAACGTGGTCTGACCGCGGTGAGGAATGCTGGGAATCATAAATATGTAAATCGGTTTTAAAAGGACGAGGATGTGGAACTAATATGGACAGGCGGGACTTGTCACTGTTTTAAATGTAAAACATTACCATTTACTTGTAAGTCACAGTGGGATGGTAGAAATAAATATCCACATGAATATACGTGGCCACATCAACAACTTAAGCAAAATAAAACAAAGAATACAATAAATATAGAAAGACGAAAACGTTAATAAATTTAACAAGTTGTCACTAACCTTTTTGGTGTTGTTATTCACAAAAGGTAAACGCTCTATAATAAATTCTCTAAGTAAATATTTTTGTTTAGGTACTTGGTTACTTACAGATTTATTACTGAGATGTACTTAGCATCAACAACCATAGGTCTTCCACTGGTTAGTACACAGATCTATTTTTAAAGTATCAATATTTATAGAAGCGTCAAATTTTTTCAGTTTCTTAGGACACTTGCAAAGTTTGTATGTATATATATACATTATGAAATGTCTAAAAAGGTAACTTACTATCTTTTTGAATATTATGAAATAAAGTTACTATACTTATATCATTTGACCGAAAACTACCTAATATGTCCTTAATCACGCCTCTATCAATATATTATCGTGATGTTGCATCATGGAAATTAAACCCTTTTGTGTACAAGTGGCAACAGTTAGTGACTACGTTCTCAAACCTCCGTGATGTGTGAAGTATTTTGACGAGCTTTACCAACACTTGTCCATGGCATTCACGATTTATAACAATAAAAACTAATACAAACACAAGGTTTAATCATTCACAGGTCACCTAAAATTCTGCTTGTAGATTTTTTAAATATAAATATTTATTTATTCTAATCAACAGAGATGGCAAATACATATCCACTACCTCAAAGTCATATTTCAATTATATTTATAAAGTCATTCCAAGACAAAGCTAAATAAGGCGACACAAAATTATTATTTATAAAAAAAATTGGTAGTAATAGTAAACACTTATTTAAATTTGTGTAAAAATGTCGACTATATAACACAGGTTTCTAATAAGTAAAAGACAGACCAATGGTTGTTGTGTGTTAAGAGAGCCGCCAGTCCACCTACACCAAGCGAGGTCGCCGCTCTGGCCCGTCATCTGCTTGAGAGGGGAAGGGGCACCCAGGCTGTAATCTCCTGTAATTGCTAACTAATTATATTATATAAATACAGATGGTTCTCTCAATATAGAACATGATACGGTGCACACACATAGATATCGAATAAAAAGGTAAAAGCATAGAGATCGCCATGAAAACGAGTAAAGGCTGACGTGTTTTGTATGCAAAGGATCGTCTGTACATTATTCATTTGTGTAGCAATCACCAACATCATAGCTTAAAGAACACTGAACCTTACTCGTCTAATACGACCCACGCCTATCCACCACGTTACTTATGGGGCCTACTCGGCTAATGTAAATTAAATGTTCTTAATTACAAATAGTATACACAGGAGATGGATGATACCGATTTTGTTAATCCATCATGTATAAACGATTAATCAATAATCTAAATTTAATATTAAATACTATTATTACATTCAGTAGAATATATATACATGAATAAGTACTTGAGGAATTATGTCACTCGCACATTATGTTACAAATTTAAATCGCGATCATACGTTTCTGATGCCACTTATTTATCATTTAACCCTACCCAGTTGGGTACGATTATAATGGCATGGCATCCACAAGCTTTGTTTTTCGCTGATATGTAGGTTCTGTTCTATCTGATAGATCCAGTTTCCCATTTCCATTGCCGTATTTGGTATAGAAATGACACTATTAAGGTGCAACAAATACAGAAGCACAGAATGCAAGATAAATATCGTGTAGTTAATGGTGGGCCGGTGTGAGCCAATAACTCTGATGGAAAGATGATTTCGCCCTATAAGTAGTGATTCTGCGAACGGAACGGTTAATAAACGAGTTAAGCTTGACTATTGCAGTTTTTACTTTAATTATATCTATTAATGTGTGACTAATACGGAGCGAGTGTTCAGAACTAGTTTAACTACTAAACACTTTTATAATTGTATCATTGGCACAAAATGACAGAGGCTTATAATACAAGCGAAGCCAAAGATATGAGACATTTTTTTGGTTCTTTTCTAATTTAAAATCACTAATTAAGGAGCAAAGAATTAATTTATTAGTGCATATCATTGACTTTATTCAAGGACAAATCCAAATTGTTTATTATTGTAAATTATAATGTATTCCTACAACGAAAAACAATTCTTTTTTATTTATCATAATATCGTGTTCTTTAGTTAATCAATAAAAAAGTCAGTTAAATATATTTTTATTTTTTCAAAGATATATATTGCTATTTATTGATACTAGATGAAAATGTCTAGATAGAATAGTCTAGAGAGGTTTGGTGCCACATTTTTAAGTAAATCAATATGTTATATAATCTATTGCCTCTTAATGAGTAAAAATTATATATATTATTGTCTCTGGGCACCTGTTATTCTATCGACCAGTAGCTAGAAAAATAAGATTTATTCAGACATTTGCGATTTAAAATCTTTCTTTAATGAATTTGGAATTATCAACTTGTTATTTTTCTACTCTGCATCATAAAATATAGATGAATATGTATTGAAAACACAAAAGAGACCTTAATGAAACAAAAATTCATGATGCTGATGATGGGTACTCACTCATAAAGCAGAGGTTACAATAAAGCACGACTTGAATCTTTACAAAAAGGTGAAAATAATTAAATGTGCTAATAAATCTACGATGAATGAAGAGTCATTATTTTCTTATTATAAAATCATATTTTAAATCGTATAATGCATAAAATAAATTCTATATTTTATATATTTCTGAATTGAGAGAATTGTTTGATATTTTAAAAAATGTATGGAAATATTAAAATAAAACCAAAGCCTTAATAATTAATTTTTCGTCGTTCATGTTAATTAAGGTTATTGTATATTTTTAAACTTTTTATAATATATCGTATAGTTTTTAAACTTATCTCCTTTAAATGGGTTGAGATATTACAATACTGCAGTGACTTGAGCTTGGGCCTAAGAAACCTTGAGTGTCAAGTGTCCAACTACGAACGCGCTGACGACGCGTCTCCATTTCTTATGAATCCACCACGATAACCTATGATTATCAATGAAAATAAAACTAATTACTAGGAAATCTGCAATCATGTGCGCTCGTCGTCGACGGCTTCCCGGCGCCTATGATATCACGCTACGTAAATTTACACCAATATGTAATAAAAAGTATACACCCACATTAGAGATACTAACTACCTAATTGATGGTTGTTTGTGTCTATACAAAATGACAAAGCCTTTTGAATTTACCGAATTTTATGAGTTTGTATGTACATAAAGGGGAGATTTCAGGAAATTTTTAAATGCGAAGGTGGCAATCAAAATATTCTGTCTGTTGGTAAGCGGTTGACGTAACCTATTAACGCCTGCAACATCAAGTAAATCATAAGCATATTGCAAACCATTAAACCTACATACCCCCTGTTTGTAAACAGGTAGCTTTTACACATATTAAGTGTTCGTGAGAGTAGCTTGTGCAAAGATACTATACATACTATTTTTCAGTTACACTGATTCCAATGATAAGGAGTAATCATCAGTGTATTTTGAGTATATTTATACTTTTATTTGCATTCAAAACGTGACTTGTAAAAAAGTCTTCGCTGAACTGATTTCTAACGCAGGTTATCTTCAATTATGATAACATCCAAAAACAAATTCATCTAATCTTGTCAAACACGTGTAATATGTATGCTGTAACAGTTGCCCATCGGCGTATCAGCCAGTGTAATATATATTTAGAATGATAATGAACGTGAGTCTGCTGGCGCCACAAAAAGAGGTGCACAGAAGACATACGATTAATTTACCTGCCGCTTTTTATACACAAATCGACAGAAAAACCTATTTTAATTTGTTAAAATTTCACAATCTATTTTGACTCGTTAAAAAATTATCTGTGAAATATCCATAGAATTAACTAGTCTGTTCTGATGTCTTTTCTACCAGACCGACATTCCTTTGCTATGTTACTTTTTTCGATCAATTAAATCTTTATTGTCAATACAGGTTATAAGGTTATTAAGGAATAGTACGCATGAGTGCTTTCCGTATTACTGAAGGAAGTATGAATTTCACGTAAGAAATACTTATATAGTTACGCGGATATTTTATTAAGTACTACCTTTCCACTCG
The DNA here is from genome assembly GCA_020976665.1 of Heortia vitessoides. Classification (NCBI taxonomy): domain Eukaryota; kingdom Metazoa; phylum Arthropoda; class Insecta; order Lepidoptera; family Crambidae; genus Heortia; species Heortia vitessoides. The sequence continues at coordinate 5,408,402 of JACJUM010003129.1, forward strand.
CCTATGCTACGTTAGCGTAGGCTTCGACTTTTGTCGGAGATAATTCAATACCGCGTAAGGAACGGATATATATAGTGATCAAAACTCAATTAAAAATGGTAAAACTTGAAACTTATTCGCACTATATACATTCCATAAATTCTCTGATTTAAAAAATAGTCTATGTTCTTCACCGGTTGAGCTGAAAACGCTAACTAATAAACAGACAGACTTATATGTACATTAGATACGCGATATAGTAATCCGTAAGTCCGGTAATATAATAAATTAGACTAGTCGTTTCTATTACATATTACGGATATGGATACGACAACAAATTAATTAAAAAGTAAACTAAATACTTAAAAATATAGTTAACGCCCAATTATAACAAACAAAAGTGTTCATCACATTAAAGTTTAGTCTGAGTTGGGATTGATACCAAGGGTAACTTTGAACCTAGGGAGATGGCGACTGAAAGTTTGCAATAATGTCTGTCTATATAATAATGTAAGAGTCATCTGTTACATTTAATCCATGTTTGAGCCACGTGACGGCGCATCGACGCGTCGGTTGCAGCCGTCGTAGGGCGTGACACTGACCCTCCAAATTATAGCTGTGGTATATGCACTGATAAAGTAACAGTAAATACCGTCTGCGCGTATGCAATAACAATTAATTATCTGCTGCAAAATATAAACGAATGTAACGTTATCTTTTATGTTTTTTGAAGTCAAAAGTTTATATTCTTCGATATCAAAAACAAAACAACGCACCTAAGTGTATTTCCCAATTACTAAATTAAAAATTTCAATAGACATATCTAAAGTCACAGGGGCCGCGTGATGTTGCTATTAAGATTGACTCTTTTTATTTTGCTAAGTTAACAAATAAGCATAAGGTTTACGTGATGATACGCGTCACCTTAGCCAATGACTCTCGTATTATCGTAAAATATCACCAGCGCGTTACCAGCCTTGTGTTATGAAGATAGTATGTCTTATTACCCAGTAATTTTACTGTTTCGTCACACTTCAAACCGGAACGCTGTAATGCAATCACAGCTGTTTGACGAAAGAAATGAGTGAGTGTGAGGTACTCATATAGACGACCTTTGTAGGATATCTACCTATAATAGATTGTATTTGTGTCGATATGATACTTGTAATAGTTTGTTGATATTGACTGTAATAAGACATTATAATTGTATTATTAACGCTAGAATATCTTCTTTGTGTGTCTTCGTAATAAATTACAATTTCTGCCGCACCACTTTATTTATTTCTAAATAAGTAATTGACACTGACTTTATATAATAACCATAAGAATATAGCAAGGTCGTCTCAATGATGATTTAAGGTAAAGTTTAAAAATAATACATTTGAGATAACATCACATATGGAAAACAGAATTTTCGATCTTATCGCAAACACCCAGACCCAACTATACAAATATTTGTGTTGTACCGGGAACCCTTGCGTCTCAACTGATACTATGAATAATTATGGTATAATTGCCGTAAATAAAATCTGGTTAAAGTATATACACAACATATATTAATATTCTGTGCACCTTAAATAAGGCACACATAAATGGCTAACACGTTATTTCATACGTAATATTGTAATTACGAATAGTGTCAATCAGTCGAAAACAAATGAGCGTAGCTTAACAGTATCGTATTGCAGATCGTTCGATCAATATTGCAACGCCGAACGCATGCGTGGATAAGCCGAGTTTATTTACCTCACCTACTGATGGACTCAGCGTTTATTTATGGCAGGTGTAAGCAAAACTGCCGTTTCCTTTATTCTTGGAAGGCGTTATCGTTATTTCACAAGAAATTAGGAAACATAAAAATTATAAAATGTAATTGCTTAGCTCTTAACGTAATACTTCCTTTAAAATACATTTTTTTTAAACCTTTCTATTAGGGTTCTAATGAAAATATACTTAAGGTTTTAACTAAAGGACTTAGTCGTATTACAAACGTTCAAATGTGTTTTGTAGCTGTTGTTTCAGATTCAAATTATCTGTCTTTCGTGGAAAATTCAATTATATAGAATTTTTTATCTACCTCATTGATATATGATTCCTTTACCCAGGTATCTATTCCCACCGACACCTGGACACGTCCCAAGTGCAAGTCGTTACCCCGGTGAAGGTGACCCGCGACGGAGAGCTGGTCTCACACGCGGTAGAGCACGCGCACGAACATGGACATGCGCGCGCTCGTCGGGACCTTAGCCAACACGACCACTTACTACCCCACTCGCTTCATTACAACCTGACTCTTGAGGGACGTGACCTCAGACTCGACCTGCGGTAAGTATCTTGAATTATTTGTATCAACTAAAATACCGTGAGGTACCGGCAGAGTAGAATGAGGTAAGAGGTACCAGAACCGACATATGGCTGTATATCTATCCGAAACAGTGTAGCTTAAATGCACAGGTAGGCAATGGGCAGCAGCATCCCCGTCGCGAAAGCTGCGAAAGCTGCGCAATTATGGGCCAAATTTCCCCTTTTTGGGTAGGCCTATGTCCAGCAGTGGACTTCCAATGGCTGTCATGTTGATGATGAGCTACTATAATCTGCGGTGGATCAACTTCTGATCTGGTACACTCCAAAACTACACCAGGATTTTCAATTCTTAGCTGCTATCACAATATAGGCATTATATCAACTAACATGCAGGGTCAACGAGGGTCAAGTTTAGGCCCGGTCTCTAGGGCCTACACTTGATCCTTGTACCTGAGTAGAAAATAAATCTAAAAGTAATATTCAATAATTATTTTGCAGTACGTCATTTCTTCTATCGATTTGGTCAAAATCTCACGATTTAACATCATAACACACGAAAATCAATCATGAATCACAAAGAGAGAAGAGTATGCTCACTAAATCTTTTGTATGTACAGTAAAGAAAGAAAAATAGAGTAAAGTACCAAGGTATTTTATTCCATTGCCAAACCAAATGTGGCATAAAAGTATTGTTTGTTTAATAGCACTCAATTTGCGGATAGAGATATTCTTTGTTTCTTGATCTCGTTACTAATAATGCGATAAAGAAATTAGCGTAGACGAAAATAAATCATTGTATGATCAAAAATTAGGTTAAAAATAAAATCTAAGCTACATACATGTTCATTATAATCTTTTAGACATATCGTTAATGATAACCTCAGTCATGTGAAATTTTGCTTCGTTAAGATTACCCACATTCAGATAAGGCTCGAACAACGGACGACTGTATCATGCAGAGTTCGCTTAACAACTGACACGATCGTCTTCCCTAAATATTTGGCTTATACAAGCTACTTTTATCTGTAATCCACTCTTGATGTTAACCATCATTATCTCCAATAATACACTTTATTTTAAAAATAGTTATCCATGACTAGAGAATTATGATAGAAGCCTTTGCAACTTCTTAATCTTTTACTTCCCATATATACATAGGGTAACTATACTAACCAAAAAGTTTAATTAGAAATAATCAATCATGAGTAGTTACAGTTTATATGGCAGCATAAATAAACATGAACTTGTATTTGGTACTGACTTGGCAAGGATAAGATTTTATGAGCCTTTTTATGTTATCGATATGGTTATTTGTAATTTATTAGCATGACAATATGTTAATATCTCACCTTAGAAAATCGCCAAGACATTTGCAATTAGCGGAATAATTACTACTTAGTTATTGTATACAGCGGCAAATTGCTCATTTATAAAAAAAATTGCAATACAAAGTTTGTATTTGGTCACAGTAAATTAGAAAATAATGTAAGCCATTACGCTTACGAAATGGCCCTTGAACTAAGTTTTATTTTAACACCCCTTATGAGGTTAATTGGAAAGACAAAATGACTTATGATGATTGATGGTTTTATCGTGAAAGCTGTTATTAATTTGGGGACGTGATAACAGTGACGACTGCAGCGGCCTTGGAGCCATCTGACGACTCGTTTCCAAGGAACACGAACATAAATCTTAAAGATTCTCTGTCATACCTTCTTTGTCGCTGTCTGAGACGAATTTAGCACAATTTTAAGACTGTCGTCTAAATCCTTGTTCTTAGAAGCAATCTAAATATATTTAGGATAACATTTTTTTATGTTGCGTTATTTAATTTTTTATAGTTTTTTTTAATCACTGTTAATTATGTGCATGTAGATGAACTTAAGTTTCATTCGACATAATCATTTCTCATATCATATATTTTATTTGGATTTATAAATTTAAAACAGACAACACTGCGAGATCAAAGTATCGTAACTGATAATAGAGTAACATAATTACGTCGTTCATTATTCGTGTTAGATACAAGACGATATTAATACCGGACAAGCTTTTGGCTACCCGCCTAATATACACCACGCACTACTTACTGGAGATAATAAATATTCCCGTTGCTATTTCCGCAACATTTTTTTCTGTTCGACTTATCACTCACACTGACTAATGTTGATTTTTTTCAACATAAAATGTATTTTGCTTGCACTGATGTGTATATTTCAGTTGGACAAACATTTTGCTCAGTTTTTGTTTAATTTGAGAATACGAGAGAATGATATAGAATGTACATACAATTTCATTATTTCCAAAAGGTTTCTTTAATGTCTTCGTCGAGAACTTAGCTTTAAGCTCACTTTATCTTAGTTAGATATAATGAATTCCTAATCTGGAGGTTTAACAACATTCCTGTTCCGAATAGTGCTTATAATTTATCACATAATATAATCGTGCGCAACACTGTTAAAATTAATTAAACCTTTGTGTTCGATAACAGAACGTGCAGGTTCACTTTTGTTTATAATTTTCCTTTTAAGCAAATTTTACTTGATGCAACGCATTATAAGCATGCAACAAAAAAGTGTTAACGATATTGCGACATATATTTATATTTAAAAATTGTATATTCAACATCAAAATAGATTTCAGAAAAAAGATAACAGATTTACCCAGTATAGCTTTTCTTTTATTAGAAAAAAATCATATAATACTAAGACTGAAATGTCATAACCAATACAATATAATTAATTAATAAATACTTTTCACCACTTAAATCTAATTTCCGTGTGTTGTTAGATTAATACACTAATTTATAATGTTTGCCTACTAATCACGACTGTACCGTAACCCGTTTTAGTAAGTTTAAGAAATTGTGCTCAGCAAATGCTTTTAGGTATGCGATAAATACTGTCGATTGACTTCAATTAATTACACCATAACTTATTAAATATCGTAATCTCAATTTGCTAGCTTAGACTATAACTTTACTTTATGGTTGTTTATTAAGCAAGTATACATTGAACAAGAACTAAAGCAACAATAATTCCAAATAGACCAAAGTGACATTTTTTTAATTCATATATACAATAATATAATAAAATTTTGTATCGCATCATCAACAAAATTAAGATGAAAATGAAAGGATGCAAGTGATGCTGAGACCAAGAATAATCTGGTGAAAACTTCATCACAAGTTAATGAAGTTTAAAAAAAAAAACTTCAGTAATTGGCAATAAATCCAAAGAAAAAAAGATTGACACATTTAAATTGCTTCTGACATAATGCAGCTACGAGGTTCACATATTTATAACTCAAACGACATTTTAGTAACTTTTAATTTGCTGATATCTGAGTGTCCCTAAAATTGACAACTTAATTAGAGCGCATTCTCAAAAACAAACTCAGATCGCATATACATGCCATAATTTGACGATTAGCTTTCTGCGGGTGTGAATGCAAGTGCCGTCAAAGACAGCCGCAGTGGCTATTGCTATGATCATGCGCCCAATTCTAAGAATCGTTCGCCTGTCACTATCATTTCGCTATCACTGCTCATGTTATATACGCACTAGACTTCCCGAGAATCTCCCCTTGCACTTTTGCACACTGCGATTCATAAAGTGTCAAGTTAACAGTGTCAAGTTCACAATTTGTAATCTTAAGCTGTAGTCTAAACCTTTTTTTAAAAACTTCATAGAACAGCTCTTGTTCTATAAAGTTTTTCAAAAGAGATTATAATTACAGATTCAAATAAATTTCTAAATTTAACTTGTACCACTATTTATAAAAGCAGATATCATGATTCTTTTAGGTTGCCTAGTTACTTAAATCCTTTATTATAATATAAACTATATATATAACCTTAAATTCAACGAGAAAAAAACGGAGCTGGGCAATAATTGGAACTGTATTCTTAAATTATAATTTTTAATCAACTTTTATATATAAATCGGGATAGCGATACCTAAGTGACGTGCTAAGAATCTATACCAACTAAGAATCTATGGTTATAAAGCCTAGTTGTGAGCCTAGTAACCTACAAAAGTGTAGTATGGCTATAAAGGCTGTTTCATCACTTTCTGAAAAAGAGGATATATCTGATAGGAATTATCTGACAAATTAATAAAACAATTAAGTCTTCGTATAAATTTGACTGATTAATCTAACAGATTAATTTAATTGTTAGCCATATACATAGTTATAAATATAGTGAAACAGACAGGATCATTTATAGTATGAGTAAGTAGGTCTCGTCGAGCTTTACCATAACCCCAGGCAACAGGGACAAGGGTCTCATGCATTTTTAATGGAAATAAGACAAAAAGTGGACAGTTTGAATGTCGGTGTATGGAAACTCCAAGGCTCATTCATACATATTTATGCACAAATTATTTTAATACAATGAACGATGAATATTGCAAATATTACACAACACATCGATCTCCACACCGTGCATTACTAACCGGCCAAAATTAAAAACAATATATGTATTTGTAATATATTATAATTATAATTTTTATATATAATGTATATTATAATTTTTCTTTTTAGATTTAATTTATTTTAAGGATCATTACGTTTATATATTTCAGTTTAATTACACATATATGAATACAAATCAATTACCAAATTTTGAAAAATCATACTTTTTTATATGACTAGGCGACAAACAAGCATAACGTCCACGTGATAGGCTGCTATGACGCTGACTATCACGCACGCTGTACGCTTGTTTGTGGATCTAGTCTAATAAAAGTATAATAAATGAAGAAACGGTAAAATGTTCACTCTATTATTCTTAAGTTCTACGTTAAATGGTTCATGTATGGCACACTTTCATATACCTACGTAGAAACAAGTTTTATCCTCTAGAATATAAGTAGGTAGTTAGTAATTTTCATTGCAACATACATAAGGATATAATTGCATTTTATGAGCAATAACATTCGTTTAGGGCTTATCTCTCAAAATATAAGATACAATAAATAGTTATTACATTACCGTGGCAACTTGCTTAACTACTCTAACGTACTCACATCTTACCTACCGAAGCAGTCGATACCTTTGGATATATCTATGTAACGCTATAATTAAATTATATGTCTACATAATTACGGATAATTATATACGTTTTACAGGTTAGACATTAGAATGAGTGCCTACAAACACGTTATCGGGTCCCCTAAAACAAATGATGCTTCTTATACATTCCCTTGTTTAATTATAAGAACTAAGTTTCCGTATTATTAGTCACGGCATTTTCTATTATTGTATGTATATTTATGCGTTTCTAGTGGTAGCCTGGTTTTTGAAATTCGACTACAATTCAATAAATTATTATAAGTAAAACCTTTTACATATAATGCTAGTCTTTTATTAGATTACTAGCTGTGCCCGCGACTTCATCCGCGTGGAATAGTATTTTTGAGTACCATACCTCTTTACCTTAACTTATATAAACTTGGAATGTCATGTTTATTTATATCGAATAAATGGCCTGAAAAATAAGGTTCAAATTTCTAGCTCTAAAAACAGCGATACTTCCATGCAACTTTTCATCCTCCTTTTCGACCCCTTACAACCATTATTTTGAATTAAAAAATAGGCTATGTCATTTCTCAGGGCTTAAACATTGTCTGTGCCAAATTTCATCAAAATCGGTTGAGAGGTTTAAGCGGGAAAGCGTAACAGACAGACAGACAGACAGTTACTTTCACATGCATACTATTAGTAAGCATTTAAGTAGGTTAATGTGTCATTTAAACAGTACCATGTTTAATGGTTATTTTAATTAATATTGTGTATTTCTAGTAAACTTTGTATAAAAAGAGAGCTGAATCTGGGTCAAATTTCACGTTCATCCGTTCGCGCAATTTCCTATAATATTAGTATATAAATATAGTTAAATATTAGAATTAAATAGAATGAAAAAATATAAAATCACGTTCGTAATTTTGCGCGAGCGCACCATCGCGTAAACCGATTACCGAGCCGTACCGTCTGCAGCCCATAAATTGTACAGCACATGATAGTAACGCGATATTACCAAATAATGGCGATTAAAGGCGGCAAACTAATTGCACCAAAATGTGGTAATGGTGGCGTGGTGGTAAAGTGGCGCCGGCACCGATAAATTTTCGCATCGGCACGCAGTGGGATCAGACAGGTTGTTCGTGCCAAGTCGTTAGGTTCAAATAATTTGCATAACAAACCGTATCTGGGTAACTACGGTACGCTTTTGTATATATTTCTTACTCAAAGTAACATTTTGTTTTGGAGTGCAACGTTTTATTCGGACGTGTTTTTTATTTGGCAGTAATTTTATTGATGAATTTTCGTTTTTTAGGCATCAAACATCGTACACAAGTTGGAACCGCAAGTAATTTGCAGTCGTAAGACGTATGTCAGGTTCAAGGGCCTCATAAAATTCTACAATAAAATAAAGGCACCGAGCCACCCAAACCGCACGGCCACATGTTTAACGCTCCAAGAACAGGTTACATACGAGGCAATATGTTCTATTTATTTATTACAATGGGTTATGGATACGCCAGAAACAAAAATAAAACCACTTTGAGCGTGCGATACCCGACCCCTGCAGCTTCTGGTGTAATGAGATCCTTCCAAAACACTGATCGTGTTTTATTTTGATTAAAAGAACTCAGATGAAAAATAGTATAAAAAAAACATTACTCGTTCTAAGAAAGCTTACTAGAAGTTAATTTAATTCTTGGATATGTTCGGTTGCTTGATATATCGATATTATCAATGGTGCGCTTTTGAATCATAATGTTAGCTGTTTTAGAATTAGAATTATTAAGCACGCAATGTTTGGCATTGTACTGTGTCAAACTACCCTGTTAATAAAAACAAAAAGCGGACGCAGAAAACCAATAATTTCAACGTGTGTTTGTGATGACACATCGTAAAGCCAAGGATAGCTAATTGGCACATTTGCATGTTAATTGTTGCTGTTGGTCCGCGAAGGCTTAGCTATCACGCCTTAAGGCTCAATATGACGATATAGCCAGTCAAACATATAAAGGATATTACAGATTATAAAAGTTACACCCACTCTAATTGGCACTAACTGAGGCCTTAAATCGACCAGACCATGCTTTTACATAAATAGTAACATAACAACTCTGTACTCGCACATGATAAACGATTATGACTAGTTCAAGATAACATAACACAGATGTTAAACAACAAAAATTCAATATGTAGAGATTTATTTTAATGATTCAACCAATATATCAGAGGTAGCAACAAAAAGGTTGACTCTATAAACGGCTTAATTAAACTAATCGGAATAAGTTCGTACGCGGACTATGCGCTACAATTAAGTGCTATTACCACCAGCTTTTGATTAACGGCGGTAAATGGTGTAACTCGTTGGGCTTCTTTACAAACTCGAGTACATCTGCACACAATAAAGCGTGCCAATATTTCCGTCATATACTCGACACGAAATCGATTTCGTGTTGTTCATTATATCATAGTACTTATTATAACCACCATCGGAAAGCAATAGTGCATGTAATTCCATCACTTCCTTATTCTATACAATACAAGTCGACATAATTGATATTGACTAATCCATACTATTATTATAAATGTGAATGTGTCTGTCTCGTTGTTACCTTTTCATGTCTGAACTAAAGTTAATGAAATTTGGCATGTGAATAGCTTGAGTAAATAGTCCTGGAAATGGATATAGACTATATATATTCTTTTGATCCCAGTAAATATAAGTGAAATGTAGATAAGGAGAGGTTTAGACTGTTAGTCGGGTTAAAAATACAAGGGTATTGTCACCAACATACGATGCATAACGGAATGGCAATTAATCCGTTGTGAATGACAGTGTCGGAGTCGGTACGTGTGTAGACATTTGTGTCAACACGGCAACACGGACCAGCACGCAACTGGGGCGGCCATGTTTACTCCGCTAATTGCCATAATGAGCCTTATCTGTGTACTTAGCCGCCACTCGATCTGTTTACCGTCGATCGACAGCTGATGGCAACCCCGCCCAAAGCTGATTGTCCACAAACATACACTTAGATTTCGATGTCGAATATATTTGTAGACATCTTTTGTTTTAGTAATGAGCAGACATGATTTCTCTTGCCGGTTATGTATCTTCGGACCGTGCGCATTAATGATTATACAAATTCTGATGTATAATACCAAGAATCAGTATCAATCCTTGATTAGACATTGCACCATATAATACGTATTTAATTACATAACATACTGTTGCAGCTACCAACCGATTTCATGTCCGATAATTAAATCTACCCACATACAACTAAAATTTTAAAATATTTAACAAATATTTACCGAACCGTTGTTATGTCGTAATTTAACTCTAAAAATCGGAACTTGTTTGTATATTCAGAGCTTTTACTAGCAGAATTCGACTCGGATGTTCTGCTTTATATTTTATCGATGCATCCTTCCCGCGTAGGATTTATAGTAGTTTATACACGGTTACAGAGACTTAATCTGTCATAAATTTAATCAATGTTTACTATCAATTGGGAAATTTATATAAGACAAATTTAATTTGGAAGATGTGCAATCACCGTAATTTGAATATATAAAATATCATTAAAAATAATTCAATATAATCATTAACAAATATTTCGATTTTCTTACAGTCGTCTGCACGTTTACCTTTTTAATCTGAAATAATAAATTGTAGCAATCCACAATTTCTTGGTATCTAAGGCCGTTGGTGGTATTACCCGATAAATCTTGACCGTGTGCCAGACTGCCGCGCGAAATCTACTTTTTATGGTTGTGGCTGTAGTGGACAGATTCCTTGGCCGATATGCTCTTAAGCAACAATTTATAGCAACAGGCGCACATTTTTCACGTTCGATGTTTTGCTCATTATCAAGTATTTTTAAAGCACTAAACAAATTTCACTTAGATTTAAAAAGTAAATCGTTAATTAAATTTCAAAGAATTTTGCAAAAAGATATAACGAAGAGCAATCAAAACTTTATGAATATAATTACTTTTCACACTTACTTGCAAATTTTAGTAGAGCTAAATATATTTTATTACCTCATTAAAAATACTGTAGCTCAAGCAAATTTTTCAAATACCTGTCAACTAGATAAATGTGTACATACATCACTAGCCATCGGTTTGTTATTTCTGTTGCAGCTATTTTTTAACAGTCCAATTTGATAGGATAAAAATGTGTGCAGTTATGTAGCATAATTCATTCTTGTGAATGTTGTGTATTTTAATTGTACCGCAGATTCCACAGTCGCAACTGTAAGAATTATATATAATCAAAAATATCTTTATCAAAGGGCATTTAATCGTGATTTGTTGTTGTTTAAATAATAAATAATAACTATGTATTACTAAGATTGACATGAACTTGCATAATTGGCAAGTACATACACCAAGTCTTATTTGATTTGAATTGCGATATAAGTCAGCGGGCGGAATCCGAAGCTCGCAGTGTTGGAATAAGACCAGGTACGGAGGACGGAGTATTTTATTTTACCAAGTAATCACTGGGAATTTTTAAGACGCTGTTACACTGGTTTGTCATGGAAGATAAAAATACCTTTTCGTAAAAAATATCCTTATATTTATATAATCACTAGCATTGATAGCTGTTAATATACCCATAAAATAGCAGGTCGATCACCGACCTTTAGCCAATCTCAAAGTGTTTGCAGAAATAAAAATAAACCCGTCGATATTACTATCTGTGTTACAAAGTTGCTTCGCGAAAACTATTCTTAGTTCGATAATGTTGTTTTTGGGGCATTAACAGACGTAATGGTAAACATTTCGGATGACTCACTTTAATAATGCAGGCTAATGCTGAATGCTGCACACCAGATAATTTTAATAGGTGCCAATAGTTCACTAAGAATTGAAAAGCAACTTAAGATATTGTGAAAATCGATGCGAAATCATAAAAACCCTTATATGACCAGAAAAGTTTTCTGTAGCAAAGCAAAGAACGTGAAATTACACCCACTCAAATAGAAAAAGAAGTCTTATTAAATTTTCAATGGGAAGCTTTTTGAATAGCAGATGCCATTCGTTCGTCATCAACATATGAGCCATAGGACATCCACCAATGGAAATAGGCCTTCGCAAAATAGGGATTTTTGTCTATAATTGTCACGCCAGGCTGGCTTAGTAATTGCTCATAGTTTTGCGCAGGAAGCTACTATCCACCCCAGCACTATTTTGGATTTCAGCTATACTGTCTTGTCGGTTAACTGTCGGTTCCGATTCCTATCTAGCCACTTATGACACCTGGTACAGAAGAAGGTACAATTTATTCGTCCGGTGTCATATGGCATACATATTTTTCATTATAATTCTGAAACACGAATAAATAAATTATCAATAGAATGCTCGAATGAATACTTTGTTTAGTAAAAAAATATATGTTTATCCACAGGCCGTCGGTATCTTTCATCACCCCAGCGTTGGTTGTGGAGCGACATCGATTGGGCGAGCGGACGCGCGACCGACCGCGACAGGACTCTACAGCGTGCCACTACACTGGCTCAGTGAGAGGGCAACCCGCTTCTAACATCGCATTGTCTGCATGCGATGGACTAGTAAGTATTGAATTTTAAATGAGAATTAATCATGCCTCTTTGAATTAGTATACATTATCTGCTTCCAATTTTATGAACATCAAAGGGATGCTATTTTTAATCGTACATTGTAATTAAGATTCAAATATTACCTTTTTGTATTACTTTTAGCTACAATTACGAATGTTTGAACCACAATCCATTATTAAAAAAAAAATGACGACAATAATTGCTCTAAAAATTTCAAGAAAATACATAGTTTATTTAATATTTAATAGTTCCAAATTCATAGGAAATTCAAACAATGATAGATTATAAGTAATTTATAATTGCCTAAATGTATAATAAGATAATCATAGAATGATCAGATACAGTATTGCAATCGGTATAAAAAGAGATCAATTGAGTGATTAAGCAAATGTAATTTTTTTGTAAAATTATATACTAATCATCACTCAAATAGTTGTTTTCAACGTTTCTTTTTATATTTTATTTTTTTATATTTGTTTATATACCAACCAGTTTGGCAAATAAGCATACAGTCTGCATGATAGTAAACATCGCCAAAGCCTGTAGACGCTTGTAATATCACAAGGATATCATTTCGATTATTTGTGTAAAGTAATGACATAATTTACATTTTCCAGTGGTATAAGTGTCTAGTATTATTAAAATTACCTATTTTATCTACTTAACTCGATTATGGAGTTCAAAATTGGTCGTGAAATGTTGACAGATTTGTATAGGTTGATTTGTCTCCTTGTGTACGGTAGCTATTTATTGTATAGTGCTAGTTGTTGAAAGATCTAAAGAGTATTATTAAATAGTACTGACGAAGCGTAAAAGTCAAGGTGTGATTGATTTGCTAAAAAAAATGTATAATGATACGTGTAGGCATATGATACGAATAAAATGACAGAAAGTGGGCGTTGTCTATGGTCACCTAGTTACTTGTTATGACATTTACGCACTAATTAGCAGTGGCGCATTTATGAAAATTTTGGTGATCGATCATTTGGTATATCTAAATTTATTCGGTTGTTAAAAAACACATAATCACGACCGAAGGTACAGCATGTGGGCGGTTCATTCGTATCGAAGTTTTTCTCTTATGAAATAAATCTTATATAATTATAGTCATTTAATCATTCGATAAGAAATATTTTGTTTCATTTTGTTCTTAAACATGACATTCGGTTGCGGCCGTTTATTAATCAAACATATTTTTTAACGTAATGACTGACTTGTATTTGGAAATAGACATAAGAACACAAGATATAATGAATTGCTCTGTATAAAGAATGCTTGTAGACTGTTTAAGGTAACGAAAAACGAAAAAAACACTAATTTCCATTTAAATTTTATAAATGTACTATGTATAAATGTGTACAGACAAGATTCAAACCAGCAAACGTCCTATATTAAAGTTAGTTAAACAAAATTACTTTACATGTGCTTTTGTTACTTTGCATGTGTTTTTTTTGTAATCTAGCTATTGGAGGGTTTATGATTCATATTAATATTGCAAATACAATAATTTGTTTGGTTGAACGCTTTAACTGCTAAACCTATTTTAATGAAATTGATTGACATGATTGGTACCCGCGGGACTCAATATAAAAGTAAAATCCACGCGGACAGGCGGTTGAATAGCCAGCCTAAACAAATATAAAGAAAGATTAGATTTTTTGTATGATTACTCTATATGATATAATTTAAACACTGCAACACTGATTTTAATAATTCTTTCACAATTAGGAAGCTCTACCGATTAATAAATCCAAGATCCCTATCTAAAATCCTATGTAATAAGATAAGATAAAATAGGTAAGATTTGTATTCTTGTACGTATGTAACGAATAAACACAAAAACGAATGGAGTAATTTTATAAAATGTTTTGATAAAAAAATATTTTATAAGCAAGTCACATAGGCTATATTACATTCTTGAATTTTCACGGAATCGAGATCTATGCTGGTGAAAATACGGGGCCCTGCTATTATCATGTAAAAATACTGACATGCTTCATTTAAAATTTACAGCTAAAACATCAATTTAAGACGGCCGATTAAAAGAACATGGTACAAACTACTTTTTGATAACTTGATGAATACAAGATAATTTATTTAAATCACACCCGTTTGTAAGTAGGTATATTAAGTCTCGTCATACATTAATTAATACAAAGACAAAAACTAAACTAACATTATCTTATAAATATTTTCCTTGTGTACGCGTTAGAACAGTAATTATGTGGCCTATTATTAAATTCGCGTTGCGTTGAATTTTCTTGTTTTATTTTACAACTTAATTACCATTAAACAACTTATAAACTGAATAACCAACGAATGTTGGTTATATTAGTTATACAATTTTCCAATTTGAAGACATTACAGACATAAAAGGCGCGTAATTGTAGCTGTTTAAAATTCATTGCACACAACATTCATAACTAATAAAATAGCAAACAAAAAATAATTTTGGAGGTATATAATCAATTCTATGAGAAGTCAGAACTTAAATTGGCGTGCAAAAAATATGTTTATGAAATCTCCATTCACTAAATATAATCTGTATCACAAAGGCCATCAGATTGGAGCGTCCCTTGTTTTTAATTGATGGACGTGTGTGAATATCAGAAGTGTATAGCTTATAGCAAACATTTATTTTTTTGACGTACAACAACATAAGGTTTCACAATGAATGAATCTACAGGGTTGTCAAAACGCAAACCGTTATAGTATTAATATGTTGTACACAATAATAAAAAAAATACTCACAACATCTCATACATTGAGAGAAGTAAGTGGGAGTGACAAGTGATACATTTGAGTATTCTCTAGGTATTATGGATAACAGCCTATTTAATAGTTTAGAAATAGATAGTATAAATGAAAAGAACCTATTAGTCTCTTATTCTTGTTTTGACTGATATTCACATGGACACAACCCTCGGCTCCACGTGTGGTATGTGACTCAGGATGCATTAATCACATTTCCAACTCTTCTATTTTGTTGCACATGCATTAAAGTTGTGACTTTTTATTCGCGCAGTCTCTATAATTAAGTTGGGAAACCGTAGAGGAATTAATTGAAAAAGGCGTCCATTATAAATACACAATGCCTTTTTGTTTTGAGTCACTTAAGAACTTTTTATTTTGAACGTTTGTTTTTTGGTAATTATTTACAGATTAAGGTATTTGATGGGTAAAAAACTTATCTCCAAGGCTAGCGGTGCTTCGAATTGTATAATTCGATTCTCAGCTGGATTTCATTTTAATTTGTATTAGAGCTTCCACGCTTAGCTTAACGATAATTATTGGCCATACATAAATATAGAATAATAGAATAATAGAGGAAAAAAGAGATCATTGTCTTTTTATTTTATTATCAATGTTTTATTTAATTATTTTATTAACATGATATTATGATACGTAGTGTTGTACCTATTTGGTATTAACTTTAATTGTTTTTTGTTTAAAAATTACAAAGAAAAAGGAATCAATCCAGAAAAAATCTAACTAACATATCATTAGTGAAAACAACTTTCGTCAAAATCAATGAAGCTCCGTAAATCACTTTCTATGGCCGATCGAAAGTGTTCACACTTAATAAAAATATGGAATTGATCTTTGATAAGTTAAATTTGAACTTTGTGCTGACAGGGTTTCTAATTTTGTTATTTTTAATTTACATTGGTATTAATATTAAACGTATCCTAAGCTTAATGATAAAATGAGTTTCTGTCACATACTAACAAATGTAGAAAAAATATTTATTCTAAAATTCTTAATTGGAATTGAAAGTTGTTAATTAACAAAGAATATATCTTAGTATTCCTAAGTCATCAAGTAATCTGATAAATTTCATCATCTCTAACTAACTGTCTACGGTTACATGACTTTAAGAAGTGAAATTCTTGTTTTTTCGTCATTGTTTTATGTATAACTTCCGACATGCACAGAAGATGTATTTTTAGTAGAAAAAATATATCCTTGGAATGAATTTGCTCATAATATAAAACAAAATCCCTCTTCGAAGATACGGACGGTCCCGGTTTATTTATGTATGCCAATGGATAAACAGAGCATTAAAGATCAAGCAAAATCACAAAGATCGTGACTTTACTCGTATAAGAAAATTTTATCGTGGTGTATTTACGGAGATTACTAGTATTGTATCTACATATTATTCCAAATTGTAATCTAAATTTACAATACTCGTAAATTTATTTCTTGTATGTCATCGTCGAGATAAGTATTAAGATAATTTAATCGATAAAAATGAAGATCGGCTTGCACAGATTAGTGAGTGAATGTAGACGTTTTATTGCGCGAAGCCACTTTCGCGGACGGCCTTCGCTGGCAAGGTCGGCGACATACAGGCTGGACTCGCCACTAGTGTAATATTATTAGCAACACATGATATTTCAATAAGACGTTTGTATTAGCCGGTGTCCTAGCTGGTTCTATCAATATTAATAGCTAAACAAATTTTATACTTGTTTTGTGTTATCACTGACAATACCATTAGCGGCATTAGTCACCTGACAATAACACTCATAAACACAGTTAATTTATAGTTGCTTTATTTCCAATAATAGTATCAAAATTGTAAAAATGCCAACATCTTTTAATAACAATTACAAAACGTTTTATTTCTTAGTTCTATTTAGTAGTATTTGATCATATCAAAGTATAACATTTATTTTACAATCGGGAAATATATAATACCGAACGTAAATCATTCAGGTACAATCCGAGCGGTAAGCTGATCAAGATATCGGTATAGATGGAATAGTTTCCATTAAATTTCGCGCAAAGCCACCTCGGTTTGTTATCAATCAATTTATCTATCGTTACCGGCGAATAGACGGCAGATTTGTTGACCCACTACTGCCCTGACCGGTTCGGCGCTCAATGGACGTTTGGCCATTCAGCGTTACTTTAGAAATGTTTAAGTTACCTACAACTCATTATGCGTCACTATTAAATTTGTAAGACAATGTCAGTCATTATATTTCTAAAAGATTCATTTGGGAACAAGCCAACTGTATGTATATATCAAAGAGGACACTTCTCGGAAATGCATTTTCAGTTCTAAATGCCAAATGCAATGCGTACATAAATTTCCTTATTGTCAACTGATTGTATTGATTCAAATTGTGGTTGTGTCAATTAAGTTTATCGAACCGACAGGAAATTCGCCTCAAGTCTTAGAAACGTCACACTAACGAGTCAAACAGTTCCTTTACGGACACGCAAACGTACCACCGATAAATTGTATACACCAACAATTGCAACCAACTACTGCAGGTGCACGCTAAATGTGTTCTAAATTTGATTTATAGTAATAAACCTGCATATTTCTAATGATCAGATGATTTATTGTAGTTCTAATCCTTCTGTGATATAGGCAGTCACTATACTTACAATCATTGTTTCCAGTTCAAATGCAGATAAATTAATATAATTGATAATTAAAAATTACCATTTGTTCTCAGGCTGGCCTATTAAGGACAGAACAGGGAGAATACTGGATCGAACCGTCCAACCAAAGGCCCAGTGATAATTCACAAGCCAGACCCCATGTTGTATTTAAAAGATCGGCTGTAGATAAGGTAGAAGCATATCATAGAGCCAAAAGAGAAACTGAAAGAAAAGCACATTCCGAAAATGTTAATAAAAAGATTACGAAAAATCCAAATATTAATTCAAATGAAGCAAAAAGGAATAGGCAGAGCAAAATAGCAATGGACCGGCATCGTAGGGAATACTTAGAAGCGAGACGAAAAAAATTAGAAGCAATGAGAAGAAATCCTACTGAATATAGAAGGCAACAAACTCGACTTAGAATGGAACAACGACGTTTAGCATCGCCTTCAAAGAGTTCTTCAGATAGTAAATCTGTGGAGCAAAACTTATCAAATAGGAACTCTACAGCTAAACATCGCAAGAATGACTCACACGAATTGAGACTACGACGTATCAAGAATAGACGTAGAAGACGCAGACGTTCAAAAAACTGCGCTACAAAGCAACCTCCATATCAATGGAAAACAAAGAACCTGGCGGCTCACGAACTGGAAGAACATAAGCAGACTCGATATAATAAAGTAAGTTCAAGCAATAAACACTAACGACAAGTCAATATTTGTTTTTGCTTTTGATCTAAATATTTGTTTTTTTTACAGTACACACGTAAAAACAATCGAAATCATAGAAACGAAGCACCAAGGCGATTAACACGCTCTACTAGTCTACCACGACATGTAGAAGTTCTGTTAGTCGCCGACAGATCCATGACAGATTTCCACGACGCTGAGAATTTAGAGACGTATCTATTAACTATCATGAATATGGTTCGTATTCTTTGATACATTTCATATTATTTTGTTTACATCCAATTAGTTTATACACTGTCATACAGACTTGCCCAAGAGATTTTCAATAGGATAGAGTTTTGGCTTGGATTTTTAGTCAAAATTACATCGTTAGGTAGATCTAATTACTACCGCCCATCGTCCTGATGGATTTCAGCTACACCGACTAAGATGGCTATATATCCATCCGTGAATTACGGTACCTCAGTCGCACAACTGGTACAAAAGAAATTCTTTTCTACTCTGCTGATACCTAGCTGCCTATACACCACCATTACGTGGACTATAACTCTCGAAATATTAACTATTTTATTACTGTAATGTAACAGGTATCATCATTATACATGGACCCGTCAATCGGAAACTATATCAAAGTGGTAGTAGTGAAGATCATATTCGTTGAAGAGTTAGGCGCGGCCCCTGATCTGGAAGTGACGACCAATGCAGACTTAACGCTGAATTCATTCTGCGCATGGCAACAGCAACTCAACCCGAACGACGACACTAATCCCCACCATCACGACGTCGCCATCTTGATAACGAGAGAAGACATTTGCAGCCAGCACGGAAACCCTTGTAGGTATGGTATCCTTTTGTTGTTATGGTTATTTTATTGCCTAAGGCTTGATAGGTTTCACTTTTATGAGCGTTGGAGAGTTTGAAGTGCTATGTGATATAACTTGTTAGCTACTCTAACAGATTCATCTATAACTAACAGCGCCCCGCGGTTTCACACGCGTAAGTTGTAGAACTTTCATACTAACTTTTCTCCCCTTTTTATCCCCTTAAAGAAGATTTAAAAATAAACATTTCTCATTATGACTTTCAGTGACTTAATACTAAATTTCATTCGACAACTTCAAAAAAAGTTCAAACTAACTTTGCATCCTCATTTGATCCCTTTGGGAAGTAAATTATCAAAAATCCTTCCTTAATGCTCCCTCTACGTTATAAAATGAGCCATTGTGCAAATTGTTATGTTCCTAATACTTAAAATCATTTATCTTCTTCTTTTAATATATATAGATAAAAGATTCACAAAAGAATAAACGCTTTAATAAATGTGATATCAATTTAGTATCTAATTTTATGAAGACTTAAATAATTTCACTCTTTCTATCATATAGAAATAAATAAATAATATATCTAAAATAAAAAAGATAGTATACTATTAATTAAAAAACTGCAAAGAGTTTTCACTATCAACATATCGTCCTGAATGTAGCGGGTCGTGTGAGGCGCGCTGTAACTCCTGTTACGACAAGTGGTAACGCTTCATGATATTAAAGATATGCTATCGTTAGCATTTATATTTTTTTTCTAAACAAACTCGCATCGAGACAAGGTCAATGGCAGGAGGCGTCTGTTAGCAAAGTAAACAGATTTGCGATGAGTAACCGGCTCTAAAATAGAACACTTTCGACACCTGGAAGCCGGTGCGTCGGCATGTCTAATCTATGGCTACAATTATTTTACAAGTAACACGCGTCATGCAAATGAAATAAAACAACACAAATTCAATGTTACGTCATAATTTATTTCTATAAAAAAGTAGATATAAGCATTATCATTAGATTGTTATTTTTGGGTTGGGTTTGGGTTTGATGGGATGGGTTTCATGCCTGTTAATACTAACTTCAACGAAAAAAAATTCTTTATCAAAGCCACATATAAATTTTTACTTTGATAAGCGCATGCACTGTACATACACATTTTATAATGCTAGTAAGTTCATTTGTTCCACACTTGTGCTAAAAAAAATAGAAAATATACATGCTAGAAAGCCATGGAATTGTACACACAATTATTTCTATATCTTTAATTATTTCATAAACTATCAAAACATTGTACCTATTACATAACAATATGATCACACAAAACCAATCTATATTTTGTATCTTAAACTTTGGAAGTTTAAAATACAACAAATATTCTCTTTTAAAATACTACTACTAACTAATATACTTTAGGGTGTAAATTAATTGCTTTTTAAATATATTCATTTACAATAAAAAAGTTATAACATAAGAGAATACTCGGTAACTCATAATTGGAGATAATGTAAAATAATTCATTCTTCTATATTGCACCTTAAAACTGACTACGGTCTGAAATGGACGTTTATTAACAATATATTATGTAGAATACAATTCAATGAAGTAAGGTAGTTAAATAATAACATTGTAATCAGTTGCAATCGGGCATAGACCGGGCCATGTGTGTACTATTGCACAATCATCTAGTGTTTAGTTTGTTGTGCTCGAGTTTCTTGGACGATTGGACAATATCATTCATAGCGGGCACCGCGATGTCAGACAACACAACATAGCATGTAATATATATATAACTAAATACTCAATGAATACACCAATACAATTTAAAGGTCCAATTGCACATTCAATTGTGTTCTTGTATTATGCTTTAAGTGTGGGTTTGATCCCCATCCAGGACGAAGAAACACGAATATTCATCACAATTTGTGATAAACATTTGTGTTTGTTCCATTTCTAGGTATTAAATATGTCTTCAAGTGTTGTATTTGTAACTCCTCTGTTTTCTGATATCTTTAAGACAAGTTATTTAAGGTTTACGTATTTCGAAGTCATGTCAACGATTCGTGAATTTAGACGTAATAAAAAAATTACACAACCATTTGAGGACGATACAAATCATATTCCGAACACCGCTTCATGAAAGATAGAAAAAAACAGCGAACAAATATAATCGCTCAATCATGATCTTAGCAACAGCAGTGGTCAATATTTACTCTATAAAATCACAGACGTTTAGATCTTCAAACAGCTTAAATAAAATACGCTGCACAATTATTCCTAATAAGGAATAGGTAGGTACTTGCTCGCTAAAACGCCGGGCTCTCGACAAATTGTCGTTTACATCATTATCGCTTTTTTGCGTATGTTTGCGAGTCGCTAACGGTGTTGCGGTTCCCCAGCGGTCACATCAAACACGCCGGCATTAAGGCCAAGGTTTTTGAGTGTATATAAATTGGACATTCATTATTTTAACAAAACCTTATAACCATATAGACGTTATGTAAGTAATTACGAACGCGAATTTTGGATATGGGCGTCATTTTTTCCGTTGCATAATTCACGTCGAATCTCCGACAGCGCTGAGTAACTATTTTAATCCTAGCAAGAGTACCCAAGTTTTTTATAATCTTTCGTTGTATAACTGTTGCGGTAATCTGTTCGTTTCAACAAAACATTAGGCGCGATCATCGATACCCAGCAGGCCTGGATAGTAGCCCGATGCTAAGCAGATGCGTACCGAGCTTATGTAATTGGATTATAGCACATGTTTGCTTGTTTAAAATCAAATATTTTTCAACGCCACTGGAAATGGTGCTGCGTATATACAGGCTTGTAGTTGCTCTAGTTTGTTCCATAACATAATATGTATATATTATATACAAAAAACTGTAATGCACATTTACAAAAAATAATTAAGTTGTTATTGCTATAGTCGTTGAATATTGATATGGAAGTTTAAACCAGATCCTAAATTATTATCTGGTCCTAAGCCTGGGGCATTCTGGTCTTCGGATATTGACCCACTAGATAGCCTTCGACTGTCAACCAACTAACTAACTGGCCGTGGCAAATTTATGTTGATGCAATTTAGTCTTATACTCGCACCATTTTTTTTTATTTTAATAACACCTGTAATATATAGTGACGCTTATGTATAGAATTATTTATCATGAACAAACATTGGATATTTACTTTTCTTTAAGTCAAAGTCAAACCACAACTAATTACAAAAAAATATTGATCAATATGAATCACAATCAACGTAAACCAAATAATTGATTTTTCTTAAGGTTAAACCTACTCAACAATTTTTAGTTATCTTATATATTTGCTTTTTAACATAGATTTAAAAAACTAGCTTTTTAAGAAAAGTCTGGTTTTATAATACCAACCTACATATATTCATTTATTTATTTAGTAAAATAATTTTGCAAACAAACACATGAAACCGATGCACTTAATGAGCAAACAAGTCTTAGAAGTCACATTTACATTGCCAACTACAAGTCTCGTTGTGCATACATTTAAATTATAGTTGGCTAAGTAAAGGGCCTTGTAGGTGAAGCAAAATCCCTGTTATTGAATAAACGATTCCGATACAGAGCTCGTATAACCAAAAACCAGTGTGTAATGAATGCAATGAGGAAGCACTTCGGTAAACGGTACAAACGAGTAGTCGAATGTTCTCAGAAGGCGGCAATCAAAAGACAATGAGCTGTAACGGTGCCGCGACCGGACCTGCATCCATGCATTATGCATCGAATGCGTAAAAAAATTGCAATCATCAATATGTAAACACCGGTGCATATTGGAACGCGTGGAGCCTCTTAAAGTGGAGCCCATCGTGCGCCGGCTCTATTCGGTTTATGGGCGCATGTGCTGGAAATTCAGAAAGTCACATGCATATCATCACGAAGAATTTACATTACATTAACATTCACAGCTTTTCAGTTGACAGTAAAGCGTAAAATATTGTTGGATGCATATTTTAAACAATTTTTCGAATATTCTTTGTGACCGTAAAGTGTTTAGTTTATTAAACTTTATTTTTCATACATTTCAATTTATTCATTTTACGATCAATTTAAGAGATGCGTCGCTTTCCGACACCCGACACATACTTGAAGGATCCACCACACTACCAGATATAATTACTCTGCCGCGCTTCGTTTGAAGTAAGCGAGATCATTACTTACTTTAATTAAGACAGAGGAAATGACCGACGTCGAAGAAAGTCTGTTGGACAGATGTTGTCCCCATTCCATAATCAGGTCAGACAGGAGATAAGGTCTAATCTACAATTAATCTTATAATCGAAGTGTTTCTCGGTAGCGGCTTTATGTAAAGGGCACTCGTTAAAAATAATAGCGGTTATTTTAATTCGTTGCGGCGCGCCGCCACGCAGTCTCGTGTGACTGCCGGCCTATGTCTTCCGCCCTCGTACTAGTATAGAAAGCCAAGTTCAGGTGTGAAAAGACGGGCGTTAACCGACCAAACTAAAAAATAAACCGATGACCGTACCCGAGCTACAGCTCAATTAAGAATGGAATATGTGCTGAAGAGAAAAATAACAATATTTACCGGCAAACTCATAGATTTTATTAAATATAAAAATCTTAACCTCATATAAACTGTATGCAAATAAGTTTCATTTGATAATATAGTTTATATAAATAAAAATCAACATGTTTGCTTCTTATTTTAGTAGATATATCGCGCGTATATCAATTATTGTGATTCTCTAAATTATATCTCCTTTAAAAGAAATTTGACACGTAAGCTCCTGCACTATTAAATGGTTACGTTCCGTTCAGGTTAGTAGCAACCGAGCTAATAATACAGCAGCGCAGACGATAATGGCGTGCCTTGCATACAATACTATACAGTAAAGCTTGTCAAAGCAAAGGAAATGCTTTCGCGGGAATAACAACGATACCCACAGACAATACTCGTAACACTGACCTTGTATTTGGAAAGCATTAAAAACAAAATAATAACGAATACAATTATAATAATTGCGCATCTAAATGAGATGAAAACCACCTTCACTTCGCGTATCGAAAAGGCCGTTCGGCAAATATTTATTTTGCAAGACATAATTGCTCGATAAAAACTGCTATTGCATCTTCACGGTACTTTTTCGAAGGCAAGCATTCCGCCTCGGGTGCATCTTACAAAATAAAACGTTCCATACATATTCAGTTGACCTTATTACAGCCAATTATTTACCATAAATTGCCTGTAAACTGTTATATGTTTATCGTTATTCACACGCAGCTTTCTCCTGCCGTTTGAAGATGCCGAACCCTGGCCGAACTTGTACTGCACAAAACGATAAAAAACAAATAAAGAACTTTTGGTCGTATATTTGCTGCATCGACAGTTGTCTTGCAAGGTTGCGTTGAAGAACTTTCAATTTAAAAAAATGAGAATATATTCTATGTTTTACATCTTTAAAAGACGAAGTTGCAAGAACGTAAATATTCATGGTCACCTACAATGTAGACTGTAAACTGGAAAACCACTGCTAACCACTAGGCCTTTCAACACGCCTACCGCAGTGCAATATGCGCCCGAAAACAGAAAATATTAATCAAATTCAACCTCATTATAACGCAATTATACAACCTCAACAATTTAAACGCCTTATTCTGGCCATCATTAACTGGAGTATGACCATGCTATCTCTAAATATATGCGGGTTGGGCATTGACCATGTCAATTTAATACCTACACACGTCAATAATATTAATTGCCTAGTTCGACGCTTCGCAACACATTTTTTGCGCACAAGGCGTGTCTTTTATAACTATATAAATAAGCCAAACACGCGCCTATAATCATGATTAATTTCAGTAGTAACTATACTTAATATAGTTTTACATCTTCAGGAGCTTCGGCCATATTTGAAAGTTGAATTATGTAAACATAAAATATATTGACGGACATCATTTTATGAAGCAAAATGTTTATTTTACTCTACTTCGATTGTTTTATATAAAAGACATCAACGCGCTTGTTTTGTTATACTTTTTGCAAGCAATAAAAAAATAGTCCGACTTTTTCATTGAGCATTAAAAACTAAGAAAATAATAAATTGTATCCAATATCAATTTTAACGCCGCAACAGAACCGAGAAGAGTCACAATATTTTTAGCGCGTAAACCGGTTCGAGCACTATAAAATAAAATATTAATAAATAAATTGAATGCGTGTGGTATAATGTGGTTATACGAGTGTATTGAATTTATTGCACGCAATTTATAGAGCTTTTCATCGGCTTCCGCGTGGCGTGAGTCAGCGGCGCGCGTATTATTAGCCGGCTATTCCCGTGCGCCTGCGCCACAGCCGCCCGCCGCCCGCCGTCGACATAGACCAATCGACTATATCGTAGACTTGAATCCCTTAAAAGAAATTAACGAACGAAAATATTTTCAATCTTATTTAAACCGTAAACTTTAAATATTACGATATGAGTACCTATAAATATATTTTACTTAAAACGTTGCGTCATTAAATATTTATTACTGATTTATTGTAAAGATCTTTATTATCGCCACTACTATCTATCTTCATAATCTTTCTGCACAGTACAATCTTCTGTGCTTCGCGCACGGCAGCCGCTGCGTAACTATGCATTAATCGAGCGATTTGCAGTAAAAGTTTTATAACATCCATGATGTATTCTAAGAAATTAACTATTTCTGTTCATTCTGGTTATAAAATGTGTTCACTACCTATAGGTGCAGAGGAAATATAATATGTCATGTTTAGTACACTTTATATTATTCATCACGTAATCGCGGGCATGGCCAAGCCCGCAATTAGTGCGTGATTGGGATTTGCGACACGCCGCTAAAGTTGCTAATAAGCTCTCCCAGCACCTTTGAAATACTTAATAATAACCTACCTGCCGATACATTTTAAACAAGCACTTATGTAAAGGTGTAAATGCGAATAATAGCCGCTCGGGTTAATATCATTCCGTCATGTTTAATAATTGATCTACAGATATTCGAAACGCTTTAATCAACGAAGATAATTAGTGTTCAGCAATATTGAAGCTATATTAATTGGAAAATCTACTCGACATACTAACATAATTATACTGATATCAAATATCAACTAAATTAAAAAAACTCATTTCTTTGAAATAGAAATTTGACTTCTCCAAATTTAACCTGTAAAATGCGTTTTCTATTAACTCTGATTTATTTTTAATCTTAAAGTGGACGAATGACTTTCTAAGGCCGTAAATTGTAACTAATTATTTTTTTAGTACCCTGGGCGTGGCGCACGTCGCTGGCATGTGCAAACCGGACCGGAGCTGCTCAGTCAACGAGGACAACGGCATCATGCTGGCTCACACCATCACGCACGAGTTGGGACACAAGTGAGTATTTCACTCGCCTAAAGTTCCAATAATGTTAACACACTAGCTGTTTGTAGAATACCTCCTAATACATAAAAATTAAAATGGTTGATTAAAAAACAAGAAAGCTTTTTTAATAACTTGACATCATCATCTCGAACATACAATAATTTATGTCTTAACTTTAGTTTGCTATATCAAACCGTATTTTGGTTAACAAAGCCCAACAAATGTACTGCGGATAAATCGAAAATAAAGACATTTAAAAAAGCTCGGCATATTACAAACTAACTGGCTTCAATAATACAAAAATATTATATCACATAATGAAATATGGTGTATTCAGGACCTTTATCTTGAAAACTCCATACAAGTTATAATCCACTCAATTTATAAGTGTTTTTGACATGCTGTCAAATACACTTATAAATGACGGTTGAAAGTTACGCGGTATAAAATTCTTCCCAACCATCCCACTATCGTTATTACTGGTACATTAAGTTGAACTTCGATAAAAAATATGATTGTACACAAAGCACATAGATGAATCTACCTAAATCTGTCACAACCTCGTAGTCTATATAAGGGAGCCATTGAGTTCGAACTGTAAAGTTTTTACAGATTACGTACGTTGGTCTGTTGCTTTGTTTATTACATTGCAAAATATAATGTCACTGCATGTTACCCGTCATAATAGCATTCACATTAGAACTTAGAACAATAAGTTAGATCGTTAAAGCTGTATTAAGATTCTTGCACAAACTCTATAGTACCACGACGGTAGAGTACAGATAGTAAATGCATGTGCCAGAAAATTGTCATTTACTGCGGGTGTAACCTTTAGTAAATTATGAAGATACCGAGTGCTTTTTAATCCTTAGATATGTGCCCTACATTTAAAAATAGTCGCACGCAATGATATCACATCCTATTTTTCGGAACAAATTGGATATAACTCAGAACTAAATGACATTTTTAATGTGTCGCTGTCAACCTCGACAATATTTACGGTGTTTTATTGTATCGCACCATCATTAATAAAAGTAATGGATGACAATTCAGCATGAGGAACTAACAAAGATGTTTCGTTTCAATACATGCATGTTGTATCCAAACTCGGTCACAGTTAATAGCTTGTAATAACATCTGTTACGAAATAAAACCATTGTCTCTGATTAAATGCACTGATAGTGTACTAACATAATATACCTACAACACATCTCTGTAATTATCATTAAAGTTTAATTTGCAACAAATATAGACGCCAGTAAAACTTAAATAACAGTAAAATCCCTTAAACTGTGTCTGCTATAAAAATTTTGCTATTGTACTAAACCTTATTGCCTCAGAACAGTATTTGAGATTTAAATTGTTACTGTAGTTTGTCTGTCTGCCCTGCTACCATATTTAAATAGCTGAATAGAATTTAAATTTGGGACCGATGTGAAAACCGTTTTGTTTTTCTGATGCATATAAAGTAGACTGCTCTACAGAGATTTTAAATATTTACACGAATTTAAGCACGTCACTTTTAGCAGATGCAATCTTTATAAATAAACTAAAATCTAGCTTGTGCTGAAAACTAAAATCTGTAGTCTGTCGATCAACGTCTCGTGGATGTAACTATTTTTACAGATTTTCTTCCTCTGAATACACTTACTAGAAAAAATGGTCTAGGCCGCTATGCGAATCCTCTTAGATTTTTAAAACAAATCTAATTAAAATTCAAATTCAAATTTTATCGGTGGAAGCGGTGGTGTATTGTGTCAAACATACTGAAAGCTATGAAATCTGTTATAGGACGATTTGACCTGTTTACTCAGAGTTCAGTACATGATTGCATATGCTATATAAATCTAAGCTGAGACGATTCCGAAATAGACAGTGTCCTTCATAAATCCGCACAAGATAATATCTACTGAATGTTTTACTATGCCATAAAGAATTTAATGTACGATTAGATAAGAGAAAATTATTTAGACCATAAGCAAGATTTATTACTTACGATCGAAGCGATGCATATCATATCCATCGGCCGGCCAGCCATATTACACCAATGTTCACATTCAGCAACTATAAAACACTTGGGCATTGATAAATTCCAATAGCTTTAATGTATTAATTCGGCTAGCAAAATTGCGTGATTTATCTAGTCATGGTTCATTTGTTGCAAGGAGCAAGTTTGTTATTACACTAAATACATATAAATACCTGTATACAATCCTGTACGTCACTCGTATACGTGTATTGCAGTAGTGTGTGTCCCACGTGTTTATTGGTACATGTCTTGGTTTTTAATATTATAAAACATATATTTTAAAATGCATACATACATACATACATACATGCATACATATTATAAAATAAATACAGTAAAAAAATTTCATACTAAAGTAAAATGCACTTGCACATACTAGAGTAGAATCCCTTGTATTCTTTTTGCACATAAACTACCAAAAAATTTCTTAGCTTAAGTTTCTACTATTAGCCAATAACTCGCTACATTTTATAGTAAATGTTTAATAATTAATCAGCTACCAGTGATTTGGCATTACATCTCATTTTATTAGACTTATCAACAAGATTAATTGATTCCTGAGAATGACAATAAAAGTAGAACATTTTGTAATGTGAAAATTAATGATAAAAGTCATTAGTTGAATACACACTCACAGATATTATAATTTAACATATTATCTAAAATTTCTGTGTTTTGAAACAATAATTTGTCTATCTTGTAAGTACTTGTTATTACAAATAAACGGAATGCAATAAATACTAAAGATTTCAATTCAATGTAAATGCTCCCAGAGCAAGGCGTGTTCTAGTACCAAATTACAAACCAATGTATTTATGGTGGTTTTACGCAATATAAACGAACAGTAGCTAAAGTTCGGTTTCGCGCAAATAGGTTATTGTAACATTGCAACAGAATCATTAGTCTGTCGCGAGACGCACTTCTCACTTCTCTGCCTGACGAAGGTGATGGATGCGCCTTATACAAACTAACCTGAATGGTGATTATAATGTGCAAGTATATAAGCCGGCGACGGTGTCGTGTTACAATATTCAACAAGTTTTATTATACACCATATATCAAACCTACGACGTATACTTACCCATCATTTTTGATCGTGTTGTTGACATCTGTCAACAACACGTTGACAGATCAGTTTTATTGTCAAGATTTCAGACAGTCTGTTGACTGTCTGAAATCTTGACAATAATTGTTAATATGATATAGTGTTCAATAGAAGCAGATTCACTTTCTAAATATAGTTACGTGGTAGCATGATAAGTTAAGCCCATAAAAATAAAAAGGAAGCACTATATGCGGGTATTTTTAATCGATTAATAAATCGAAATCTATTTAACGTAAACATAATATTTGGTTTATAATTAATAGTAAAATTGACTAGAACGTCAATCCTTACAAAAATCTAATTTTAAAATGTTTATCACTGCTTAGAATGTATTCTAAGTCACGAACATTGCGAAAAAAGTTATATTTTTATAAAGCAAAAAGCTTTATACGAGAAGATAATTTTCATATTTATTTTAAGAATGATGTCTATTCAATTAAGTAAATTTAAGGTTTATCTACAGCTCCAAGGATCTATTTGGATCAATTCTATGGTGTTAAATTTTCTATGCCATTTTAGATCTAATTTAATAAATTTTACAAATAATACCTACATGTAAAGACATGCGTCAACTAACATATAATTAAAGGCACCTGCTAGCATTTCAAATTAACTATGTCCAAAAATGTTACTTCAAAAATTATTATTGATATTGAATGCACGAGTACTGCTAAACTGTTATGATTTAATATTTTGTAAATAGCGCTAATTTTATTTGAGAACCGTTGCCGACCGCCTCGCAGCCGGCCGATTTACGTTGCTAACTCTAGACCGCCGCAAGGACGATGCAACAAACGTATTCTACTTATTACCATTTATTTTTAGCTCCCATACTTTAACTATCAAATAAAAATCGCGAAATATATTGCTTATGTATGCATCAGATTCAGACATAATGTTTAAAACATACTGTAATAAATTGATATTGCTTTCTTGTTTAGAAAACGTATAACTGTCGAGCGCTCAGTAATGGTACTTGTTAATAAAACAACTGTTCTAAATAAACCTATACAATATCTATTCAAGTTACTGGCGCGTGTAATATTGCGGCAGTGATTGTCTGGAGTACCACTTACATAAATGACAGTTTATTACGAGCTAACAATATATGGGAAAAGATTCCCCTTGAAATTGTCCAGCTCTGGGTGTGCTTCAGTTGCTTCGAATACGGCTTGCGAGAACTAAGAATACCTGCAGTTTACAAGGAGTTAATCGTATTCAACGTGGGCGAACGTCATTCCTATCAATAGGTATATTTATTTTATTAATGTTACATTAACACGAATAGCGGTTTGGGAGTTAAAATAGCGTGACATCGTGATTTTGTGAAGACTAAGAAGAAGCAACTATTTATTTGCAATTATTATTTCACTATTTATCTATATTAATTATTCAATATACAAATATATAAAATATATATATAAAATTAGGATAAAGCAACAAAAAATATGTATAGAACAAAAAATACATAATACCCTAAAAGTGTACCCTAAAAGGACATTCCAATGAGAAACTACTTACGTATCTTGCCAAAGTTTCCCTATTATCTTATCAAGCTCAGGTTCTCTTGAATACTAAATATACATATATTTATATTTATTTTATCTTAAATATAAATTTTAAACACTCCCAACAAGAGCCCCATTCTGCGGGCATTGATACTATGAAGATTTCTCAGGGTATACAACCTCAATCTTTATTACACATGCATAAACCTCTTTATTTCCATACTCAAGTGCACGGTAATATAACCACGATACTATAAATACGCGAATATAAAGCCTACCATTTAGTGTTTATTTTATTTTGATGACATTCTCCCTTTTCAATACAGGAGGAGGAATGCCTCGAGTTATGTAATAATATAGTTCTGCTTTGAATTGCATAATTTCATGGTTTGTTCAGCGAACATTACAATAAGTGAGTTGGTCTATTTCCTGCATCTGTAGTAATCTAGTAGAAAATAATTGCGTTCGCATGTTAGACAACACCCACAATTATAATACTCACAGAGGTTACGTAAGTAGTGCAAACAGGCAATGACCTTCCCTCCAGACGTGAATGCATCATTGGTCGCGTGCGATGCACTCGTACTATCGGGCCACACAAGTTCATTATTTTTTCTTATCTTAAGCAACCGATAATGACTGCTTAAAACGGCAATTACTGATACCCACATAACTGATACTTTAAATAGGAAATGAGTATGTTAATTAATTTATAAGCCCGAGTCGATTCAATTGTTTATATTGAAATTCAGAACGTTTGTCTTTTATTGAGTCAACAAATATAAATGTCCTATCTTCTAATAGTTGAAAAAACATTTGTTTATAATATTGATGTACCTTATTTTATTAATAAATTTACATTTTCATACATTATTCATAAATACAATGGGAGTTTATATGCATTTACAATTAATCTTAATTCAATAGAAGAGACCTATTCAAAATCACTACGTTACGTTGAATTTAAATATGTCAGGCTGTTTTGTGAATATTATGTAAGTAACGGTATCTCTAATTTACAGTCATAGACAAACCCGTACCAACTAACAGTCTATAATTCATTTCCATATAAATTGTATGAAGTTAACTAACACAAACGTAGTCATTGTGTTTGAGACTTAAATTTCTACATTCATTTTCTATGACCACAACTTGACACATTCTTGTTGCTAAACACTAAAATGTTCGGACTAAAGAGCTAGACATAACTAGACACACAAGTCTAGCTCCAATGAATATCGATTAATAATAAACAATATCTATACAGTAAATAAAAAAGTTCGTCGTCCACTGTTAGCTATATTACCTAGGACATATATACATTACGTCCTGGCGTATACAAAACAGTCACCGAAAATATCCAGTATTATCAACTGGCGCCAATGCACACAGCCAGAATGTCTCTGTGCCAGAACAAAATGTGCGTTTGCGCATAACGTACATACATACCTATGCCAATGAATAAATGACATTGTTGTTTTATAATTTTATAGAGACCATTAAAATCAAACCAATAATTTATGATTGCGTATGTGCGGTTATTACTCGGCAATAAATTAAATGATTCATGCTTTTATTATAAGTACCTTGCAGTTTCTCGACATAATCCAAATTGGCAGCAATTATTAATATTATGAAATAAGATTATATCTGTCGCAATATTTATTTTATTTTCTTGAGTCCATATTAGATACTTGTTTGTAGTTGTAGAGTAAGTCTTTCGTAATTCGTAGCAAGACAATGTAAGCAAATTGCTCATCTACCTAAATCAGTTTGATTATTGATAAGTATTACCAAGGATGATATAAGAACGACAGTAGTTATGGCCGATGTCAAGTCGCATATTAAATGGCCCATTTATCACAGCTGAGCTCTGATGAATGACTTCGGACATCGATACGACTACGGTTAACATTCAATACGGTACTCCCACGTGAACACTGCAAAAAATCACTGCCATCATATTTTTGTTGATAGTTAAATTTTAATATGTTTAAATGTTAACGACATTCTGTGATGCCGAAACTTATAATAATTCGCTTGTGGAAGGATCATCTACTAATTCTAATATATTTTATTATTAAGAATATTGTGAGCACGATATATCTGAGCACGAAAATTTTAGACATATTTCATAATATTTTGATAATACAAACAAAAATATATCCCGATAAAAATATATCGAGAATATCGCTGGCAGCCCTTTATAAGATCTGAAAGACACTGCCAAAAAAATCTACCTACTAATTGTATACCAAGTAAAATCAATAATGTATCTCATATTCCAAGTAAATTCAATCATGTATCTCATATTCAGGAACTATTAAAACAATCTACATAGTTATTGTTTAAAACAAGTAGCAAAGAAAACTGGCCCGAATATTTAAAAAGATACCAATTAAAGACATAGTCTTGATAGCATATTGCGCTCACTTAAGAAATCACCTTCCAGTTTGAATATTTAATATAAGCCCTGAGAGTCAATAAAATAAAACCAATCAAAACTCACACAAAGTATTTCTGCAAGTAAGTCTGTAAAGAGTAGGCACTATAATAAATATCGCTGCCATATCTCCATTCATATAATGTTCTGATCAATGATCAAAGCAGTCAGAAGGGCAACTATTACGCGTGATACTAATGCATTAATAGGTCCATTAAAATTGCCTCAGATAAGCTTCGCGTGATCGCCCTGATGTCTCGACTACATGACCTATCGCAAATGGCTGCGATACACACTTACCGTCTATTATTAAAGTAACAATTAATAACATGTTCTTTAAAATATCACTCACAAAAACCTTTCTTGATTGCCACTATTGTATTACTTGTATAGAGTTTTACAAGATTGATTGATTCTTTATATGGATGGCACTACTTTTTTGACAACTTAAGTCGATTCGAAGAAAATCAATTTACGATCGCTCATTATATGTATAATACTCCTGCCACTACGATAGGTATGTGTTATAACGATGCTATTCAATTGTAACATGAAAAGAAAAATGATTAATCAAAATAAATTATACAGTCAACCCTTGTTAACGTACTCAATCTTTTGTAAATAATAAAGTAATTGATCAGAAAACATTCAAGAATACACAATTTGTTAGCACCGTTCTTTAGTAATGATTTGTTCCACAATTTCGTCTGCGTAGAATTTAACAAAAAAATTTTTTTTACGGTACCCATAAAAATCAGCCATTTCAGGGACTATACGGTAAGTTTCACTCGTGTATTCCCCAGAATATAAAAGACAAACACTTTAAAATTGTTCTCGGTATAGTTAAACAAATGTTTTGTTGCAGTTTCGGTTTGTACCACGACACCGAAAAGATTGGGTGTCATCGTCGCGAGGGTTCGACGCTGCATATCATGACGCCAATCTTTGAGGCCGACACGGTGCAAGTGGCCTGGTCGCGATGCAGCAAGCGGGATGTCACCAACTTCCTGGAGTTAGTAAGCCATACATGTAGCATAGTTAAACCGGCATCGTCATTATCTTATTTATTTTTCTATGTCGCCGCCCTTATACTGCTACTACCAATTACCTACACAGCGGTCTTTGTTTAGTAATATTAACTGGATAAGCAATTACTATTAACTTTAAAATTGTCTGAATTTTTAGTTTTCACCTCTGTTGAGTAGGAAGTACTTTTCTGACGTATTCAATGAAAGTTTACCTTGTATATGAATGATTGTACTACAAATAAAAACAAAAATCTGTTTATATTGACGTGTATCTTTTGCGATTCCGTCAGACGCCTTTCAAGTTTAACGTATGTATTATTGAATACTGAATACGCAGGCGTGTTGTCAGTGTAATTTGCGAAAAACTTTTAACTCTTCCTGGTTGCTTAACAAGAATTAAATATCAAAGCTATTATATTAATACACATTTTATCGTTTAGATCGTAAAAATACCCTGAGGCGGTTTCATTGATCTAGCGAATGATTCTCTTTATTGCAACCACTTAGTTTCAAGCAAGTGTCATAGCGTAGAAAGTTATATGAATGTACTAGTTATCTGTCGTCTTATTGCAGACTTACTGTTTTACGACTATAATAAAGCTGAAAGCAGAAATCCTACGCAATGATTAAAATTTATTATAAGAAACATTTCATCTGCGAAGGTCGTACGGCCATCAAGGCTTTGAAAAATTAATAATTTATGGCGCGCTATCGATCCGTCAATATTTATTATGTTCAGCCCAAAACTGCGCCACCGACTTATTTATCATCGTGCACGCTAATCATCATAAACCATCAAGTTATGGCACATTAGTAGATATTTTTATGCCGGAATGCCTTTTCTGAATTCCGAGATGAAAATAATAATTAAGCACC
The DNA here is from genome assembly GCA_020976665.1 of Heortia vitessoides. Classification (NCBI taxonomy): domain Eukaryota; kingdom Metazoa; phylum Arthropoda; class Insecta; order Lepidoptera; family Crambidae; genus Heortia; species Heortia vitessoides. The sequence goes on from JACJUM010003129.1 coordinate 5,444,578, forward strand.
TAATTATGTTACGAAATACTAATAAATATTAGGAAACATTTGAAGTTCGGCTTCGTAGAATAAAAACTGATTTATTTCTCAACTTCATTAGTAATCACCATGTTGATTGATAAAAGTAATAATTGGTCGTGATTCTAATTTACAGTTTTCTTTTATTTTAGTTCTGGTCTAGGCGAATGTTTGAGTGACAGGCCATCTCAAGAGGAATACTACACATATCCAGAGGTCCCTGCTGGTAAGTTCAATCTCATTTACGCATACGTTTCCACGCAAAACACTTTAGCTGATAATTGACGTTCCTCAGGTATAGCCAATATATTAAAGTCGTAAGAAGGGTATTTAACAACCACGCAATAGATACGACAATAAGAATCGTATTAGTTTCATTTATACGCAGTTACTTTAATTTACCGAATTTTAATCAACGTTGATTATTACTTAATCACGGACCTGACATTTAGTTACACAGACACTATCCTCAACTCATTGAAAGAACTAGGTCGAACCAAGGCAGCCAGGCTTGGTTCGACTAATTGACAAGAAGCATTCTCGTAGAAAAAAGGTGCCGAAATGCTTATACTATCAACGCAAAAAGTTAAGGAACGTGGCTTATTACTCAATCACGGAAAATCGTAAGGTGGGCGACAGACCAAACTCTACAAATCTATCAACTTAATGGCTCGCTTTTATAGATTAATATAGATTACAAAGTTTTGACAGATTTGGATAGGTTGATCTGTTGCTGTGTGTACAAACGGATTTGTATAATATTTGGTGTATACCTATTATATTGCCTGGAATCTCTTGTGGGATTATTAAAAATCTGTATTAGTTTCACTCGGGAATTGTATATCCCGGATAAAAAAATATCAATTTATCTACCTAAAAGTGAAATTCAATATTTTATACGTTATTACGAGCAGTGAAGAAATGTACAATGAGATAATATCGCAAAAAAAAATACTCGCCAATTATTTTTGACAATCTAGAAACATGACGCGATGCAGATGTAAATACAAAAATTTAAACCTTCCACTTCGCTAGTGAAAAAACTAGCTTTATCTGGAGTAAAGGTTAGAAGCAATATGCTGCTGCTAAGTTTCGTACTCAAAGGGGCGTCAATGAGACATTGGAATATCATCTTAAGAGCTGGTACAACTTTCACTGCTTACAGGATTGTGAATTTCACGAATATGAAATTTAATTGGGTATTCGTTGCTTCGCAAACAAAGAAAAGTAAATATTACTTAGTTATAAAATAATTTCATCAGGTGTAATGTTCGACGCGGCAACCCAGTGCCATCTGCAATTCGGTGCGGAAGCAGTGGTTTGCGCCAGGCCTTCGGAGCTGTGTGTGCACCTGTGGTGCCTTGTCAATAACACCTGCAAGACTATGCTGCGGCCCGCTGCACCCGGCACAACCTGTGGACCTCATATGGTACAACATCGACTTAATATTTAGCCAGGGAGATATTTAGTCAGCTCACTGGAAAGGCTGGGTTGGAGTTGGCGAATATAAAATTGCGAGTAATATTAATGCAAACACTAGCCTCTTTCAATCATCAAACGAATCGTCGTTACGATATTGACAATTTCTTCCTCTGATTTAAGTTTGTTTTTTGTTTACGTATTATATTCTATAAAATGGATGAATATTACGCTTGACCATTACTATTCTATAACGTATTATATAAAAAATTAATTGTGATTATAGTAACAGAAGACTTGCACAGCTTCCTTTGAAAGGATCACGTAGCGCTACGCACGATCGCCCCGATAACAAAATCGAAAGCTAATTTTGCTTCGAGTCTTTCACTCACGACGCATGTTTGTTTAGTGGTGTCAGAACCAGACGTGCGTGGCGCGTACCCCGTCCCCCGTCCCTCGCGATGGAGGCTGGGGCCCCTGGAGTGGTTGGAGCGACTGCTCGCGAACCTGCGGCGCGGGCATCTCCATGCAGACTCGCGAGTGCAACAACCCAGTGCCTAGTAACAATGGGAACTATTGCATAGGAGCTCGAAGCCGGTGAGATTATTATGCCAGATCATAAGCACATATGCATTAGGATAACCTAACATAAAGAACAGTAAGCTTAGTATAGAACTGACAAGAGTTAAAATCTAATTTATTACTAAAAAATATTTAAATAGCTTTTTCGCTGGCAATTGCCCTCTGTTTCTTTGAATTTGTGAAAATTGAAAACTCCCGTTAGTTAAGGAAATACAAATATTAGTGAATATTCGATTAGTATATCTACACGGAATAAACGCAGTAACATTCAGATATATAAGAACCTGGAGTAGAGGGATTAGAAAAGAAAAAGTAAATATATGACGACCAGGAGTCTTGGGACGTTCGGTCGAATGGACGAAACGCGTGAAACGTATGCAACTTCGCAAATTGATGAGTTACATAAACATGTCCCTGAGATGAGATGAAATTTACTTCGATTATTCTGTGTACGTTCTATTTCTTTCCTTATTTAGGCTGATAATTATTTTAGCAGAATCGTCTAGCATAATAAATTTTATCTAGACATCATTTAAGAAAAGTAACTACATGTTGAAGAAATTCATAAATTACATTAAACTTTTTTGTATGGCAATGTCAACGACACGTCGTTGGCTAAGATTTATAAATATTTACGTAAGGTTTGTCAGATAAACATTACCTTTACATTACAGCATTAGCCTAACCAAATGATTGCAAAAATCAAAACGATTCAAGTACCAAATAATAAGCCCCGACTTATTGACGAGACAAATTTGGCATAAGGAATTAGATATTACTTAGTTAATGAGTCAACGCTCTAGCCTAGGGGGGTCTGAAGGACTAGACAGATTTAATCTTTATTTAGCCATGACTCTCCACTTTGACCAAATTATACGCTTCACTTAAGCCGAACAAAATGATTTATGTTTTTTATTTGACTCCAATTCTGTCTAAATTATCTATGGTGCTGTGTGCAAAACTAATGTTGATTTGATTGTTACAGACATAGAGTTTGTAATATTGATCCCTGCCCACTGAACGAGCCGACCTTCAGAGAAGTGCAATGTTCGAAATACAACAACAGGACCATAAAAAACATCACTGTTGCTGAATGGACGCCTTACTTCGATCAAGGTACAACAATAGTTGTATTCAAGCACGTATGACATGTAAAAATCATTGCAGATGAAAATAATTATATTCGGAAATATTTCGTTTAAAATAGCTGTTTACAGAAGTCAAGCATATTATATGCAATGGTTATAGAAGGCTATAAACATTTTTTGTAAGTAATAATTTATATAAATTACAACAGATCGTATCAGGTCGCGGACCGCATCCGTGTTTCAATTTTAACCCAAAATACGACGGTATGCCCAGTAAAAAAAACTTATTAATTAGGTAAATAAAAAAAGGTCTTATATATTCCAGACAAGTTCCATAAGCTTTTATAATTGTGACTGTTAAGTTTATTGTACACGTTGTTTCAGACAAACCTTGTGAGCTTAAGTGTGTGCCCAAGGACGACACTGATGGCACAATAGAATTAATGTCCCTTGCGTACGTCATCGACGGAACGCCTTGCAGGCAAAGTATCGGAGCAAGAGACATGTGCATCAATGGTAAGGTTCATCTGAATAACAGGACTACTATAGGATACTTTTCTTTGTGTGAACCAATCAGTCCGAGATACAACCACAATACAATTTCAACGAAAACGCCTCTAATTATTTTTTACTTTTTTATTTTCCCTGTACATAAAGAATATCTTTAAATATATTTAGTATTACCTACTAAAAAGCCTTGAAATTGTAAAATACTATAAATACAAAGTATAAATGCAAACCACAGTAACATGAAGTTAATACATAAATGACAATTTGAAATTGTTTACAGCATATATTATAATTTTTATCCTGAAAAAATAATTTATGATTTAAAAAGAAAGAAGAAAAAGCACTTAAAGGTTAAAGTATACTGATATGAAAATATTACTGGCACTATATTATTATTAAGGAGTGCTAAATTTATATGTGGCAGGCAACACTTTCGGTTTACATATTTTCCTATATTATTTAGATATTAATATCAGCTTTGCAACCATACTCACCTTTCAGATACTAAACGTTTTTCAAAATGGATAGGTATAATTTGTGATTTTATGAGGCTACGGATTCGAGTAGAATAAAAACGTTACTTATAATAAAACTTGTATGCATATTAAAGCAATCATTGCAATATTTCAATGAAAACAAAAACTGTGCAATTTCATATAAACTATAACTAATAGCGTATCATTATTATAATTATGTAAAATAAATTGCGGAAACAAAATAAACTTGTACTTATGGACAAAAAACAAATATCATTAATTTACTTTTCCTGTTGTGTCGAGAATAGATTATTTACCCATTATCTGTGTAAATTATATATTACAAACATGTGCTACCTCATTACTTTTTTAAAAATTATATTGTAATAATTGGATACGCATTCCCAGCCATACTGATGAATGTTGAGTGAATTCGCGTTGGTGCGGGAACCGAAACTCGACTCTTGCCTTAAAACCGGTGCTCTTAACCACTGCGCCAAGCCGGTCATTGTTTATTATCTGCACCTTTAATTTGTGGTTATAGGCCTGTGTCACAAAGTGGGGTGTGACTGGATTGTGGACTCCAACTTGGAGGAGGACACATGCGGTATATGCGGCGGCAACGGTTCCGACTGCAAGACTGTACAGGGCATCTACAACAAGGGCACGACGAGGCAGTCCGGCTTTAGCGAAGTAACTTACTTTACATGCACTTTTTAATTTAATAGTTCTAAATAAATTTGGAGACTTTTATTCTAAGCATACTTAACAGTTTCGAGCCATCCATTAATCACAAGGTCGGATATATAAGATATCAAGTGTATTTAATATATATATATATATAGGTAATTCAAAGATAATATGTACATTAATAAATAAATCTTATATTACCAGTTATAGATAATATTCGAAAAAAACATATTTCTAGGTATTTAAAATGCATGTGATGTTGGATGGGGGAGGGGGCGTAATCTTAAATCTCAAATCGTTAAAAAATGCTAAATTAAAAGATCACGTGATAATGAACAGCCCCTTTAATGCAAACTTATTCATATATATCATTACGTGTTTTTTTGCATCTGCTAAATAGTTTAATTATGCAAATTTATTAATGTCTTCGCAGTTTACATTAAAGCTATAATAAGTATTCTAATATAGTATTCTTTTTGTAGGTTGCAATTATACCTGCTGGTTCTAGAAATGTGAAGATTCAAGAAAAAGTCAGTCCCGGGAATTATATATCAATAGGAAGCGCGAATAATTCGAGAAAGATTTATTTGAGTGGAGCACGGTAAGAAACGAGGCAGTGAATATTATACTTTAATTAGGTATTGGTATTTAAAAAAAACGCATGCATTTCAATGTAATTTTGTTTTCAGAAATGCCACTTTAACTGAGTACTTCGTAGCAGGAGCACAAGCTATTTACGAACGAGATCGCGATTGGGAGAAAGTAAGGATAAGTGGACCGATCGAAGAAGATATCAAAGTTTATGTGAGTAAAAAACTAGAAAATGATAATTATCTTACAAAGCAATTTCTACGAATAGGAATGGATTGCCATAACACAGCTGCAAAGCGTGACAATAATACGTAACCAAAAATTTTATACGAATAAAATATACATTAAATCTTTCCTCCACAAAACATGACTTGAAAGCTTCGCTTATATAAGTGGTTAGTTAATTGTAGTTTAATTCATACGAAACTCTAAACTTATTGTATATGTAACACATAATATTTTGGAGTTATGAGTTTTTATATTAATATAGTCACGAGTATGTACCTTCTTTTCCAAATTTCAGTAAAAAATTATTTGCAACCGTTCTTGAGATGTTACCAAAACGTAACCGAAACTAAATGAAATGTGTTAAAATAACTAAACAAATCGTTCGTTTTATTAAGAAACTAATTTTTGGTCACAGTAACTCATTCCAATAATAAAACCAATTCGTTTTATTAAGACCAGTGAACGCGTAAATGTTAGAAATATTATGCTCGCATTAAATTTTCCAATAATCCATTATTAATTGGATAGCCTCATAAGTTAACCTAGAAGATATATATAACGTCTACACTAAATTCCATAACGCCAGTCAAAACTAATCTTAACAGAAAGATCTTCAATTTTAAATAATTTTGCAGCAACGTATATTCCGTGGTCTTCAACGTAATCCCGGCGTCACATACCAATACACGGTAGACCGTTTGCCATTCACCTACCGAATGACAGATTGGTCGCCGTGCAGCGTAACCTGCGGCCACGGCTTCATGACCCGCAAATACGAGTGCGTCCATGAATCTAACCGTATGTATCCATTTCTTCAAGGGATTTCAATTATCTTTATTTAAGCCAACTTATAGACTATTATGTCACCACGTATGTAGCATTAAAATTAAAATAAAATGATTAATTGCATCAATTCAATTTGAGTTTAATTAGCAGTTAGGTACAACTGCAAATAAAGTTCTTATAACAGATGTATAGGGTATGAAGGTACACAACTTTAAGATAATTTGGTGACACTTCTATTAGTGAACAAGGGCCTTAATTCAGCTTCTTTGTCTTTTTCACTAGAGGTAGACCTCTTACGAAAGTCGTCTGCATTGGTATCTCAGTCTCACCTATTTCTTCCTTCAAATAACATTTACTCAGTAATTTCACTGCCTTTTTCAAGGGTGAAAAAGGCAGTGAAATTACTGAGTAAATGTGCCATTGTATCTTTAGTTTACAAGGTTAGCGACACACTAGTGATATCTTTGTGTATATAGGCTGCGGTTACGTTTATCATCAAGCAGACTTTATGCTTGTTTGCTGACTTAATAACAAAAAAATTACAACTGCTACTTCCGCGTTTTTGATCTATTCATGACGCACATTGGTGCAAATGTATAAATATATGTATATATTTTTTAATTTTCCTCGCTATTACATAAGTTAAAGTAAATTTAGTGCATGCTTTAGCTGAGCTAAGTGAAATGTAAATTACTTATGAGTTAAAAAAATTTCTTTACCCTGATTGTTTGGCAGGTGTGGTGAATCAGTCGGAGTGCTACCAGCTAGAGCAGCCGAGCAACGAGGCGATGATGCAGCGTTGCCGCCGGCTGTGCCCATACTGGTGGGTCAGCTCCTGGCAGCCCTGCTCCAAGACGTGTCATAGACCGGTATGTATAAGTTTTCAGAATAATCAACGCCTTTAATGTGTGTACGGTCTACAAGGCTCTCATAGAGACTGCAATAGGTAAAGTTCCAAAAAGGTGTAGTCTTGGAAAAGGTGAGGTAAGCACCTCCAATAAGCGTAAGGACTCATAAGTGCGGTTCCTTACAGAAAGTATATTTTATCACAACCAACAATTTGTTTTAAAATGTAACTAATAAATGCTCTTCTCTTCATGCTGACAAGTACTTGAATATGTTTACAGGGAGAAGAAGCAATCAAAAAACGAACCGTATACTGCGTGGACAGAGGAACTAACAACATTATTAAGGAGTCCAACTGTGACATTGCGATCAAGCCGAACACGGTGATCAAATGCGCAGACGTCCCGGCATGCTAGTGGCTCCTCATCGTAACGATATGAATTAAGTTACCTTGGATATCTATCCACTCACGAATCGATAAATTTTAAAATGAGAGTGAAACGACTGAAAAACACGCCTACTTCTTAAACGGGTGTCATATATATGTGACAAAATGGAACTTAGCAAGTGACAAGTGAGATTATTGTGCGAAACAAATTGGAACATTATTGGGGAAAGATGTTAGGTATATGTGAGTGAAACCGTTGACAGTGTTACGTTTGCTATGAATAGAGTAACCCATCGAATAGACTATTTACGCATAAGGACTCGAATATAATCACTTTGTGGTGACGTGCGAATCTCGCGAGAACACATAACAGTTTTCTGCAATTACCACTTACTGCCATATTACATAAGTAATCTAGTTTTAACATAGTCCCCGCTTAGTTATTAACGACTAATAATATTTTACAGTATTAAAATGGTGTATGTATTACTTGGAATATGCAGACAAATGTGGAAGTGTTTATGTAGGTACTTTTAAAATTGGACCAAAAATATTTTAGAAATCAAATTCACGTTGCCATAATCACGGTTACTGCCAATATGACACTTGTATTATACTATTTTAATGCATAAGTTTATATTATTATAATATTAGTACTAATAAAGTTAATATGTTTATAAAAATAAATAAGGTTAGTTACACATTTACTACGTAATAAATTGCTTACCTCTAGTATAATTTGTATACACAGCTAGTCAACGATTATAACAATCTTTTCTAATAAAACTCGACATTTTGTCTACGCAATGCATAAATTTTACTAAACATTTCTATACCTACGTTTTGCTGTTAAGCATATACTGAAAATAATTTTAATTGTAACACTTTACTCCTCATGTACCTAAAATGTGACGTCAGTACATGTTCAGTGAACTTCAATAGTCGAACTGTGCCTTTATTATTTGTAAACCAATATGCTGACGGATATTTATGAATGTAATTTAATGTCCTCTCGTAACATGTGACTATGCATAATTTTAAACATTTAGACATACGATTATTTATCTCGTACCTTTTATTTTAGGTATAACTCCTTGTAAATGACACAATTATAAAGTTCACTGATGTTTCAGTTCTAAGAATCATCACGGAACATTTGTCGATCAATTGATACACAATTTTAATTTAATAGCTTGGAACTAACTTCGTCAGTTTCTTTATTTAACTCTTTCAATTGTAGAAATTATCGTGTAGTAATGTAGTAATAATAATTATAATTGTGTATGTAATTAGACATGGCAATAAATCGTGTATCGTTAAAATTGACTACTCATTTCTAAACACGAACCAAACCCACGTAAAACAAGAATACATACTGCCTTTGAAACCTTGACATCCATAGAGGTGTCAGACAGGGATGTGTAGCTTCGCCTTTGTTATTCAACTTATTTATAGACAACTGCCTGTCAAATTTAAAAGCCAGTAAATGTGGATGAAGCATAAATGAGTTACTCATCAAATGACGATGATGATCAAGTACTGTTACCATCTGCAACTCTTCAGTTGCAAGAGACAGTAACGTTTTTGCAAGATTCCTTTAAAAGGATCGGTATGAAAGTTAATGTAAGTAAGACGAAAGTGATGGTGATTGAAAAGGAGGAAAGTAAGACAAATTGTGAAATTATGATTGATGATGGCACGACTGGCTGTTCATAGTGGTGTGTTGATTCCAACACTGACACATGGCAGTGAATGTGGCAGAAGAAGCACGCAAGCACGCGAGTAGAATAAATGCTGTTGAAATGAGAGCACTTCGAAGTATGTATGGTGAGTTTGAGAGATATATTAAAAAATAGTGTAATAAAAGATCGATGTAGTGTAAATGATAATGTTGTGACAATAATAGAGAAAGGATGGTATGGACATGAAAGGATGGATAAAAATATAATGATTGCTCAAATATATAGAGCGGATGTTTGAAGAAAGGCCATGTCAGAATAAACGAGCGTATATGAATAGACTAATGGGGGTAAAGAAAGCGAGAGGTTTATCAAGATCGTGGCAAGTGGAGATCTAGTCTCTGCCTACCCCGACGAAACAGGCGTGATGTAGGGGTTTTTTGTAGTACACTTTATATAGTTACGTAACGTTAATATTTTATCCCAAAATGAGTATGGGGTCCAATATTTAATGGCGACTCACCGCACCTTTAAACAACTACGTATACTTAACTATGGTATGGAGGTATGTTATTTGTTCCGAAGTAAAGTTTCCCAAACTTAACGAATTTACTTGACGTCGCAAAGGACCCGTAACACAAAAAAAAACAGTTTCCGGTAAATTTGTCGTTTAATCATAGTGGAAACACAAAAAATCACAGAAATTTTAAACTAACACATTTCGTCTTATACACAACATTGAATAACCCATCAACCAACCCTCAAAAGTTATAGGCCAGTATGTGCATGTACAATGTTATTCATAGGCATTGCCTTTATTTTAGGTTAATAGGCGGAGTGGGCGCACACACTTAAAATAGCGCCAATATACTACGACATACTATGTATATTACAACATCAATCTACAAATTCAATTATCAGAAGGTAGCGAAGTACCCCACGTAACACAACAAGTAGTTTTGATACATTACAATATACAATTAAATTATTTGATTAATTAAAATAACATACATTATATAATAAACAGTATATAAGGGCAATAGCAATTTATTCGAAAAGAGATATAGAAACAAAAAAGGACGCACTATGCGCCCTTTCTTTGTTTCTCTTAAAATAATAAAACTAAGAATTACATAAGCTTAGGACTGATTTTTTTTATTTAATTAATTCACACATCTCATGCGGACGTCAGACAACAGAGGATACACAAATATAATATTTAAATACATATTCAACACCCAGACACGGACCAAACATAAATATCATCACATAAATATGTGTTCTGGGCGAGGAACTGAACAAGACCGTACGAAGTTGTACTTTAATGGGAATGATTTGGGCTAGAGTAGGTAAGGTATTTCAACATTTAATTGCTTCGTGCGTTCAGTCGTATTACCGATATTCAGTCACTTTTTTTAATTGACGAAACATTAACCTCCTTTATAAACCTCTAACTATTCCCTACCTCATCCAACAAATATTAAAAACGCCGAAGTTTCTCAGGATGGAGGTTTGTTAAGCTACAGCGCCAAGGGTATACGTCAGCTTTAATCTATAATGAAGGACACTTTTTGCAGGAGAAGTCCACGCAGTTGGTTTCTTGTGAATACAAAAACCAGATTTTCATTATCTACATTTGTTCAAAATTACTTGCGTTACTCTTAGGACACGCACGCACAATACTCTTACACAATGCGGTTATTTGTAGCGGTACACACTCGTGTATTTGTTCTGAAAGCTTTACATGAATACGACTCTTGTATCATTCGAAATAACGCTTGACATAAGCGTAAAGGTAGCGTGGGTGAAGACTGAGCTTAAGGGAGAGAAAATACACGCATAAAAATACATAAACACTATTGTTAATTGAATCCAATCTATCTATCTATATATATTAAATATTCGTGATAATTTCAGATTAGCCTGGTAAGTAATCCTGTAAATTTTGATAGCGATCGGATCTAGAGCTATTTATTTAATATAGTGATTCTATATACAGTAAAAACTCCATATTCGCGCTTTCTTCATTCGCGTTTTTACTATCCGCGGATTTAGATAATGCGACTCAATTCTTATATTCGCGGCTAAATATTTCTTTATTCGCGAATCTAATCAGTGAGTACGTACATAATAGTAAAAAGGATTCCAAAAGGTATCCAACCCAAAATCCAAGCTTTGTGACAAATTCACAGCCCATTGAAGAAAAGGCTTCAACAAACACGAGACGTGACATTAAATTTGAAAAATTCTAGTGAAGGCTTAAGAATGGCAAATGAGCTTTTTGATTTTTACATGAAAATTGATCCGTCTATAGAACGAAGTCTTATTTCTAAGAGGAAAATTACTAATGCCACTGTTGAACATCTGTCTGATTTGAAGGAGCTTTTAAAAACTGTCTAACTAGAAAACATACAAAATTCTTTACACCATTGCCCAAACCTAAAGATAATAGAAGATATTTTTATTTATTTCTTTATTTATTTTGTCATCTAAGAACGTATCCCCTATAATTCTATGTAAATTACCATTCTGTATTCACGTTTTCCATATTCGGCATTTTTATGGAACATATACCCCGCGAATAAAGAGCTTTTACTGTATTGAGCTGAAGCTATACAGATAATATGCAAGATTGTTTTTAATAGTCGATGAGTGAATGATCAGTTTTTTGAGGTACTTAAAAGGTAAATACTCCAAAACACTTCTTAATATGATGTGATACAATAGTTAATACTTATTCCTTGGGTGCATTCGTTAGCTCAGTAGAAACAATTGACAGAATACCATCAAGAGTATAACGTACCATGCCCCCAGCTAGTAGGAATCATGGAGTAATGTTGCATGATTAAACTATATTTATAAATACATATCTATCTAATCTGATTTTGACAATTAACTGTGTAATCGTCTTTCTTCTATTTTACAACTTAACTTAAGGCAGCAAATAATTTAAAGAAATATATTTTAAATGCGTGCATATGATTGTGTAGTAATATTAGTTTTGATCGCTGCAAATAGTCGTATTGTATAAGATCTTAAATTTCCATAATTTATCATCAAGAAGAGTCGAGACTATTCCTACGGAGTATATTTATATCATAATAGTAATTCATAGAACATCTTGAGGGTTTAAATAATTTGAATAAACCATAGAAACTAGTTAGTAGCACTTACTAATGATAATTTTAGAGATCTCATACTTAAAGCATAAACATTTTATTTTTACGATATGAATGTATGGACATTTAAAAACACAATATTAATAAAAAAATATATACATAGTCCATAAAATCCATAAAATTTGATCTCGTATGATGGTAATGCAAAGTTCACTACTTACAATCTATTAAGAAAATGGATCTATACCTTTCTGTGTGCAGATTACTCTCCTCCTTTTTTCTTCTGTAATAAAACATGAGAAAAATAATCTTAGTGCCATAATATTTTTAAATTATATATTTTTTTTAATATTTCATGAAATAAAATTCTTTGTTTGTTTACACATTTATTTTGAATTTTTGAAAAAAAATTATAGGTCGTAAAGTTATGGTATCCATTAACCAGTGCCGGCATTCGATTCTTTAACTAATATAGCCTCAGAGGAAACATCGAAGCGTATATTTTTCTTTTTTGTTGTATGTTTCTGTAAAGACAGAGTGAAAATTGAGATCAAACTAATTATTTTATTAAATAGTAGTTGTACTAATAGTAATAATAATACAAATGTGACAAATGTGCATCAAGATTTTATACTTTTTTGTGACACTCAGAAAATTTAGAGTAAAATATGTAAAGGTACCTATCATAAATTTTGAAAATAATTTTTATATACTATACATATAAAAATAAAAATATATTCTTAATAATTCAATAGTGCATATAATCTTTTAATTATGAATTAAATAAATATTAAAAATAACGTAATTTGTCTCGTCAACTCAATTATTTCAATATAACTTTTATAGACAATGTATGTATGGATATAACGAATTTTACTCACATTTTATCAAATAAAATATGTTGATAGCTATGGAGTAAATTTTTTGGAAGATTTTTCTATTTATTTACTGCTGTTAAAAGATGGCCCGAAAAGAGATTTTTGGAAGTACATCAGAATTTCTTGTTGTTATTGATGAAAAATTTAATGAGACATGTATAAATACAAATGAAAATTTGCATTTTTTTTTTTAACAAGTAGGATTTTTTACCTTGTCTTTTGTTCTGGGATCTTGAGCATGCTTAGAACGTTCTTTCTCCAAATCTGTATGCAAGGTTGCTATTTCAGCTGTAAGTTCAGCCTGCACTGCTCGTAAACGCTCCACCTCGACCAGAACTTCAGCTTTATCTTTCACTATAAAGTAAAAAAAAGGATTTAGTTACATACATAAACAACACCTATTTAGAACTTTATCCACCTATATCAATGTCTTGCTGGCATAGCAGCACAATGTTACATGAATCAGGAACCCTGTTTAATTTTGAGTGAGTATTTATAGGACTTATTTAAGATTGTCCAAATTTTAATACAAAATTTCTAGTTTTAATATCATACTGATGTTATTATTGTATCTTGTCAAAGAATAGATATGACAATAACCATAACATCCACAGTGAATGTGACAACAAAAAACCAGAGTTGAATTAAAAAAAATATTTTATGAATAATAAGTCAAGCAACTCAATCTTATCTTTATTCTCTGATTAACATTATATACAAAAATAATTAACTTACTTTCACCCTGGCCTAATATGTTGCATAATTTTTTATTTCTGGATTTCACAGTCAGAAGCTCTTGTTTGAGATTGATTATTTCTTGTTGCAACGTTGATATCTCTTTATCTTTTCTCTCAAGTGCATCCGCAAATTGCACCCTTGTTATAACCTCATCTGATAAGTACTGACGATTACGTACTCTATCATTTATTTTATCCTTTAATAATTCATTTTTAGTATCATCTTTGATTTGTTCAAAAAATTCAGTATCTTTAACTGATGTTTTATTTATTTGCTTTCCTTCATCAGCTGAGAGATTATTGGTATCATGGTTCACTAAAATTACCAATAACAATATAATAAATAAATTCACACAATATCTCATACTTTATTCTGATATAAATCATGTAAAGCATTTGTATTACAGACTACAGACAACAAAGTCACCACAAATATAATACTTATATACATACATAACACCCAGTACAAACACAAATATTCATCATATAAATTTTTGTTCTGGGTGAGGATCGAACCCACAACCCTTGCTGTACAAGATGAAATCAACATTATCTGCCATCGGCCCATAAAATATATAAAGATAAAAAATAGGAACTGTCTTAGAATGTTAGGTGCATTTGTTTATTTTATTAGAAAATGTCGCAGATTAATTTCCACATGCAGATTGTTATATTATGTTGTGGCTAAGTTTAGGAATAAATATAAGATAATTCCTATTTGTTATCTATATATATTTAATGGGCCAGATAGCAAATAGTGTTGATTCTATCTTGTGCACCATCCTGTTTTTTATATGCTGATAATAGGCATGTAAATATAACCAAAAGGAGTTTTATAGAGTAATTAACATCTAAAATCAGATTCAAACTCACACTTAGTGTCTTCACTGGCATTCATGAGATCATTAAATTGTTCCAGGCTCATGATATTTTTTTTCTTTTGTTTCTTGTTTCCTGACCGAGCATTCTGTTCAGAAATCTTTTTTTCATTATCAGCTTCCTTCTTCATTTGTTTATAGACCTCTTTTTTCTGCTCAAAATCAAGTTTAGACAATAATATAGCCTAAAAAAAATATTCATTTATAATAAAAAATGTTTACCACAAGACCATTAGCATAGGATAATGATCCACATATTATTTAATGTTTATACAATAAAATTTGGGATTCATAACTATAACATTACCTGCTGTAGTTCATCTTCGAAATTTCCATTAAGCAACAGTTCATCTTTTTGCTTCCATGTTTCCCACTGCTCAGTTGATACAGCAATTTGTTTGGATTTCTTCTTCTTAGGGGCATTCTATAAATAAGATATTGTTTATACCCCGAAAATTTACTTTCCGTTATTAAAACATGGTATGCATATGGATTCTTAATATTTTTTACAAATTACAAAATTTACAAAACCTGTGTCTTATTGTTTGTAGGTTTATTCTTTTTCGGTGGCTCAGGTTTCTTAGCAGTGGCATTTTTGAGTTTTTTAGTCTTTTGGGTGTCGACAGAAGGAGGGTAGTCGTCGTCATCTTCTAACTTCAGCCCGGCGAAACGAGATTGAACGACAAGAGCAGCCATTTTCAGATCAAAGGTACAATAGACCCGTAAAGTTGAATGTCCTTTGATGTAAAAATTAGAAATATTTTAAAAAGTAGTATATATAGACAAGAAATGTAATTACAAGTATTTTTATCACAAAATTGGATGAAACAACGAATAACGTATGTACTGTTGTCAATACTCTTAAATTAAAACAAACACTAGCCAAAGCGGGTCAAAAACTATATTAATAATAAGATACAATATAATAGTTACTGAATACACTAACTTACTGGAGTTGTATAAGAATTTACGGAAATAAGGGATTCCGAATCCTATTTTCATGCGCGAATTCAGCTTAGATACAGCAAGACAGATTCTAAATAGTGTTGACACCATAAAATATTAACCGTCATTAACATGTTATTGTTATTCCAAGGTTGCTATCTACAATCCTATTCCCTATGTATCAATTTTCATTCCTAATTAATTTAATAGATTAATGTTAACTATAACTCTAAAACGAGAGTCCAAAGAACATTTTATTATAGTATAGATCAAGTTTTCAAGCGTAGACGTTTATTCTCGTATTGTAGAAAATTTGTGAAAACGTTTTTGAAAAATATTGGTATAGATTTACGTGTAGATACAATTGGCGATCAACAACAATAAAGTATAAATACAAAGATATATATCTACATCAGTTTTGAAATAATTTTCAAAGTCGTCACTTAATTTATACATATTTAAATATAAGAAAATGTGTAAATTATTTTAAAGTATATATATATATATATATATATATGTATAATACTATGCGGTATTACATCAACAAATGAGTTAGTCTCCAGTTCGGGTTTAAACCATATACATACAAACAACGAAAATGTCCATTGTCAATGTCAAGATTGTCAAGCTATCCTTGCAGCTGATTGTTAAATTGTTTTGGCGCGTACTTATTCCCAACTTTATAAGTACCTGAATAATTCTTCTGTCTAACTCTACGTCTAGTCTATCTATAGAAAATGAAATTACAGTGTCAAGTAGAAGTGGTGAATAGATTACACAATAATTTAAGTATAAAATCAAATGCTAGGCACTTGAAATCTACATTAGCGTTGGCAAAAGCACCGAAACTTAACTCTCAAAGTGAAGAAGAATATATAATCTTACATTTTTCAACTACAAACAAAACAGGAATTAAATACAAGGTTTCATGCATAAAACAAGTATTTGTAAAGTGTATCGAGAGAGGTTTAAGTACCCTGAGGTTCGAAGAACCACCTGTCGATTTGTGTATTAAATGTGAAGTTACTCAATTAAAGTGTTTTCTGAGACTCTTAAAATCATGTATGACAGGGAGTTGTAAAGGTTTACAGTTAAGTAATATATCAAACATAAGTGTAACATCCAAGGAACATGCACCTACCAAATTGATTATCCGAGATCGAAGCCAATTCCCTGATAAAGGATTACCACGCACATTAGAGAATCTTCAAATCATTGGAATTAAACTTTACAATTTTAGACGTGACATATTATTACTAAGAAATCTAGTAGTATTAGATCTAACCAATAATGAAATAGAAAAGATACCTCCAGAGTTTGGTAAGTCCTAAAAAGTTTACATACAACATTGATGTTTAACATAAATTCTATATAATAACCTAAAATGTATTTATGCTCTAACAGGAAGAATGCCTAACCTAGCTGAACTCATATTAGCTAATAATAAACTTGGAAATATACCTGCAACAGATTGGAGGTGGTTACTTGGACCACAGGTCAGGTCAATAAATCAATAAAAAATGTTTTGAATAAATATTTTTAGACATTTGTATTTCTATATGTAGACTTTAATTTTTCAGATTTCAATAAAGCTGAAACTATTGGATTTGTCAAGGAATAATCTTAGTCATCTGCCTAAATCTATTTGGAAGTTACAAAACTTGGTGACATTAAAAGTGGATAACAATATGATAAAAAAATTGCCATCCACTCTGGGTCGAGTTTCTACTCTAAGGTATAACAAATATTATATATTATATATTAATTACTCCATTTAATAATTCCACTGAGTTCAAACAGTTATGATAACATAATAATTAAAGAAATTCTCAATAGATTGAAACACATAACCCTGCACTGGAAAGCTGTAAGCTTTTATTAAATTATAAATTACATCTTTAAAATATTTTAGGTAATTTAGGTTATGAACCCAAAAATATTTATTTACTGTCCTCCAAATAATCATTCATATTTGTGGAATTGATTTGTCTTGTGAATTGTATCTTCTAAAAGACAAAATATATATCTACAATTTTTTTTTATTTACAGGTACTTAAATGTTTCTCACAATGAATTGGAAACTCTCCCCTGCAGTTTAATGCAATGCCGTTTAGAAAATATTGATATCTGTAATAACAAGTTCCAACAAACAGAATCTACTATGAGGAACATGAAACATTTGCCCTGGGAAATGTACATTGGAAGTCTAGTTCATATGGCATCAAAAGTAGTATTAAAAAACAAAATTTTCTATGCACCTAATTTAATACCTTTGACCTTAGTGAACTTTTTAGACAACGCTAATATGTGTGTGTGCGGGGCACCAGTTGTAAGTGATATGATTTATGTTGTGAAAGAATATGATTTAAAAAACTTTTTTAATGTTGTTGTTTTCGATAATTTTAGGAATAGCTCGGTTGGTTTTGAGTGTTATTTCTGTTCTCCTATGTGTTTCTCCAAAGCAAAAGTCCTATTTGTTTAAATAAAAAAAAAATTAATGAAACAGTGTAATCATATTTTTGGTATTTTTTTTTACAAATCACGGCTGTATATGTTAGTTTCTCAATAAAGCACAGAATAAGACATGACCCCTTATACTTAGTTCTTCTATAAAATGGGTAATGAATAATAATAATATTCTGTATTGTACACATTCATTTACTGGTGAACTTATTATTGGTGTGAGCAATTTCTTCTAGGCAACTTTGGATAGACATATGAAAAAAATAATATGAACAACATCATTTCACACATAGGTCATGTGTGAAATGATGTTGCCTTACTAAAACTTAGATATCGCAAAAGGTATAATCATATCTCTTCTTTGTAAAAAGTGATCACAAAACGATCCATATTTTGTTGTATTTATGTAACGTTTGTAGCGCATACACTCATTGAGGAGGTCTCAAGGCGACAGAAAAAAAGAAAATGCTATCTCACGCGTGCAATGGGCAGCAGCTACCCAAATCTATCAATTTTAAACTTAATGACTCGTAGTTATAGATTAATATCGATTGCTAGTTTAGATTTGGGTTTTTTCTTTTTCCGGACGAACCTAGTGCTGGACTTCTCAAACATCAATTCCAGCGCCACCAAAAAAGAGGGAGGGGCCTCTCATAGATGAGAGTTCCGATGCCCGTATACAACCTGCATGCCCCGCAGCCGCGACCGCGCGTTTATCGCGGTCGCGCCCGCAATGGCTCGCGAGATCGGAGCGGGACCGACAGCGCGCCCGAGGGCACCTCTACAGGCTCGACCTAGGCTCGGGCCGCCGTCGTTGGGGTTGAATTTACTATGAATTGTAGCAAAGGAGGTCGGACAGATTGAGCCCGACAGCCCTAGGCTGTCGGTTATCGCTCGTGAGGGCAGGGACTGCACGCGTTCGCCGGCGAACGCGGTGTACTGCTCTGTTGTACGAGTGCATGTGGAGTGAAGTGATTGTTTAGTAGCCAGTAAGACGGCGAGGAATTGCTGCGATTTTCGCGGTTATTTTATCGGGAGGGTATTTGATTGAGTATTATAAGAGATTTGGGTAGGTTGATATGTTGCTGTGTGTACGTCGTAACAGATCGACGATCGAGGTTGATCTTTAGTTAACAAATAAGTACATACTAATGAGTATTGCCACGCTCGCACATTTTAATGAATTAGTCCAAAAGTGTGCAACTGACGAACTTATTTTATATTTGCCAAAAAAACTCGGCCAAGTGCGAGTCGGATTCGCGCTGCAAGAGTTCCATACAAACCTAATATAAGTAAGTTTGAGGAAATGGTTAATAAATTTATTATTGAAAAAAATTATTAACAAAACATTTAAACTTTTCACTTGGTGTACCTACTTATAAATCTTCATGCCAAATTTCAAGATTCGGAAAGACTGAAAATTTAATCCATTGGATTCTAATTTCCCATGCCAGTAGATGCGAGTTTCAAAATATGCAGCTATATTGCAGTTTCTTTTGATTGCGTTGACATGGAATTTTGTTTTTGTTACAGCTTAAAGGTATTATAGACCTTAGTATTTGATATTAATTTAAATATATATCTGCGTGTTCATAAAAGGGGTGGAAGTTTAAAGTATTTTTATATGATGAATACAAAAATGTATTTTTTCCGCAATTTTAATTATCTTTATCTGTTATAAACCGTTTTTCATACCCAATTTCAACTTCCTCAGTACCTTGTAGGTTTTGGTTCCCTTGCTTGTTTATTTTTGGTTTGCGTTGTCTTTAAAGTTTGATTTTTTCACAACTCCAAAGGAGTATCCTAGACCTAACTGAGTGCAGTATCTGATATATGTTTTATCTTGATACCTCCACGCGTTCCTAAGAAAAAAGATCTTTAGAGACAGACTAACAACAAAGTGATCTAATACGTGTGTAGTTTTTCCTTTTGAGCTACGGATTTCTAAAAAGTACAAATTGCGTTTATTCAATATTTGTTGTCACTATATAAAAAACAACTGAACCGATTTTTAAGTTTATTTCACCATTAGCAAGCTACATACATCTTACATGGTACAACATAAACTAAAATTATACTTTATGCGTTTACATTACATTTTGTACGTTTCTAACATATAAACTCTAGATAGATTTCAATTTTTTTTTATTATGGAAAACTACATCGTCATCAAGAAACAAGCTATATTTTATCCCCGTATTTTCACAGGAACGAGAAATACGCGGGTCAAACTGCTAGTATACTATAACGTAGGAGAATGCAGCAACAAATTTTCTGCCATTTTTTTATATCGTTTTCTAGAACGTACATATATACATCACGCCTGTGTTTCATCGGGGTAGACTATGGATCTCCACCTCTCGCATTAGTCCTTTCATACACGCTCGTTTATTCTTGGCACTTCTGACTTGGCCCACCTTTACCTTTTCTACCTGGTTAAGATATTTGCCTCGGTCATCTTATACCAACCCTTACATTTACTTCCGTTTTTTATATTTGTACAGTCATTCTACTATCATCCATCCTACATCTATATGTCCAAGCCATCTCAACATTCGTTTCTTTATTGTTGTCACAACATCATCTAGAACATTCCTGAAGAAAATATAAAAATTTAGATTATTATTTAAACGTAATTAAGCTAAAATATTAATAAATATATATGTACCTATATACATTGCCATGAGGTACCGGCAGAATGGAATACTACGACAAATGGAACAGGGGGTGGCCCCTGTACAGGTGTCGTAGAAGGCGAAGGTACCAGATCCGACAGATGGAGGTATATCCATCCAAAACGCAAATGCACAGGGTAAGAATGGGCAGTAGCATCCCCGTCGCTAAAGCTGCGCTCTGCAATTGCCAACACGCTTGCCCAGCGAGGCAATTATGGGCAAAATTCCCCTTTCTTGGGAAGGCCTATATCCAGCAGTGGACTTTCAATGGTTGGTATGATAATATATACATACATACACGCCTCTGCTGTCTGCCAAAGTTGAGATACTTAATCATTGGGAATAGGCGTTGAGAAAGTTTCTCAGCTTTTATAAAGTATCGAAGGCCTGGCGGACACGGACTCTTAGTTCTCTTGTTATGCTTAGCTCGTCTTGCTAGTCTTAGCTCTATGTTATGTTTATTTATTATGTTTCTTTCTACTCGTAGATTATTTAAAATGGGTGTCTATTGTTATTGATAAGATATAACCATCGATTGGTGATAAAAAGTTGTTAGAAATATATTTGCTAAGTCTCTATCACCGAGAACATTCGCCTGTTATTTTAAATTCAAATTTGTGTATTATAACGTCACTCTTTGTAACAATTTTTTTTAGATATAGTTGTAACTATAAAATAGTGGCTACTGATGATTGTTACATCAAAAGTAGGTAACCATTTAGTTAGCAGACTATAATAGTTTAAGCACACAAAAAACATCCCTAGTAGCGATTAGCTACTAATATAATAAATGCGAAAGTAACTCTGTCTGTCTGTCTGTCTGTCTGTAACGCTTTGTCGCTTAAACCTCTAAACCGATTTTGATAAAATTTGACACATACAATCTTTAGACCCTGAGAAAGGACAGAGGCTATTTTTTTATTCGAAAAAAGGGTTGTGAGAGGGTCGAAAGGGAGAATGAAAAGTTGTATGGAAGTATCGCTATTTTTGGAGCTAGAAACGTGAAACTTATTTTTCAAGCCATTGATTCGATATAAATAAACATGACATTCAAAGTTTATGTAAGTTAAGGTAAAGAGGTATGGTACCAAAAAAAAACTATTCCACGCGGACGAAGTCGCGGGCACAGCTAGTATCAACATATATGTGTATATTTCAGAAGATCAATCAAATTTTTCTTAAACCCATTCTGTATTTTCGAGAAAGCAAACACCCATTCATCATATGTGCACCCATTCATCTATATCGTCACTGTTTTTAAGTTTATAATATTAGAAGGAGATTACTAGATTGTATTGTAAGATCACAGGACAAAGTTCTTGGTAAGGAATAACTTATAGAAATTGACCAATATTAGGAAAACTATATACCTATGTATGAATATGTATTATTTTAAATATGAGTACATTTACAAGGTTTAGAGATTGATTGCACATAAAAAATTAATTTATATTACTATATTATGACTTAAATCTTAATTCAATCCATCCAGTTTCCAGCCATTGTCGTGTACTACCGGTGCTATTCGAATATGTGGTTCTAAAAAGAAAGAAAGAAATAATTTTTAATTAACAAATTTTAATCAACAGGAAGCAATACCATTTCATTATGTAGTAATAGATACATCTTCTGTAATATTAATGATATAGTTATTTAAGATATAATTATATTTAAAGATTCATATATTTTCACGATACATTTTTTCGTTCTGAGAGATGACGTTGGATCAGTGGCATCTTTTTAATATTGTGGGTGGGCTATTATGACACTTATATGTAATGATTGTGTTTTATAAAATTTTAAGCTTATATGTAAGTCTATTATTTTTCATGAGTAAAATTGTTTTATGCATAAAAATCTGCATGTTAAATGCATAAAATTCAATGGATATACTCATTAGGTATACTATACTTTATATATACTTTGAAAGAAAAAAAAAATCAGATTTTGTTACTATGCTAAAACTAAAATCAGCATTTTATAAGATTATATTTAAGATGATATTTACTAGAAAAACATCAAATTGTTTCAGGTGTCAAGCGGGACCCGAAACCCGCATCCTACATATTTCCTATACCGTATCACAATTTACTAAAAAAGTGAAAAGATGAAGCACCTTGTGTTCTGGATTTAAGATTTTAAATTGTATGAGCATAGTAATCGAACCTGGGACTATTGCGTCTTCTTTGACCTACCCCTAGCTTCGAATGTCAGGCGAGCTAAACTCGAAATATTTCTTGTGATAAATCTAGTGCCTTGATCATACATGTAATTATACTCACCTAAAGTGGCGATGCCTTGTGGAATAGCACTGCAGCCTTCTGGAACTCTCTGTGCTTCCACAAAAGCATTGGTTGATTCTAGCACTAACTCATTCGTCCAAATTTCATTAAAACTATCCTTCATTTCTAAAAGCAGTTTATCCAAAGAGGTCTGAAACAAGAAGTTTTGGATGATTAAAATTTACAGATGATATCATAAATGTTGCGTTTTTAACGTTACATTATTTTATTTTATTAAAATATTTAATTATTTTTAATATAATTATATAGATCCTTTCTAGTTCAAACTATTTAATATCATATGAAGTATATTAAAATCTATGCCACCATTTTCTAATTAGTATATTTATCTCTTTCACGCAACGGGCAGTTCTATCTTTCAATATCGCATGCATACAAAGCGCACGCTTTTACACATTTTCTAACGTGTAACGCCGCAACTATACATTCCGTGACCATTTTATTGATATCTCCGCCATATTGTGGAATGTAAATAATTTTTTTTTACTAATTACTTTAGTTTTAATTTGGGAACACCTTGCCCTAGCCTAAGTTTCTTTTTATAAGCCGAGGAGATCTTGCTTTTCTAATATCTGATCTTTACGAAACATAATTTAAATTTATTTTTTAAAATACGTTCCTGTGTTTATTTTAAGTTTCGAAAAAAACTACTTCACTATATAAATATTGTTCTAACAATTATCTGGTACGTATTTTTGTTTACAGTTTGACTGTCAATTTACATTTTAGTATCCCGTCATTTGTATATTAATTGTTTCTGGCATAAAAAAAGTCGCTGCGACATTACAACGATATTACATATTAATTTAAGAACCGATGTACTTATGTATTTTGCACTAATCCTATAGTCCGGTCAAATTAGCTTCAAAAATAGGGGTAAGGTTACATTAATTCGCACCCAGCTAAAAATTGGCGTGCATATTGGCAACCCTATTACACACAATTCGTCAATTATCCACATCAATCCAAAGTGTAGAAAGAAAATAATCAAGGTCAAATGTTGCAATTTTTAGCTGCCTGCTAATTAATGTAACCTTGAATGTCTATTTTTACCGGACTACTTTATCAGGTATTATTTTATTTCTTTCCGCCATAATTGTGATTATTTTTTGATCTTCCACAGGAGGGGGTGGAGAAGAACGAACCTAAAGCTAATCAGGCTTACTCAAAATCTTACTAACATTAATATGAACTAAACTAACGTTAACTTAAACTATAAACGAAATTTTACGTTAACATATAAACTGTAACAAAATAACTTTCTAGAACTTGACAGAACTTTCAAGACCTTAATTATTTTAATGTGTTAAGAGAACAAATAAAAGGAAGCGTACAAATACTTAAATAAATATTTAACACCAATACACAGAAAAAACATGAGTGGAGATCAAACCCACGATCTTTGGCGTATAAGAAAGGATAACTACCATCAACGCCATATTGTTTTATACTAGATTATCTTTGCTATGGGGTATAGTAGAATGGAATAGTATGTTCCTCTAAATCAAGCTTGGTAAGAGACTAAAAATACTGAAACCGGTGGATTGCGGTATATACCACCAACACCGTAGCTCAAATGCAACTGAGCATGTCTAAGCAAGAAACCCGTCGTGAAACTACACTATGCGATTACCATCAAGCATACGAGCGTCTATAGGCTGCGGCTAAAAACGCTCGTAATATCACAAGGATATTATTAGCGCGTTGCCAATGCCTTGGGAACACAGCAATGGGGTACAAATAGGTGAGAGTGAGGTACCAATGCAGACGATCTTTCGATCTACGAAGTCATGTATGATTCCTAAATACAAGCAAAAATTCTCTGCCCTTGGGGAGGCCTATGTCCAGCAGAAAACGTTCTATGGCTCCTATGAAGATAATGATGTATAGCTTTTAAGAAAAGTTGTTACCTGAAGTACGAATGCTTCTTTATCCTTGTTTATACAACCCAACGCAATGTTTAGATGTCTCACTTGTAACCTTAAGTCAAATGATGACGTGACAAGACTGTGTAAAGCCATTATTAATGCTACATCCTCATACTGCGAGCCTTCTTTCAGAGAAGCTACTTTGCGCTCATGTTTCCTTCTGTTCTTACTAGAACGATAACTGCGGCTGCGAGAAAATGTATCAATTAGTATTGAAACTAGACTATACCACTCGCGGTAATCCCTTTCCGTAATAGTCTGTATCAGTAATCTGTTTGTAGTACGAATTCTAATATAAATTTACATTACATCTCATATATTGACCCAACTTCGAAATAAGCGGTTTAAAGCACAAAAATATAATACATGAATATGTAGCACCTATACACAGAACAAACAAGTATTTATCGAACCCACGACCAATAGCGCACAAGATACGGACACTACCAAATTAAGCATTAGGTCAGTCAATAAAGTTTATAAATTCATATACAAGTAGTTTAAGCTGTCTATGTCTCTCCCATCACTTGTATGACGTCATTCCATTTTCCAGTGGGGGAAACCAGAGCAAGTTATCGGTCATAGTTCCTTTTTTTATTATCGATTGGCTGTAGTCAGCTAAAACCAGTCAGCATTGGCAGGTTATCACTCATTGTTCCCTTTTTT
>JACJUM010003129.1:5470471-5485005 GCA_020976665.1 Heortia vitessoides
TAAAACCAGTCAGCATTGGCAGGTTATCACTCATTGTTCCCTTTTTTATTATCGATTGGCTATAGTCAGCTAAAACCAGTCAGCTGCATTGGCTGTTGCCTTCAAGTATTACAGCATGAGAAACTTCAAACTGTGAATGAAGTTACCTTGAACCTCTCGATGATGATGCCAGAGTGCTTCCTGCGTCGGAATAGAGGTCGCTGTCTCTGTTGTAATATGAAGGGTCATATATATCAGCTGGGTTTTTCAACTTATTCTCTCTAACTACACGAAGACGGTTTTTGTGCTTGATAAAAGTGCACCAGTTCGATTCTATCAACTCTTTCATATTCTTATATTCTTCTAATACAGCTGGTGATAAGTACTTTTCTGTGAATATACATAAACCATTAAATTCAGATAACTTTACACTTAGACATTTAAAATTTCATGAACAAA
Organism: Heortia vitessoides; assembly: GCA_020976665.1. Lineage (NCBI taxonomy): Eukaryota > Metazoa > Arthropoda > Insecta > Lepidoptera > Crambidae > Heortia > Heortia vitessoides. The sequence continues at coordinate 5,470,910 of JACJUM010003129.1, forward strand.
ATATTGACACTCTTTTAAATTATTTGAAGTATAAATAGAAAAAAATCTTCAATCATTCATTATACAGGCAATCGTCAGACATCGTTGGCGTCGATATTGAAATATATGTGAGAAATAATGATAAAATGATTGAGTGACAGACATGCATGCTAGTTAAACTTTACATTATTGATAGGAATTTCACCTTTTAAGTCATGTTTTTTATACTCTGAACATAGTCTGAATGCTGTTTTATACTGCCCACACTCTATTGCATATGAAATAGATTTTTCATTATCCTTATAATACTGCTCCAGAATAAGTAGTGCTTCTGTATGTCTTTTTTCTTCTTTCAAACCATTAACTAGATCCCTGAAATAGAGTTAATAAAATGTATTTAGTAGAAATAGAAAACTCTGGTTAGTTATGAATACTTAAGATATTTTAATAAGCTTACCAACACAAATCTTTAAATTGAACCTTTGGCAAGATATTATATGCTAATTTGATAGCAAGCTCCCACTCTAAAGCATCTTTGTAACACTCCACAGCTTTCTCTAGATTGCCAGACCTTTCGAATATTATGCCAGCTTCTACAAACTGCTTCTTCAATTTTAGATAAAGTCCATAATCATTTGAGATTTCTTTATATATGTCATCACTTGGAGTAAACAACTCTAGGACTTCCCTGTACAAACTGTGATACTTAACAAATGATTTCAACTCTTCATGCCTCTCTGGTCCACACAAAACAAGACTTGCAACAGCTTTTTTGAATCTTTTCAAATATTTGTTAATCGAGAAACGTTTGTAATTTTCATCCATTTCATTTAATTCATTCAACATCGGAATGTACTCCTTTGGGTCCTTCTGAGATTTTGTAGCAACAAGTAAGACCAATTCAAAATCGTACATACCAAGAGCAATATCAAAGAGATGACTAACCTCTACCATGTACAAAAGATATTTCAGAGCCTCATCAGACCCAACAGGCAATTTGAAGCCACCTGATTCTTGTTGTTTAAGTTGCTTTATGAGTGAGAGTGCATTCTCCAAATCTTCAGTTGTGTTTTTCTTAACAAAAGTAGTCAATATTGGTAATATTCTACTTTTACAATCAAATCTTTCATTCAAATGCATTCTTATAACATCACATACCATATTCACCTTTCCTCTGTAGTCAGTAACCGTAGTTATAGACTTTTGTGAATAACTACTGGCATACATAGTTTTTGTCACATCAACATTTTCCAAATCTGATAGAAAAAGACTCAGCCAGGAATTGTTATTTATGGAATCCAAGAAAACATCAATATTTTTAAGAAACTGATCAGGGTCATGATCAAATATCAAATTCAAATTAATTCTTTGCTTTCTCATCAAGTCAAAAGCTTCATAATATTTTTGATCATTCAGGTATTCACCAATGACTTTGAGTGATAATGGTCTAGGCTGGATAGCTTCTAAGTTACCTCTTGGCATCTGGAATATGGTTCTTGTTCCATTTGGCACTGCTATGACTATCTTTGCGCCCCTTTCAATTTTTCTTTTATAAATATGCTCAGTTGATTCACTTCTTTGATAGTCCATGATTGCATTTAAGCCTGTAGCGTTTAGTTCAGTGCACAGAAGATTATGTTGCAAGGTAGTCAACATAAGAAAATGAGTGTGAACAAAAAATGAACTAACACCAGTCATTACAGTGGAACCATTAATTACAAAATTATTTTTGTGTGAGAGGCCCAAGTAGTAAAGATTTCCATCAATTGTAATTACATTAAACTTTGGACAGCATGCCGCAAATGCCATACCACCTTCTATTGATTCTGCACAGCCTCCTACATAATACTTCATGATTTCACCAGTGATGAGTTGCAGAAAGGATTTATTTGGATCAGTTGGATGTGATTGAATTCTAGTTACAGATGCAGTTAATGCTGATGTATTTTTCATTTTGAGTCTGTCCGATTCAATAGTATACTCCACTAGAAAATAGCAACCAGTCAAATCTAATGTAATACATATGAGAGTAAGAGAGTTCAACCAATACCAATGGTAATATTGATAAGGAAACTCATTTATATCAAGAATTAAAGTTTTAATAAATCTGTATTCCAATGGGAATTTCTTTTTCTGTTCATACATTAACAACCTGTTACTGGATGTGACCACAAATAGTGTATTTGAACTTATCAGTTGTTGATCAATTATTCTTGGAGCAAAATGCACAGAGTTAACAGCAGAATCACATATTATTTCTGTGGCAGCCATTGGAGGCGGTACAACTGTCTGTTTGAATCCTGTAAGCATAACTTTATTCCCATCTATTACAGCTACTACAGCATCATCATTATTCCCACTACCTCTACTATGGTCAATGTTCCATATCCAAGAATAGGAAAAGTGCTGACCATTCTGCAAAATGACATGCAACTTTTTGTTATGAACTATATTGAAGTCACTATCCCATATAATTCTGTTAATAATTTGTTCTCTATTGAAGGAGAGTTTTTGTTTTAAATACCAGTAGTAATTGCTTATTGTGAACAAAAGTAGTTCCTGGGTATTTGTGTCTGTATTTCTACACTGTAAAGTTAAAATTTCAGAATCTGTACTCCATGCTATATCTTCAACCAAAGTAGAAGATGAGACAGGTATTGTAAAGCCACCATGCTTTAAGCCATTCTTTTCAAAGAAGGAAACAACATACTGGTCAGGGAGTCTCTGTGTTGCAGCTATCACATTACCACTAGGTCGCCACGACAAATTGGTTTCTAAACCTTGTTGTTTTTCACTTGTGAACTGAAGGTGACCTTCTCTATCAAAAACTTTAAATCGACGAACACCTTCCATAGTAAATCCAATAGCATAAAAATTGCCATCTCCTCGCCATGTTATCTTGACAGTATTATTTTTCTGAGCATGCGGGTCTGAAATGATTACATGAAATAATATATAGTGTAACAAACAATGACTTGAACTTTTCAAAGTAATAATATATTAGTACTTATACTTAGTTATTCATAACTCAAAATTAAAACTATTGGAATACTCACCAGCACTGACTTCTGTTTTAACTTTAGCTGCCTGTTTTCCTTCCGAGCCATGAAATTGTGTTTCTTTCTTGCCCCATCCAACAGTAATAAACTGCTTTTCACCAAATTCTTGGATCAGAAGGTTTACTTCGTTGATTGGTTCATATGTGCATGACATAAGGATCATATTGAAATCCTTGGAAACCAGGACCAATAATTCTTGATCAGGACTCCATTCCATAGCCTGGAATGAGAACAATGAAACACAAATTTATTCATTGAAACTGCCATGTGTTAGTTACAATTATACTCAATGTTAAATCTATTTAAGATTAAATATATTTTTTTTATTATAAAATAATATTTATAGGAGATTTTTTTGCCCTTTGTCAGTGTGATTTTTTTTTATTTAAATAATTACCTACCTATAAAGATTTTTATCTTTGTGATTTAACCAACCCATATTATAATCACGAAGGGACACTTAAATTAGATTTGCCTTGTAAAAATATGAATGATTTTACACAGCCTACAAAGTCTTAGCAAATTTAGCTATGTTTCTATACTCTAGATAATGTTTTGTTGTTGACATTAATGAAGTCACTCAGTTCCACAAATACAAAAGTGTGAGATAATTACAAATTCTATTAATACATAATATCCATCCACAAGTAAATATTTCTGAGGGTACAATTGCTATTTCATTTGAACATTAATGCTTTATTTAATATAATATTTGTTTCACTAAGAATTTGGTAGCTCAACAATTGTAAGAGTATCGTTTTAACAAATATAGCCACAATGTTTACCGTATAGAAATGAATAGATTGTTGTGTTTTTCTATATGAAGATTATTTGAGTTCTTACAACTACGACTTACAAGCAAACCGTTTTCGCAACATCCCGCCAACTCGCAGATGTCTCCCGTATCACCTTGTCTGCGTTGTTCATTTATATCACAGGTAATAAGCTCTCCTGTTTCTAATCCAATGCATAACGTATCAAGAAGTGACAAATAAGTCAAATTTACCGGCTTACTTTTTTGCATAACCACATTAGAAATATCTTTAGACCATCGCATTTGACCATCATTCCCAAAATTTTTCACAATAAGGTTATGGGAACATGTATACAAGTCCCCACAAATTGATTCATTAGGAGCATAGCATATGGCGACTTTGTCTTCAGAGTCTAATCTGTGCCCTCGTAAAGACAGATCCCACAAGTTTAAATTCCTCATGGTTTAGAAAATATTTTCATTTAATTTCGATTCACAATGAACACAAAACAACACCTTTTCACGTTTTTTCTGACAGTTGACGTAAGTGTTACTATACTGCCATATGGCATCAAAAAATGTATTTCTTTAGAAAAAAGAAATGTAGGAAATTATAATTTCAATTAATAAATCTCCGTTTTATCATTTTACTGCATAAGTAAACTGTAGGGTTAATACTAATTAAATCACTTTATAATGCGAGATATTTTCCGGTCCACACTTTTTGATGACATCTTTTTTTTTATTGTCGAATAATAATAACATTGCATAGGTGTATAATGGAGACATGAATTCACATTTAGATTAAAAATATGTTTTTGCGGCGTAATTGGAGAACCAATTTTGCTGAACTTTGGGTTTGTGGATAGTTCAAACCCAAGGATCAATAATCCCAGGTTAAAATTCAATAAATTCTACACCAATTAGTTACTAAATTAAAATAATTAAATAATCATATTTGCTGGACTCGATGGCGTAGGTGATAGTGATGCTATCTTGTGCGCCAAGAGTCATGAGTTCGATTCCCAGCCAGAGCAAATAATTATATGATAATATCTGTATTTGTGTTGTGTCTGGGTCAATATATGTATTTGAGTAGTATATTTGTGATTCCTTGGTGCGACCGTAACACAAGTGCTTTGAGCGACTTACCACAAAGTCAGGTCAATGCATGAGATGTTGTGAAAAGGAATTATTACTATATATATTAAGCTTAGTTATATTTCGATGTTCAGTGAGTAAATAATGTAAAATATTTTTATTGTTTTATACAATTTTACTGGAAGTACAAGGGAATACTACCCCTTACATGCAAGTTTAAGAGGTTTTTTACTTTACTTAGTCTTTTACTTTTACAGCTCAATAAAAAAAGGCACAGCTATCTAAATAAATAGAATATCTTTTATTTGTGCTCTACTTCATCCTGATGGGAATATACTGTATCCGTTTTAGTAATATAATGATTAGAATATGAGCAAAATGAATGTGTAAATATATAAAGAAGATAAATAAAATAAAATAATTCTTCACATACTAAACAATTTTATATAACTTTATAACTGTATCTACTTAATATTTATCATTCCTTACACATCTGGGTAGTAAGTTGTTTCAAACTTCTTCTTGCTTCTGGGGTATGGTCTAAGAACTTTAGGTATATAAGGTGGGAGATGCTCATCCAAACGCCTTTGGTATGGGTTAATGCCAAGTTCAAATGGTCTCCTTTTTGCTTCATAGAATCTGGTATTGTGTTCAATTTTATATATCTTTTCCCATAGATAAACTTCAGGTTTCAAATAATGTTGAGGCCTATTTGATACCAAGTGTTTATATCTGTTTTCCAGCCAACATCGCCGATTATCATCCTCAATATCTGCAACAAATTGTTCTTCATGACCTAAATAAGGTTTCATATTGTAATCTCTTTCTTCTGGTGCATTCAAGTAAAATTGTATGAGATTTTTCAAAACATCTTCATTGAGACCTACAACCTTTCTATTTTCAACACCTTCATATAGTTTCATTGGTTTAGTTCCAAAACATACATTATGTTTAGGGTTTGTGTCAATATTGTCACCATGCATAACTATTGTATTGAGCTGATAAGTATAAAATGACCATAGCTGCCCATTTGTAATAACTGTCTGAGTCACTAGAGGGTATGTTATATCATTGAATGTAGTAAAACCCTGGTAATTTGCTTGTGCCAGTAACCAACCAAAGCTAGATTTTATAGCTTGACAATGCAAAGCTTCAAGATTGTCCTCATGTCCAAATGATTCCTTTCTGGATAATAAATGTCCTCTTCCATGATATGATAATAATCCAAATTCATCTGTGTCACCTGGCCAGAAACCTGAAATAGAGTGTGTTGTCCATTTATTTAAAATATATCAACTTATATTTAATGATTATTTTATATATTGTATAATTTACCAGGTATATTTGTCCCATGTCTATAATTTGCAAAGTATCCAACAGTATGAGGGTCATATGTGAATTTATCTACTTTAAACTCTGGATTTTCAGCTTCACTGTATGGTATAATAGGTTTTAATGGCAACCAACTTCTTAATGTTAGTAAGGGTTTTCCTGAAAAATAAATATATAATACAATAACAAAAAGTGTGAGTAAATAACTGATTCTATTAAAAATTAAAAGCAATGTTATATATTTGTCATTCCTTTGTTGTCTGATGTTGATAATATAAGTACTTTATGTAACTCATCTTGCGAGTTAAGTCAATGTATGAGACATAGTGTGTGAATTTATTAAACTTCTTATAATTACCTGTGTACTGCACAGGCCTATCCACATTCTCATGAAGACGGTCTGTACACCAGTACTGTTTCCTTCTCCACTTCAAAACACTCTGCGGCACATCAACACCTCCAACAAACCAGAATGCTTCATGGCGCGGATTCTCATCTAACTGAAACCAGATTTTGTATTTTTCAAATTTACTCTTGTTTTCATTATCCCCAATTAAGCACTTAGTCAAAAAACTTACTTGTGCAGATAAAATATGTGGGACTTTTTCAGTTATGTTGTTAGTTATGATTCTGTTTATTTGCTTAACAACAGACTTTGCAATGGCATCTTCTCTTTGGTCAAGTTCAGGACGCTCAGTTGAAAAAGAGAAATCACGCCTGAAAATTTTGATTAAAAATTTAATCATTCATTATTTATGTTTAACATAATATTAGAAATAAAAAGATTTTACAAGTTTCTGTAGTATTAGATTATTATTTTTTTAAAATACATGGATGGTTGTTTTTATTGTTTGGAATACATTTATTTAAGATTGTAGTAACTTACTCAACACCTTCCAACTCAATACTTAAAGCGTCTTCAATATAAGATCTTATTTCCTTAGTTATTTCATCTGCAACGGTATTATTATCTGTATATGAGTCGGGAAGTTTGTCCACAGGTATAAAGTGACTTCTGGTGTAACTTTGCACTAAAGGCAAAGCATTAAATGGAACCTTGTCGTCTGTTAACATTACACATTGCCAGCCATAGTAACGGGGCATATTGAGACCAATTTGTTTTTCTTCTACTGTATTTAGTTTCTTTAATTTATCATAAATAACTTCTCTTTTCTGTAATTTTCTCCCAAGTAGAGATGTATCCACGATGGGTGGATACTCGGGCGTTTCAGTATATTCATTTTGGTATAAATGTGCCACTTGCGTATGTTGTTGCCTTATTAATGTATCTTTCAGTCTAGATACTGTTCTATGTATTTTCAATAAATTCATGTTAGCGAAATACTGTAGGTAACAATAATCCAGACAAGTAGTTAGGTTAGTTTCGGAATTTTGACATTGACAGTTTTATTTGAAGGGACCATAAACTAAGGAAGAGAACCTCAAACAACTTACATTTGCAATTCTAAATTAATTTTCAAAATATATCATGGAGTATTATACAAAGTTATTTAATTGTTTGCAATGGCTTTTGTCTTGTTCCTTGTTTTTATGATTATAAATATAACCTGGCAAATAAGCATAGACTCCGGAATATAAATGTTGAATTAAAAAAAGTTAAAATCTGATGCAACGTTTTGACATTTCGTCTCTCTCCCCTCATGAAGTGAATTATAACCAATATCTTTCTTTTTCGCGTGTATTTTAGTGCTTTGAAATCATGGACGACGAAATGATATTTGATCCCTCTCTCAAAAAGAAGAAGAAGAAGAAGACTGGTTTTGATATGGACGTAGCACTCGCAGAACAAGAGAGCACGAGTGTGGAAGCACCCGCTGAGGCAGGTGACGTAGACGTACCCGAAGATGATAACCTTGATTTAGACAATTTTGGCAAGAAGAAGAAGAAGAAAAAGAAGCATCCATTCTTCAATTTAGAAGAAATGGAAAATGCACTTCCAGAGACCCCTCCAGCTGAGGAGCCTGAACCTCAAGAAGAAGAAGTAATCGATGATTTAGTTTTAGACATAGATTTTTCTAAAAGTAAAAAGAAAAAGAAGAAGAATAAGAATGTAGATGAACATACACTGGATGATGATATGAAAGGTGAAGATCAAGAAAATGTGGAAGATGTTCATGGAGATTGGATAGGCAGCGATCGTGACTATACTTATGATGAACTCCTTGAGCGAGTGTTTGATATCATGCGGGAGAAAAATCCTAGTATGGTGTCTGGCAAGAAGCAGAAGTTTATTATGAGACCACCTCAAGTTGTTCGAATTGGCACAAAGAAGACATCCTTTGCCAACTTCACAGAGATCTGTAGAACATTGCATCGACAGCCTAAACATTTATTAGATTTCTTACTGGCTGAATTGGGTACCAGTGGTTCAGTAGATGGTAACAGCCAACTCATTATCAAAGGCCGTTTCCAACAGAAACAGATTGAGAATGTTCTTCGTCGGTATATAAAAGAATATGTCACATGTCACACATGTCGTTCCCCAGACACCATTCTACAGAAAGATACCCGACTGTTCTTCTTGCAGTGCGAGACGTGTGGGTCCCGTTGTTCTGTAACTAGCATCAAGTCTGGTTTCCAAGCCGTCACAGGGAAGCGTGCAGCTATACGTGCAAAAACTGCATAAAGTATTAGTGCATAGTGATAAACTAATTTTACAGTCAAAGGTTTGGGGTACATGCAGTCTTTATCTATTGCTTTTTGTTTCAAAAGTCATCTATATTACATCTGGTGCTGGTACTGTAACTATTGTGCATTTGTCCTAAGTATGTTTATAAGGTACTGTGTTGACCTACTAATTAAAAACTATCAATAAAATACTTGGAAATAATATATTATTTTGTGAATCAAAGATTTTGATTTAATTTAGTTGTGACTTCATAATTCTTTCCCATGTACATATGTAGTTAAATACTGCACAACAAATTGTAACAAAGTAATAAAATAAAATGATGTGCTCAAATCATACCAAATTGCTTGCATGACTAGTTTTGTAATCTGGATGTACCCCACCACCATAAACCCTATATTTATGTATAGCTCACTTCTGTATTATTCTCATTGATACACAATGTTTTATCATAAGTTGTTTCATTTTATTTATGTACACATAAATACTATTTCCCTTTTCTACCAAGGATTTTTCTAAAATTATACAATTTGTCACAGACAGTGCAGATGAAAAACAATGATTGAATGATATTTTAATATAAGTTTATTAAAAATTGTAAGTGTCATTTATTACCATATAACAAAAAAAGTATGAACAATTCTAGAAAAATAAAAACAAGCTAAAACCAAATATAGATCTCCAAAATAGAATATTCTTATGTGTATAGCTATAATGTATTTTAATTATTTCTTATGATCTGTGGCTCATAATCATGCTTTATAGCCTTGCTAAGAGTTTCTGCGTATAAATCAAGACGTTGTGTCATAATGAATCCCCACTTGTCTTTAATTTGCCTGCACAGGTTTAGATCTACTTGAGAAATCAGTATACCCTCCCTATCTCTGGAGAGCCCTGGAGTTCTTGTCCCATCTGGAGCTGTGATGTAGCTTGAGCCATAGAAATGCCCAAAGTCTTTGTGAGCTGGCTTTCCATCTCCTGATGTAAATTCATTTGGAAACTGTTCAGTGCCAACCCTGTTAATCGCACAAGTGAAGTAACTATTAGCTATAGCTGCATTTCTAGCCTCTATACCCCAAAGATGCTCACTTAATCCAGCCACTGTAGCTGAGGGGTTGAAGACTATTTCAGCTCCATTTGTACCAAACATAAGCCAATTGAGAGGATGATGACGTCCATAGCAGATGTTAATAGCTATTCTTCCAAATTTGGTATCAAACACAGGGTGCCCCGTGTTACCCTCAAAATAATATGTAGACTCATTGAAGTCCCCAACTCGGGGTATATGATTCTTTCTATGCTTTCCAATAACTTTTCCAGATTCATTAATGACCACCGCTGTATTCCAAATAGTATCACCATGTATATCATCCCTCTCAAGTATTGGTGATATAATAACCATTCCATACTTAGCCGCAAATTCTTTCAGGAATAAGGTACTTGGGCCATTCTCTGCAGATTCTGCAAACTCACACCATGGCTGTTTTTCTCTAGTGCAAAATGCAAATGGCATACTCCATGCTTCTTGCAAGCATATAATATTTACTCCTTCATTAGCAGCAGACTCAATATAATTCTGGACTTTATTGAATATTCCTTCTCTTTGTTTTGATATTGGTTGACTGGTGGACACAGCTATGGAGTGTTGAATGACCCCAATTCTCACTATACGAGGGCTTCTGGTATCCTCTTTTTTTGCTTGAAATTCGTATGCTGATATTTCAAACCCATGTTTTTGCGAAAGTTCTAGGCTTTCGCTTTTAATAGAAAGTTTATGATGATCGGTCCGGCCGTAATGGATTCTGTTAAATTCTTCTAACTCTTTACCTGATAGTGTATTTACAATCAATCTATCTAAACTTGAAATTTCTTGTTTTCCAGCCATGGCGAAAAAATTTTTAGTACCTACCTAGTCAAAAATAAGCAACAAGTGTTCTTAGTTGATAAGAGTTATCAAACGCAAGTTGATAAGGCTTATGATGACAGTTGTTGACGCTGTGGTATAACGTTCTAGTTCTTTAACTTGAACATGTCCGCATCTGTTGTAAAAAATTTATTGGTTTTGTATTTCTTATTCCCTATTCTTTATATATATATTTAACTATTTTATAAGAAAAGCACCTAAAAATATAAATAACAGTTAGTAGAATAGTTAATGTTGCTCCAGCTATATCTTTCTTTTATTTATTTACAAATTATAGAAACATTTCTCTCGATTAGCATTGGTAAACAAATATAGCAATATATCAACCTATACAAATCTTAAAATTATATAGTCACTAATTAACTCAATTGCTCACGAAATAAATGCGTAATTTTTGAAGATTTATGTAATCTCTATCAATCACTTTATGTATTAATAAATAATTCTTATTTTATTTTAACATTACAAACGAAACACTTACTGCAGTAACAATACTGCAGTTGAAAACCTTTTGTTTTCGAATAACCAATAAAGGGTTTAATTCTAAAATTGTTACTATTCGTAACTAAACGATGTAAAGGAAATTGATCTTTTTTTATTTCAAATTCGATTTGTCAAAAAAAGTTGTCATCTGTGCTGTCAAAAATTACATTGTCAGAAATATTGCGAGTTCTATCCAGAAACACGTCGTTGTATTTTAAAAATTATCATATAGATATAATAAATAGTCAGAAATACAAAAGCTAGCAATAAGTTAATTTATATTGGTGATTTTGTTGACGCCAAAATGAACACGTTACCAGCACAGCCCGTTGGCATTCAAAGTACAGCAGGTGCAGTGCCTATTCGCAATGAAAAAGGTACGCTTTTGTTTCAAATGTAACTTTCTCAAAATCCTAATATGATCATGGATCTTAATATGTCCTTAACTTCAGGAAAAGCTTTTACTAGTCCTAATTATCTAAAAAAAAAAACAATGAATAGATGTGGAATAGATTGTTACGTTGTGGTTATTTCATTATTAATTTTTAGGTGAAATATCTATGCAAAAGGTGAAAGTCCAGCGGTATATATCAGGCAAAAAACCAGATTATGCACAAGGAGTATCATCTTCTGAGGAATCTGACAATGAGGATTTTATTGAACAACAAAGACCAGAACGCAGAGCACAGGTTCTTCCACAAGTATTAGGACAAAAAGAAGAGGAACACAGTGATTCCGAAAAGGAGGTTGGTCGAAATTAGTAATTATTAAATATCATCATCACCATCATCATACCAGCCATTGGAAGTCCACTGTTGGACTTAGACTTAAGCCAAAAAAGGAGGAGTTTTGTCCATAAGTGTCATCTTAGTGTTGAAAATTTTTTTGCCGATTTTGCCGAGCGCAGTTTTTGTGATAGGGATGCTTCTGCCCATCCCCACTCTATGTATTTGAGCTACACTGCCTCATGAGCCAATATAGCCGATATAATAAGAAAAAAAATGTGTTGGGTTTCTTTTCTATTTAATGATAATGTACTGCTGCTGTAGGAATATAGGCACTGAATTAAATCTGTTTTTATTGTTATTAGGTGGATGATCCTCGGTTACGACGTCTGAGGAATGCAGCCCGTTCGCCACCACGTCGTGCTGAGCATAAACCTGAGATCATAGATGCGGAACCAGAGCCGGAATCAGAGTCAAGTGCCAATGAAGCAAAAGATAGTTCTGAGAGTGAAGATGAGCTTGAAGAGGAGGAGATTGAGAGACGCCGGCAAGCAGTTAAAACTAAACTTGCTGCAAGGTATGTTTGTTCAATATTTTACTAAATATATGTAAGAGAGGAAGCTGAAATGTCAAAATTTCAACATATATGCAATCTTGAAAATAAAACTGTAATAATTTTTAAAGCTGTTAAAAAATTAGTTTTATTATTGATATACCTAATAATATCAGGAAGTAGATTTTAAAGGAGTTACCTACTCTTGTGATACTAGTAGCTAAGGGCATATAACAGAATATACTACTCATATTGCTGCGAAAGATTGTATCGAACACCCAATCATGAAAAATGTATTACAATTAACATAGTTATTAAGAGCTGAAATTTTATGAAACTTGTAAAAAGTATTTAGTGTTTTTAACTTTTAGTTTTTAAAATAATTTTAGGGAAGCAGAACAAGAAGTTCTTGGTAGAGATGATGATGAGGAGATGCTTGATGGTGACAAAGAAGAGAGTGGATCGTCGGATACAGAATATACAGACAGTGAAGAAGATACTGGTAAAGGATTTTTATTTCATGTTTCTTCATTTTGTTTTTAAAAACCTTTCAGGGCTACATGTAATAGGTTTGCTTGTGTAACTGCTAGTTTAGCTAAATTCATGTATAGTTAAAACTAGCAGCTCCCTGTTTTATCTTTTTCTCTAAGAAGCTGTTATTTCGACATTACAAAAACGGGTACATCAACCCGAAATACCTTTTTAACTTCGTCCCTATCTGCATTGCAAACCCACCACGATGATAAGCTGAAGTGCGGATGAAACTTTTAATCGCGCCACAAATGGCTGCCAAGTTTTATTTTGAATTTTAAAAAATATAACATTTATGTTAGTCTTATGTACAAGCTATATTATTGTAAAGTTTCATCATAACCTATTCAGTAATTTTAGCCTGAATGAGTACATATATATATATATATATCTGCACATACATCTATACATTCATACACTTTTACAGTTTCGTGTTAATAATATTAGTAGAATATTCGTAAAATTACATTATTTGTGTTTATTCTAAAAATATTAATTTACATTAAGACATTGCTATACCCAACAGGGCCTAGAGTAAAACCTGTATTTGTGAGAGCATCAGAAAGAATGACAGTTGCTGAAAAGGAACGAAAAATGAAACAGCAAAAGAAAGAAGAAGTTGAAGCAAGAAAGGAAAAAGAAGAAAGAAGAAGAGAAGCTCTTAAACTAGTCCAAGATACAATACGATCAGAACAAAGAAATACACAGGTACCGTTGTGTCTATTACTGAAAATATAGGTGATGGTAGAATGATAATTGGCCTTAATGTATTCTTTGTCTTGCAATTGTCATTGATGACTTGCAAAACCACTTGAGGTTATATTACTTGAATTACAGATTTTTATTGAATTTTTTTAATTTAAATATTAATAACATTTACATTAGTGTTTGTCATTTCTCAATGTGATTAGATTATGTTTGAAGAAAATAATTATCAGTATAGATTTGAAACCGCTGAAAAATTTTAGTGAATCCTATCAGGTTAGGTGTGTTCTCGACTATTAA
>JACJUM010003129.1:5485015-5668779 GCA_020976665.1 Heortia vitessoides
AAAATTTTAGTGAATCCTATCAGGTTAGGTGTGTTCTCGACTATTAAGATTATAACTATACATATGCTCTGCTAAATTCTTTGCATGTGTTTTTCGAGTGAGTTTGATATCCGAGTGAGTTTCTTTTTCCAACTGTTCAGATTTTTCAGTTGAACAATCTATCTTGTATATGCCTTAAATTTAGACTAAACATTGTTAGGTGATGTATTTATTATTATGGTGTTTGGTTCCAGGGCGAACAAAAAGAAGGGAACATTGAAGATGTGTGCACTGATGATGAAAACGACGAGTTGGAATATGAGGCATGGAAACTACGCGAAATGAAGAGGATCAAGAGAGACAAGGAAGAACGAGAAGCGTAAGTTATACATTAATTTTGAATATTGCCATTAGTCATATTGAATTTAGAATTGCGCAATGATCCAACATAAATTGAATACAACTCCGATTCAATACAGATAAATAAATGGTAATATTATTGGAACAGCTACAGATTGACCTACACAACGCAATTACAGTCTTCTAAAGAGTAATGTTCATTGCGATATTTGGTGTACTTTATCTAATCTATTGCTCTTTAATCTTAATCTATTGCTTTGTGTCATTAAAAACGTAATCTAATAAAGGTTATATTTAATTTAAATGTATAGTTTCGTTAAAATCACTAGATGAACCCATATGGACCCCCATGAAAAAAAAAGACAACTCTTCAAGCTTGCATCGGCCGTGGCATATAAGCCTTCTCCCCCGGAACCACTACTTAGGCCTAAAAAAAAATCGTGTGATACCCATTTGAACGGACCGTGTACCATTTGCGAAAAAACATCTCAGACCTCATACAAAGGTCGACTGCATTGGTTATACCTGTTACTACCACCAAATAGCAGTGTTCGCATTGCTGTGTTCAGGTTTGAAGGGTGAGCGAGGCAATAAAATTACTGGGTAATGTGACACAAGGTTGGCGCCGCGCTTGTGATATCCTTGTGATGTTACCATCATCTATAAGCTGCAGTGACGTTTACTGTCACGCGGACTGTACGCTTCTTTGTCGACCACATCTAAAATAATAAAAAATAAAATAGCTAGTAGTGAAGATCACTGTCGTGCGCTGTGCAGGATGGAGAAGGAGTTGCTGGCGATCGAGCGCCTGCGCAACATGACGGAGGAGGAGCGCCGCGTGGAGCAGCGCGTCAACCCCAAGCTGGTCACCAACAAGGCCGTCAAGGGCAAATACAAGTTCCTGCAGAAGTACTACCACAGGTACTATATTTCTTATTATTACAATGGCTTAATAGGTTGTTGCCGTAGGGTACCGGCGCAAAAGAATTCCCAAAAGAGTACTCTTAGTACTATTGAATCGGGCGCCGTGAGATGTAACTGAGGTCCCGGAACCCGACAAATGGCGGCATATTCACCTGAAACTGCGTAGCTCAATGCGACGGGGCGGAGATGGACAGCAGCATTCCTGTTGGGAAGTTACGCGCTGCGATTGCCCCTTTTTTTGAGAGGTCTGGCCTGCATTGGGCATTTTATCGCTAGTTTTACTGATTAATAATTTCACCGTACCATGCACTAAGAATAAAAGGAAGATGAATTGCATATGACCAAAATAACTAACTGACTAGGTTTGGAGTAAGTTATTTTTGTATACTTTTGTGTTCTCTTCGATGCATTGAGTAATATTAAAAACTATTACCGATCCCTTTACAAAACAAACGCTAAATGTGCTCTTCCATTGACTATATTTATCAAATATTGTAAAATAAAATCAGCTGTCTACAAGAGTAGACCTCATACAAAGATCGTTTGCATTGGTATCCCTTATCGTCTATTTATACCGCCAAACAGCTGTGTTCGCATACATGTTCCGGTTTAAAGGGTGAAATAAAACAGAGGCAGCGAAATTACTGGATAATGTGACAATACCCTCAAGTCACAAGTTTGGCAACGCGCTAGTGATATCCTTATAGTACGAACGTCAAAGCTGCAGTGACGCTTATTAACTGCAGACCGTTTGCTTGTTTATGGACTTGGTAATATAAAAAAAAACACTATTACCTTGACAGTTGTGTCATTATCTAACTTTAATTTTTTTCTGCAGAGGTGCATTTTATCTCGACAAAGAGGATGAAGTATTCAAGCAGGACTTTTCTGGGGCTACTTTGGATGATCACTTTGACAAGACTGTGCTACCTAAGGTTTGTAAAATGTTCAGTATTACTGTAACTTAAATAAAAAATATGAGGTGTCAAAAGTTTATATATATATAATATAGTTTATAATCGCGTGAGCTACAAATGTGCCTATTTATTGCAATCATATTTTGTCCTGAAATTGTATCTTTGAAATGTATGGTTCCTGAGAAGTTATTTTAAAACGTAATACTTTAATATATTATAGCCATTTAAGTAGCAACGTTATTAAAGCAAAACAAAGTAAATCGCAGTCAAACTTTTCCGCGCGCTATTCTATCAGTAAAGAACCAGAACCTTTTTCCATTACACATATGGAAAAAGGTGGTTTTTTCTATTATAAAAAGGAATTTCCCGTCCAAATGTATATTTCTCATCTTACTCTTAACACATCAAACTAATATAATCTGAATAACTAGTAGTATACTTTAAGTCCCGAGTTGAGGCTGACGCGATCAGTCATTTTGCCATTCCCCTTCTTAGCTTGCGGGAATATTTACGTAAACTACACACAAATTGAAACAACCACAAATCATGTATTTGATATGGACTGCAGTTAATTATTTAATGCCTATTGAAAGCTGTTTAATAGTGAAAAAACAGTTTTTATGAACTCTGCAATGATCTAGGGTAAGGTAGGTATCACGGAATTTTCAAGAGAATTTGGTAACAACAATAAAGATGTGGATGAATATCAAGTAAACTTTTTATTCAAACACAATCTTTTACTATTTATTCTTCCAGGTGATGCAAGTAAAGAAGTTCGGCCGATCTGGTCGCACCAAGTACACTCACTTAGTGGACCAGGACACTACAGAATTCGACTCTGCTTGGAGTAACGAGGGAGCCGCCGCGCGCCTTACCAACTTCAGAGGCGGCATGAAGCAGATCTTTGATAGACCCACTGCCAAGAGGAAGCATAATGTATGACAGGGGAAATGAGAAATGTAGTGTTGTGTACTGCATACTGTCGGAGAAGATTGTGTTAAGTGTATTTTTGAGTTTAGACCAAAGTTACAGTATCACCATTTGTGCATATATATATATATATATCATTGCTCTGCCGTTGAAGTCCTATGAATTAAACAAATAAGTTCACAAAAAGTTACTTACCTGTTGTGCGAGACTTAAAAATGTCTATTAATGCTGTAAGTTCTTAATGTTTTAGTAGACAAACGTATTTGTAGATTAATAATTGCGCTATAGATAATTGTTATAGGTGTAATATACTATTATGTGCAAATGGTTGTTTTTAAATTCCACAAGTCCATTAAAGAATAAATTGTTAAAATATTTTGTTTATATTGCATAATTAATAATGTAATTACGGTAAAAATAAAGACACAAGGCTTCAAATCTCAGAAAACATTTAATATATAATACTTCGTTTACAAGAAAAGTCACGAAATATTTACATTATTAATTTACTTTGAGTGATAGTTTAAAGAATAGTGTGATAAGAGATTTATGTAGTGTAAAACATGATGAGCTAGTTTGAACGTGTAAATAGGAAGAATGAAAGTAGAATAGAGCGGATGTGAAAGGAAGAGTTAGTATGGGACTATCTAGGCCAACATACCCTTAACAGGTAGAAGAGGTATTAAAAAAAGGTCAGGTAAGAAGTACCAAGAATACACGAACGGGTATGAAAGGACTAATGCGGGTGAAGGAAGTGAGAGAGGTATGCCTACAGGAGTGGATTATGCAGCTGGAGATCCATAGTCTCTGCCTACCGTGTTGTGCCACAGGCGTGATGTATGACTAAATTTAGATAGATATAAGTAAATTCAATGTAAGAGAGCATGTTTTTATCTAAGCATATTTTGTTGCTTGCATTGTTTATTTGGGAGTTCACTCAAAAGTTATGATTATTAAAAACTATTGTCTAATATATGTTTACTTGGAAACCTCTCTCATTGTACATATAGATCCTAAGATTTATATTAAAGTGTACTTATTAAAGAATTGATGAAACTCTCTTTTTTATTACATCTATACCTTTATCACTTGCTTTTAAGTATTATTTTTTACTAAGTAGCTGCACTCCGCGTCATCATAATATTGAAGTCCTATGTAATTCGCATACAAAGGTTGTCTGCATTGGTAATTCACTCTCACCTATTTTACCGCTAAATAGCAGTGTTCGCATTACTGTGTTCCGGTTGGCAACGCGCTAGGCTATATCCTTTTGATATTTCGTGGTCATATAGGCTGAAAGGCATGCGGACTAAATGATTGTTAGTCCACCAGGTCTATTAATAATAATATGTAAGAATATACTGTAGGACAGTAATTCCCAAAGTGGTCCAGGTGGACCACTGGAGTACTATCGGAGACTCGAAGAGGGTCTACGTTTGGCGTCACAAAAAGTGGGAGTCTACCCTTTGTAAGCGGAGGTGCACGTTTTAATTTGGTTTCGTTAGTTAAGAACTAAAATGTTGGTTTGACTTCTATCAATATAGGCAGATAATATTTTAAGAAGTTCAGCGATTGTTACTTGTAAAAACTTGCATAATAATACTCTATATTCAGTACAACGCGTCGAGACTTGGCGTTGCCGCCCGCCGTCTCGTCTGCAATATTTGTTCAAACGTGCAAATGAATTTGTTTATAAATACGAATGTCAAAGATAAACGTTACTCATTTATTTCCGAAATTTCATAATGAAAATTGAATGGATATTAGTGACATAATTTGTTGCCAAACTTTTGAAAAGTAAAGTGAATCGAAATAAGTGATTACCAGTATCGGAAAAGTAACACCGTTCCATTTTCATCGTTTTAATCCCACGGGGAGGTGGATTCTACTCATGTAAATAAACAACTTTTCCTATGAAGCCACTTCCGAAATCACGAAAAATAGAAAAATATGAATATATATTAAAAATCACAATTTATATAAAGTTATGATTCATAATAAAATAAATAAAAATATAAACCTGCATTTAAAATATCACAATCGGCATAAAATAAATAATTAATAAAATTTTTTTTGCTTCTATTCTTAAAAATCAAATAAATAAGACATGTCATATATACATATCTTCGGATACCGCTAATATTATATCTAATTTATTAACTGTTGCCTGCGACTTCACCCGCGTTTCCGTAGTTTTTGTAAAAAAAAGTAGCCCATGTCCTTCCTCACGGTTCAGTGGTTTTACAACAGACAGATTAACTTTCATATTTTAGTAGGGAAAATGTTGAAAAATATCGCAACACGGAACCGCACAATATTATTGTTAATAGCTGTGCCCGCTACTCCATCAGCGTGTAACTCTTTGTGTATCATTAAGTTAATGTATTGGTAGGTAATATTGTTTTAATCTTCACATGAGACTTAAGTACCTATAGAACGAAAATACTTTAGCGCAAAGCTTCCGGGTAAACTATGTTAAAAGTTGACCCGTCCGGCACGTGAACATAAAGACTGCTAGCCCGGGAAAAAGCGACGTATAACTGACTATGCAAAAATCAACTTACACCGAGATCTACTCCAGCAACACGAAAAGTCTGCCCTTGGTCTTTATTAATTGTCATTGCGTAACACACCGATTCTGGGAATTGCGTTATTTCAAATTGGAATAGAAAATTATTTGGTGTTATGAGAACTCTGGGAATAAATACGATTTCTCCTGCGCCAAAACATGTTAAAATTTGAGCTTCGATTATATTTTGTTGCAACTTAATTACTTAAGCGGAGTTCCATTGCAAAGATGCGGTGGTCTTAAATTTCGGAGCAGAATAATGCCTTTGGAATGCCTCTTTAAAAAAAAAATAATTTCACATTCTATCGGGTAATTAGTGGCTTCTAGTTTTTCGACCATTCTAATTACTGAACTATAAACTTTGCTTTCCCCCCTGTATATTCGACAGTATTTTGTTATTAATCTCAAATGCCCGGTCATTGCGAGGAGTTAAAATGGATCTTTCGCTTGGCCGAGAATTGTATTAATATATTTGCCCTATTTAATATATTTGTTCCGTCACCGCAAACCAACGATATAAGATGTCTGATATTGCACCTTACAACATAACTCAAGCGTCAGACTAAGCTTTCCTTGGTGTAGTTGTGGATCTATAATAATGTATCAGAAAATTGACGATCCTCCGGGTTATTTCCAGTTCTTACAAATACACCGATTGTATATCATGCCACAAATAAGAGCTTTTCAGGCAAGCCTTAACCTCATTAGCTGGGGTTCCCCGTGGTATTACCGGTAAGGTTTGTCGGAAATCACCACAAAATAAAACCGTAATACCGCCCATTGGTCGATCATTTTGTCTTATATACCATGAAGTTCTGTCTACGCTTCTACTCCTTTTCGATGGGCCCCTTCCATATAATTAAATTACAATCACGTAAGAATACCTTTATTTTTTCGCTATTTCTTAAATATACTACAGGTTGGACTCTCCAAGCGTTCTAAATTGGTATTTTAAACATAGTGTTAGCAGTTATACCTTTTGGTAGCAATGTTGTAGCTATACCTGATGAAGCCACGGCAAGAGCAATTTTCAAAATATTCAATTAGTAAAATTTTTGTCTGTCTGTCTGTATAACCGTTATAGAAACAAAAACTACTCAACGGATTTTACGTATCTAAAAATCTGCACCGCCTAACTATGCGTTCGCGACGTTATACAAAAATAATCCTCATAGCATGATTCATTCATTCACGCGCGATGGCTTATTATTTGGCGTATTTCATGTATAACTTTGATGTTTCTATGATTCTTTTTTATGGAATAGTTAGTAGTGTTTAATTAGGGATAAATGAGAGCGTTATTATCGAAAGAATAGACAAATATATCCAGAAACCTCCAAAAAAAGCTAAGCTATCTAACTTACTAACTCTTACTAATATTTAAAGTTTGTGAGTATTGATGTATTATAGTTACTCTTTCTGTCTAAAGTAGATAGTCTGGAGGTTATTCCCACGTATTTTCAGGATAAAAAGTGTTACCATAGATATGGATTTTCATTGTTCTCTATGTAATCGACACTACTTTTTGCACATTTTAGCTGTCAGAGAGCGAAGCTTTTCCGGAAAATAAAGAGTTCGTTCAGGATGCGATAAAGTTCTCACGGATTAACTAATGGAAAAACTACTAATTTTGCACTTGATAATTGTTTATTTGACTTCGCGAAAAGCTTGGTGTTTTTAAACTTTTAATATATCTTAATATATTATATCTTTCGTATAAACCAGTTCTAAACAATTGGCTAGTTAAAACAAGTAAGGTTTAATCTTGACCTTTTTTAAAAGAATCTTATACTTACAGGTAATTGAGGAAAATAGCATACATCTTGATGACCGGAATATCATATCACACCGAATGTTTATTAAATTGAGCAGTTAATGCTTTGCAAATGTACTGATCGTTTAAAATTATGTATGCTATGTTATTCGACCATATTGATTGATTTTTGTTATGTTTTTTATCATCAAATATAATCCTGTATCCTAGCGTTCTATAGGAGACACAATTATGAAACTATCATTGCTAGATTGGACGCATGATGGTTGAAAGACGACAGTTGAGCATCTCACAAAACGTTAATGTCCTAGCGAACCCAGTTGATACCCGTTTCACCGATTTGGAGTTCCGACCACGAAGTCTAGATTCATCACCGACACTCAACAAATGCCCAAGAAGCAGCGACTTGAACGGATTTACCAGCCAACTTCTGTCGTTAGAACTTTTATTCTTTACGACCACAGTGCTCCGAAGACACTGAGGAGATCTTAAGTTGATTTATGCTGGAGATTTTCTATTCAGAAATTCTAATAAGCTATTTATAAAACAGTTTATGAGTTGATAACATTACTTACCTGTGCACAAGGTGAGAAAATCAGAAATAACATGCAAGACGGTAGATTTTGTTATATATTTAGTTCGGTATTCTCGTTATTTCTCTTTTATATATATACTTTGTTAAATCATCTATCAAGCATAATTTTTTTATACCTATATGGTGTTGTCAATGTCGGTTAGATGTTTACTATTAGCATAAAGTTTTCGGCCTAGTTTGCTTTTTAGGAACTGTTTTTTCACTAACATTATGATCGATTATATCGGTCAATGATTCAGTATTACATTAAACGCTTATTGAGTATTACAAATAAAAATATGAAGCAGGTAAATATTATATTAAATTCCTTGTTGGTAACACCTAAGTTAATTCGCGTTGCCTTAATAATTTTAGTAAAGTGGTAAGTGTTATATTAAATTACCAACTGACACGGAAAGCTACTTAACACCCCGGAATAAAACTAACTTATAATACAAAGATATTTGCCTTATTTTTGCATCTCCGACGAATCGTATTAGATAAAAAATAAAATAGCGATGCTTAACTGTCGGAGGCATCGTTTAAGAGTTAAAATAAAAGTTTTGCTGTGCTCAATATAGCGGGTAGGTGATGAAAGTTTGTCCCCTGAGGCCATAACACAGTGTTTACCGGAATGCTGCGTACTCTAAAATTTCTGCTACTTCTTGTTCGTAAAACATTTGGATTTTGGGTTGAGTTTACCCTTTTTGAAATTGTCTACTTTGGATATATGTTGTCGGTTTCGATTTGATATAGTAGCTTGTAGCTAGTCCTAGACAGGTATGTCTATTTTAAATTCATTGGTCATTGGGAGAAGTTGGTCATGGGTTATTAGTTATTTCATTGTTTCTCTAATAGCTGAAAAATCAGTTAAGAACTAAAAGTGGATCTATTGAAGATATTTCAACTCTATATCTTTTAATTTTTAAAATATTTAACAAGTTCATGGTCCATATTCTGCATTTCGAATTGATAGTATTATTACTTGTAAATAGGATTTGTATATTTCGTCCCAATACATATTTACATATTGACTATATGCTTCAAGCAATATGTTTCTATAACAACAATCTAAGTTTTAGATGTCTCAACCGGTTTAGTTTCGTAGAAAGCAATTTCTCTTTGCTTTCAGAATGCAGTAAAACATTCTCTTAAAACTATGATGGAAATATGAAAATAAAACAAATGTGTTTTACTCGAGTTGTAAGTTTAATATTGATTGCAACTTGGAGGAACTAATCTGAGACTGAATATTGGTTATGTTATGTAATTAGGTGAATGATTTACATGCAGTCTTATTTATATCATTCCAAAATACATTTATGTATATTTGAAAAAAAATCTATAGCAAACATTTTGTTACTGGTGTATCAGACTGTATGTAATGTTTTGGATCTGGTTGCGGACCACTGCGACTCTTCACGTCTCGAGTCAAACGCCACACGCGTCCATACGAAGGGGCATGTTTATTGAAATAACTGTCCCTTAGCCGCCATCCATACTCCCAACCACTGCATGCACATAGATAATACTTTTTCTCTGGGATCCTTCGGCTGCGAGTTTTCAAATATACGACTCGACCATAGTTCGGGATGCTATCGTAAATAATCTGATGCTCGTTTGGTTCTACAGGACGCATTACAGGATCTACAGAGAGGTCGGTTTCCAGACGAGTTAACCTCGGGTCGTCTATTGGATCACCAAGTCCAACGTCACTGATAGAATGACCTTTTTTCAAGTCCTTTATACCAGGCACGTGAGTACCATCACGTATGGGTTGAACTCTTCTATTCACGGTTGAATTTTTGTAATCGCGTGTTATAGTTGCCATACCTTCACACATTGCGTGTTCCAGAACATCTTTTTCATAGTAACCTTTCTCTTCACGCTGTAATGTAGCGGCTTCTTTTAGTTTTTCGGCGTGTAATTTATTCCATTTCAAACGAAGACGAGAAGTTTTGTCATAGTTTTCTATTAAGAATTTTATGATATCAGGATTTGTTATATCAATTAAAGGCATTTTCTCACTTTTACGTAAAACAACTTCAAAAACATTAATATGTATAAATATAGAGACGTGTTCAATCATACATGTATTTTTTTGTTTTTATGCCAAAATGTCAATATTCAAGAAAGAGATCGAGGTAGAATAATATATATAGCATTAAACTTTATATGTTAATAAATGTTTCATAATAGCTAAATATTTGTATTAAGGAAAGGAATTGTTTTTTTTGGTAGATATGTTCTATTAATCCTACTAGTATTAAAAAGAAAATATTCGTATGATTGTTGCTCGATCACGATAAAAAGTATATCGTAATAATCTACCATTTCACGCAAGCATTTCATGGAGCGAAATCCTAGAATCATGTTCTCCTTTACCTGGTTTTTAAACTGAAATCGTATAAATAAATGAATACAGATTATGATATTAAACTGCACTTCAACCTGGTCAACACTATTCGTTTACCAATTGCTGTTCATCGGTATAATAAGTTGTGTTTGTCGTCTCAGGTATAATAATAAGAAGAATATGTCGGCAAGATGATGTGAAGATCAAGATGCACATCGTCTAGAACAAAACAGATAAAACTAGTAACCCAGTTGAAAAATAAATATTTTAATGCTTTTTTAGAAAATACTATGCAGACGATTACTATACCACTAAAGTGGTACAGAATCAATAATAAGCTATGACGGTCAAAATGGACAGTGAAATATTGTCATTTTTGCGTAGGTTGATCTGTTGCTTTGTGTACACTTGGAAATTGAAATATTAAACTTAACAAATAAAAGGTAAACAAGTCGATTGGTATAACTAGTCTTTATTTACAAACTTACGAACTGTATATACGTACCTACACA
The DNA here is from genome assembly GCA_020976665.1 of Heortia vitessoides. NCBI lineage: Eukaryota > Metazoa > Arthropoda > Insecta > Lepidoptera > Crambidae > Heortia > Heortia vitessoides. Next base: position 5,495,911 of record JACJUM010003129.1, read on the forward strand.
AGTCTAATTAAATTTATCTGTGGTATTTAAAGAAGGTAATATAAATTGTATTCCTATAGTAAAATCGTATAACTGGCCAGACGATCATTCCATGCTTTTCTCATGATTATTGGGAGTGTTTATATCAGGTAGTGGAAAGTGTATAGGGGTACCATCTCCTAGCCTCTTAGAGATAGAATTTATCATATCTGGGGTGGCCTCCCTAAGGTCATATGCCCAACCAATTTTTTCAAAAAATCTGATGAACCATGTACCGAAGTTAAAGAAATCGTACTGCTCCGCTGCCTTGTAATCAAATGGAAATGCATGGTGGTAGTTATGCCAGCCCTCACCTAGGGTACAAGTGGCAACGAATCGATTTTCAGCAGGTATAATATCTCTGTAAATTAATAATCAACATATTATTTCAAACGATTCATAGATCGAGTGTTCAATGAGACTCGAGACTAAACAGAACATACAATTAACTTAAAACTTAAAAGCTAATACTCACTTATTATAAGGTTTGTATCCGTAAGCATGCGCTAGACTGTTGACAGTGAGCTCACTGTGGAACATGCTAAGGAATCGAATAAAACACTGCCAAGCCACTGAACATTTCCAGTTCTCACCCCAGAGCCATACTCCAATCATGGTGGGAAGGTAGTAGCAAAATACTAGCTTGAATTTTCCGAAATTACTGCAATAGATACATATTTTTAAAACGAATATACCGTACACCGTATCAAGTTTAGTTCAAGTTCCATTGAAAGCGGTTCCTTTACTTATTACACAGCTGGTAGTTCTCAATCTTAACATTATAATTAAGAGTGACAGTTGCGATGGAAGGGAGGTTTGAATCCCACCAAAAAAAAAATGCATTGTACCTGAATGTGAAGCTCAATAAAAGTCCTTATTTTAGGACCAGGATTATGGATGTGATTTTATCCATTTTGATCTTATATAATATATGTACATACGAGTACATAAACTTTGTCGTTTGATAAATAAAAAAATTTAAGAAAAAAACTTGCTTGTCATAGAATTTTAGAACGGGATCATTTTCTATATCGCTCATATCCATCTGCTTCCCGCGGAGCAAAACTTCATCGTTCTTCTTCATCATGAGCCATCCAATGTGAGAGAAGAACAAGCCCCGGTTTGCGTTATGAGGATCGGCATCTGTATCGCTGTACTTGTGATGCACGCGGTGATCACGTACCCATTGGAAAAGCGAATTCTGAGGGCAATTATTACACCAGTTTTAAAATTTATTCTATTAGGTTTGCGAAGAAAAATTATGCCTCCCTTTGTTTCAGGTCAGGTCGTAAGACGCCGGCTGTAAGGCTCCCGATTCGAACCTATAAACTTTACGGGAATAATCGGGCATATGCCACCCTACCCCTAACGGCCCTGTTTGGGGTAGGGTGGCATATTCCACCGGAGTACTCCCGGTCTGAAGATGCGTTCTACTACTGCCACTACGCCTATCCATCGTGGCAATAACGCATATAATTATTCCCCCTACAGTCAATCTTTTGTTGTTGCTTTCAGAAGTGGGCCTCTAAGAGCTAATATGATGAAGATACGTAAAATTGGCTGCAAATAACGATGATATTTTTTAAAATTAGAATATAAGATTAATAAAATAGAATAAAGGTTGCCTGGACGAAATCGCTATTTGCGATAAGGCTTTTGTTAAGTTATAAGGCATTGTACTTAATGATTACTATCTTTTCATATATTTTGATGTTTGGTGTACAATAAAATATTATTAAAAGAGCTTTAGATTTTAAATAAACAATAAAAAATATTTAATGAGCATCTTTTTTATGCCATCGATGTCTTGTATTTGATATATGGTTACTTAATTAATAAGTGTTAGTTTACATAATAAAGCATTGTGTGAAAATACGATATAAATTGCCAGGCGGAATCAATTACCAAGTTTGATTACTTCCCTATAATGGTCAGAACACAATGTGCACACAGCTTTTAATTAATGACGCTTCGTTACATCTGCATAATTTTAGAGACTCGTGGGAAAGTAGGCATTTCATTATTCATATTTGGAGGTTCAGTGTACCGGAATGGTTTATTACTGAAATTAAATGTTTATGATTGAGTGCACATTGCTACAGCTCGTTGCATTACTACGAAATAAGGGCAGGTAGACGTGATTATACTGATGCGATTACACGTTACTTGAGCTGGCTGCGTCTATGTTAGCAATGATATCGATGTACGAAGGTATTTTTAAGATGGTATGATATACGCCTTCAGTACCGTATATAAAACCGAATTCATATGTTTGAAGAAAATTGAGATGTTATCCTAAGGGCATTTACATGTAGAAAGCGGACTGTCAGCTCCATTGAGACTTGGCAGCCGTCTCAGATAGGGACGTATGAATTAACTGGTAAGCTGTTTATATATATACATATATGGAAAAAGAAATAACAACAGGTTATTGGATATTATTATCAATAAACTATATAAAGTCAAACGTATTAAAATAAAAAAAAAATTGAAGTGGAGTTGGTAATTGATCATTCAAATCCTGTCTTAACGTCTTTTTTCTTTGTTTTTGTGATATTTCTATTTGCCATCTCAAACAATAGGTATAACTACGTAATTCATAATGATGAATGATTTTCCAATGGTCCAGGGCAGGAATATGTGAGGATTGAAAAAAGACCTCTACTGTATAATCATTATTAACAAAGGCAAACCACCATGTTATCAGCTATGTTGTATAGTGGAAAGTTTTTTTCTTTGAATTTTATTTTCTATTTAAAATTTAAAGTTTATATTTGTGCACGGTCCTAGTTCATGGTAATCAGTTTGTTACGAAATAACACTCTACAAATATTGCATTACATAAAGCATTGTTGCAGGTGATGATATACGAGTATTATAAATATTTCCTACCTATTGCTTAAACATTTTGAACGAAATCATTTAAAGCGTCTGCTTTAGAATCTATTAAATCATTCCGCTAACAGACCGATCGATTTGCACTCGGAGATAAGTCGATTAAAGCACTTGTGTTATGAACATCAAAAACAGAGGACAACAGATAAAAATGCGCCAATTTTAGTTTTCCCTATGTACCTACTAATAATATTAATGATCATCATCATACCAGCCATTGAAAGCCCACTGCTGTTCAGGCCTCTACAAGAAAGGAGGATTTTTTCTCATAATAAATTATTAATATTATTATGTCTGTAAAATTGTCATTTGGTGCTATTGTTGCATGGGTTTTGATGCATTTCATACTCTTTTTCCCTTGATATAACTTGAAACCTTATTGGCCATGCTGAGTGTACTATAGAACTATGCCTGCTTTAACTAGAATACGGTTAAAGAAAGAAAGATAAAAAAATATATCTTATCTGTCCAGATTTACCTGTCCTGCACTGGAGAAGCATAAGAGAAGTAGAAGTTTCAAAGGTAACTTGACTTTAAATGCTTTATGTGTCCAGAGTCGATGGGCTCCACCGGTTATGCCGAAACCAGATGCCACGTACATAATTAATGCTGAGAAATCCATAAACAATGTTTTTTTAAATAAATATTAAAATATATTTTAATTTCTTTATTTAAATTAATTTCATAATCACGAAGTAAGTGAGTGTTTGTAAAAATTACAATTTATTTTAATAAAACAGGGGAAATGTTTCAATGAAAAGCCTTAAATTTCTCACCAAATACTAGTGTCTGCCATTTCACTGGAAACGCGTAGTAGTAACACCAGTACACTCCAATAATATGATACAAAGTAATTGCTATGAAACTGGGCCACTTAATATCATTTTTGAAACCAAAATCATTTCGAATTATTTTACTTAACGAAAAACTCGGGATTAACATTTTAGTTTTAGTCATTGAAATATTTATATATAAATTTATTTAAAATTACATTAAGTTACACTGTGGACTGGACTGGCCCAGAGTTGAATATAATTTGATTACATTTTTGATGAACTAAAATAAATTCCTTTCATTAATAAATTAATATCATTAAATCAAAAGGTTACTGTAGGAGGCGACATAGTTTCACAATCATTAGCATTTATTGTATCGAAGCTCATTAATATTCGGGTACAGATAAAGAAACATTAAGAATGTATTATTAATACTACTAGTATAAATTACATTCAATTTTTAACAAGTATTTAAGTATTTTCCTTTAAAGTTAATTCTGTTTAGGACCATAGATAGACTTTTAGACCATAACAAAACGAATTGTGCCGAAAATACAAAAAAGCTATATTCAAGGTTAAATTAAATTATTGCAACTTTTTTGTCAAAGTTATGAATTTCTGTAAATCATTCAATTATTCGGTTACAGATTTCAAAAAGACAAATAATTAGTGTAAGAAACCGTAAGTACCCAAAATTCATAAATAAATAAAATAAATAAATTAGTACTACAACATTTCAAACATTGACCCGATGCCGTGATATGTCGCTTAAAGCACTTGTGTTGCGAACATCAGGAAACAGAGGAATCACAAATGTACTACTTAAATACATATATTTAACACCCAAACACAGAACAAACATAAAATATCATTATATAAATATTTTTCCTGGGTGGGGATCGAACTTACGACCTTTCTGCGCCATCGGGTCCGTTATATATCTGTGATAACAGACTCGGTCACGGTCAGACAGAGAGTGGATAGTTCCCCTCCCCTAGTTAATTTTGTACTGTATTCGTTGTGTTTTGTTTTTTAATGTGGTGTCCGTCACCAGGTCAACAGAGTAGCTTAAATGCAGTATAGCGGGAATAGCCAGCCGCACCACTCCGCTCTTCGATACCGCCACGCGGAGCCCCGGCGTAAAAATAGGCAAATATCCTCCAAAACGTTGAATATCTCTTGTTTATTATGTCTATGTCCAACAATATTATCCTACGGCTAATATGATTACGATATTTTTAAACGTTTTCTGTCCATGAATTAAAGGCAATATTAGCAAAGATAAACTGACTAAAAAGATGCATAGTCACTTTGATTTTACATGTTTTTAAATTAAATTTATAAAGTATTTTTAATTCAATACATACTCTATTTTTGTTTTAATGTAAAATCCAAAACATTCATAATATAACAACATGATTTTATTAATTATTATTATTATGTATTTAGAACTCTCGTATAATGACGTCTTGGAAAATTAGATCTTCTGTATGTAATAAAACTCCCTTCATTGAACGCATGAAAGCAATTTTCCAGAGTTCTTAGGGCTCCTATTTGTAAAATAATGTCTGAGAAAATTTAAGCCCGTATATTCCGAACATCTGACTTCAAATATTCCTTTTGTGATCTTTGAGAAAGTATGATTTTTTTAAGGATTCAGCTTGGTCTCTAACATTCTATCTTAAGCATTGTTTACACATTGAAGCCAATCCCTTGTGTAATTTTAAAAAAATATTTCCAGATTAATTTAAAGTTCATTAGCAGCATCGTGTAACTATAATTTAAGAACTTTATTTTGAGTTATCACTGACAGTACAAAATACTTTAATGACGGCCATATTATCTATACTAATACCGTAAAGAGAAATATTTCTTTGTTTGTTTTCAAAATATAATGTATTACTCGATGATGATTTAGTTTTCTAATGATATCTTTTTTTTTAAATCACTTAAGTATATTTCGGATTATTTCGTAAGTTGATCGTAAACAATCAAATATTTTCTAATATTAGTATATATACAACTTTAAAACTCTCTTGTGAGTTACTTGGCAACGTTGTGTTTGTTCTTTTGGAGACGATAAAATAGCGGGTACGTTTGTGGAATTCCTCGCTAAACCTGCTAGAAAAAATTGGAGCATTATTGACTAACCGCATTAAATCCCCCGAGGTGTGCCTTCAGACGATAGAGAGAGGTATTTGGAATCTCCACCTCTCCGGCATCGTGAAGACTTTAAATAAATTTACAGTTTACCAGACTCCAAGATAAAAAGCTTAAAGCAATCAATATTTGTATACATATAAATAACACTCAAACACAAAACAAATGCAAATATTCATCATATAAATATTTTCTCTGGTATTATTAAATATACTAGATTAAATTTTACTAATGATAACCCTGATGGGCTTACGGAATCATTAGAGTTGTCGTAACATATGGGAATTAGGCTTTACTTAATCTAGTCTACCGAGACCAGGTGGGTCTTGAAAAAAATTTTATCCAGGTTCAAAGCTAGTGGTAATAGCATTTCAGTTCTAGGCAGTTTCATCATTAATTCATAAAATAGTAATAATATTTATTTATTATTAATAATAAAACTTATTGATATGACTATTTGATATGAATTATACTATGAAACTAACACTTATATAATAGGCCCTCTGTACTAGGTGTCGTAAGAGGCGACTAAAGTACCGGAACCGATAGATGGCGGTATACCCAACCGAAACAGCACCACTTAAATTCTACAGGGTGGGGATGGGCAGCTGTATCCTTGTCGCGATATTGTGTTCTGCGATTGCCACCACGACTGCCCAGCACGGCAATAATTGGCAAAAATTCCCCTATCTTGGGGGAGATCTTCTACCTATATGAGTGATAGCAACTAAAAATTTTTGGTCTAAATAATGAATGTTGACTGTTGTGATCCGTATACGAATGCATATTGAATATATTTAGATTAAATTCGGATAAATTGCCATAAAATCATAAATATTTGCATAAAAATAACTCAGAAATAACAATAACAACTATTATATTTCTATAATTAGGATTGCCATATTTTTTTTATTCAACTTTGACTTTTTAGAAACAATAAGATCAGGTCCGATAGAAACTTAAACTTTTATGTATTTCCAATAACACTGATAGGTTTTAAATTTGAATGGAGAATAGCAAACAAACATTTGGCCGGGATATTGGCTGAGAAAACTTTGCCATCAAAACATCTAAATTGCAACCAATGGTTGACGCTACGCGGCTGCAGCTTCGCGTTTGGAAAAAGGTGGCCAAAGTTGGACGCAAATTGTTATTTAAAGTTTGAGCTTTAACAAATATGTTGAATAAAGTCTAAAATAATGTTTTGGAAAGCGTAATACATACGCAGAAAGTGACATAAATTTTATTGATTAATGGAAGGCGTCACTTCCGAGAACGTATAATTATTGTGTGGTTTCAGACTATGTAGTATACCACATTGAGAATAGCTATGTAGATAAAAAGAGTATATATAATTGTGAAATGGTATCAGCAGTTTTTGTTATACCAATTATATCATTTATTAGAATTAGTCGTCCAAATATCTACCTGCGTAATAGGCAGTCTTTCTAAAGTATCTAGTATGTTACTACAGTAACATTTTCATAAGTATGTTTATGTATAAAACATACCCAAGAACAGAACATGTTAAGAGAACTTTTACTATACCAGGAGTGGAAGTATTGGAATTCACGTGAAAACTTTACATTTATGTAAACGAGCTTCTATCTTAACTAAAACTTACTTTCGCGATTCATAAGGTAGAAATGTAGCTCTCAGGATAATGGATGCGATAAAAATATGTCAGGCTGAAAATATCTTCCAATTGTAATACTTTCGCGCGGTTCCTCTAAAAATAAGGAACAAGGCCTAAATAATAATTATATGTTGACGGCGTAGAAGAGTTATGCTGTCATATATTAACGGGTCGCTGCCGATAAAGCCATAAAGGGGCTGTGAACTTATTATATTCGCTCGTTATTGTTTCCCATCACAGAATAATCGCATGCAAAGGCTGTAAGATAAGAGGTTCTCTGCATTTAACTATTATTATTGAGTGTTTATACGCCGTGGGGTACCGGAGGGGTAGAATAGTACCTCTCTTTCTACAAGATGTATACCGTATATCAGTCATAAAAAGTCAACTGTTGGACTTGGAAGCCTCCTTATGATATAGGGATTCATGTTCGTAATTGTCGGGCTGGATAGGCGTACAGGCATTCGCTGAGCGCAACTTCAGGCCGAATATACTACTGACTGATACCTTTCAGTATTTAAGTTACTCTGTTGCGTATGGATTTCGCCATCTTGTCGGTTCCGGTACCTCAGCAGCCTTTTACGTTTCCTGGTACAGAACGAATAGATACTATTCTACATCACTTTTCTATTTATTCGTTGACCCTTAAATAGGTAGCTTAAAACACTTATGTTGCGAATATCAGACATCAGAGGGTTTATAAATATAAAACATACAAATAACACCCAGACATATAATAGAATAAATATAAATATTTATCATATACATACTTTTCCTGGGTGGGGATCGAACCCACGACTTATAGCGCATAAGGTAAATTTATCATCTGCGCCATCACGCCCGTCAAAACAACATTCACGCTAGATACCATTTGCCGTTGAAAAATAAAATCTAAGAGAATTACGTATCAATAAATGCTCGTTATTACGCTCCAACAGGCTCAATGCAATTTATAAAGCAGTTGGCTGCGTTGTTGACCTATCTCATCCTGTATGCAGTTTCAAAGCGAACGAAGTGTGTAAATTTACATATATGTATATATTGGCCGGGCGTGTTTGGATCCATACCATGAAAGTGTTTTAAATCGGGATTTCGCAGCTTAACAGCCGCTGAAATCATTTTCATATTAAATATTGCATGTAGAAAAACATGGGCTATTTTCGGTCCCGGATAAAAAGAGATCCTGCAGGACGCAATATATGATTAATCCACGTGGATAGTCACTGCTAGTTTGCTAATTTAAGCTGAAAGCTAATTATTAATACAAATCTAAAAGCATTCAAATCTGTTTAATTAAAACTTGGTAGATAATAGAACACTAACTAAACTCTTTTACTTAACTCTTTTTTGTCATGTAACACCATATTTAATAATTAACTCTGAAATTTACAGAACAATTTTTTCGTTCGACTTCGCATGTCTTTTATTTGTACTTCACTCTCAGCTATTTGTAAGGCCTAATAGCAGTGCTCGTATTGCAATGTGTCAGTTTAATCCAGGTAAGAAAGGTAGTAAAATTACTGTTTCATGTTACATAATATATTAAAATCACAAGGTTGACAGCGCGCTAGTGATATTCTTGTCACAGGCTACATTGACGCTTACTATCACAACGTATACTTGTCTTAGAGAAGAAAAGTCTTATTAACGGTGCCATTAGAAAAAGTAGTCGTTGTTTCACACATGTTCATCTCAACAATTGTCACCTCGAAGTCTTAAAGGGATCTTAAAAATAAAAATAAACACAGGTTTAATAATAATTATTTCACGTTAGCACCAAGAGCAATGTGCTGACTTAATATTCCTCTAGAGTTTTCTTATCAAAAGCGTACGTTTACGACCCCCTTAATGAAGCGTTGTTGTAACGCGTTTGTGCGGTAAAACAATATTTTTTATTACACATTAGATCGTATCAGCAGTCAGTCGTGTTTTTGGCAATTCCACGGGCGCACTTTATGACGACACATTATAACTTTTTATGGGACCCCACGACGCATTTAGCCGAATGAGATAAGTAGGCTTTTCAGCTCACGTTTCCACATTGATTTTCTTGGTGCGTGCTTGATTCAAAGTTAGATAGACATTGTGAAACAATATTTTACACTGGCGTATGACTGGAGACGAAGAGGAAGCGGGTACGCTTCTTCTTCGTCCACGGACGTGTAGGTAGGACGTGACATGTAGGTAGTACAACATGATATCCAATGAACGTGGGAGTTTTGATCTCGATAATGCCGTTGTTAGGTCACTTATCTGTAAAATAAAATTACATCCTGTTGATACCTCGCCTTGACAATTATAAATTAATTCAACAGTGTTCCTAGAGTTATGCGCGTTTATATACTTTGATAATAATTTTATTTAAATAGATTTATGACCTATATCTTCTCTTTTTTGTTTAAATGGAATAATTGTATTTAGTCTGAATCATCATCATCATCACATCAGCCATTGGAAGACCACTGCAGGAAATAGGCCTCCCCGCGCCGGCCCGCTTGTTGGCAATCGCAGCTTTCGCGACGAGAATGCTGCTGCCCGTCTCCTGCCCATCCCTGTGCATATGAGCTAGACTATTTCGGAAGGATATACCTCCACCTGTCGGTTCTGGAACCTTTGTCGCCTCTTACGACACCTGGTACAAGGCGAGGCACCATTGTACTCTACCTCTACCTCACGGCCAATATTGGGTTTGGTTAATTTTTGTAGGTAGTTGTGAACTTGCTAAACGTTAAATTATGAATATTTAAGTGCATTAAAGATAACCTTTTACACAAATAATTTTTCATACAATATTAAGTTTTCATAGTTTACTTAATATGTATATTTTCCATTGCTCCATAGAGAGGTAAATTATGTATATTTTAAACGACATACTCCAAAAATATAGTCAGGCTACGAAATTAATTATTGTGTGTGGTGTACCCTCTGTAAATTTTATCTCTCATCCCCGTCCCTCGCGACGCCTTTTAGTGCTACGCAAGTATCTCCAAAACTTTCACCTTGTGTTTCACTTTAGAAAATCAAACTTATATTGTGACTTAAATAACATCATTGAAACAATAATCAGAATCTAATTATTTAAATCCAATTAAACAATTCCAGACAAATTCGTTGTAATACTTAGCAGTTCTTATAGATAAATAGTAAATAAATAATTTACACAACTCATACGCTGACCGGACTCCGAGATTAGTAGCTTAAAATACTTATGTTATGGATATAAAATAACAGAGGAAATACAAATATTTATGATGCTTAAATAAGTACCATTATTGAAACAGAAAAAACACAAAAGTTCATCACACAATGAGAAATGAATGAAAATGAATATAAATGTTTGTACAAGGCTGGGATCAATTCTTTGACCCATAAAATAGAAACTGATAGGAGACTGACATGGGAATAGACTGGGACACTACCGATGCGCCACCGGGCCCTATATATTAAACTGTGCATACACGTTAACATATCAGGTGCATGCACACCGCAGTTACTTTTTTTGGAGCAACAGAATGTGGCACTTTATTTTAGGTAACATTCTAACGTTCCTAATTATTAGTGCACTGATCCCTACGGTTCACAGAAGTCAGAAATTATCCGCGAAAAGTTTAAAGGCAATATGCAATTAAAACATTAATCTCAGAATTGTAGAATTGTTAAATACAGCAGACGGATGACATTTTCGAATTTCGAGTGGTGTCCAAACTTACCAATTCGCCACGAGCTACCCTAAGAGTTTATTATCATTAGTTTAGAGTGTATGTGAATGTCGATAGATCCGCTGTATAAGCTAATAAATATGTTTACGGTATGTTGACCTCATACATAGGTTGTCTGCATTGGTACCTACCTAACTCTCACCCATCTCTAAAGCCAATCAGGTTCGCAATACTGTTTTGGTTTGAAGAGCGAGAGACTGTGAAATTACTGGGTAATGTAGTACAAGGGTGGCAACATGCTAGTGGTATCCTTGCGATAATAAGTCTATAGGCTGCGATGACGCTTGATTATCGCGCGGACCGTAAGGTTCTTTGTCGACTTATATTATAAAAAAACCTTATCGATTATACCGAAATATTTTCTGTGCTACACATATTCTTTGAAAATAATTACCGTACTTAAGAGTAATTATGTTGGTACATGTCACTAATAGGAGCTCTTACTATATTGCAGTAATTTACTAAGCTGATAACTTAGCAGAGCGCACTGAGTACAAACGCCTGCACTAAGTACTTAGGCCAGACCGAATAATTCGCTGTGTTTTATAACCATAGGGCTCTAGGGGATATTTATTTTACTAAATAGTTATCATGAATTAATTATGTAATCTATATTAAAATATTAAATGCAAAAGTACGTTGGTGTTTTAGTTACGCTTTCAGCTTTCCGAAGCTAAACGAGTACAGGGACTCTGCGAGACCGCGATATAACTCAGAAATTAGAAGATGCGCAAAAGAACCAAAGTAACCGTCTTTGTAGTGACAGTGCAGGACATCAACGCACAACCGATGGACGATAAAGTCGTAAGGTTTGTAGTGTAGACACACAAGTCGGGGCGTCCACTCATAAAGTAGACTGAAGATATGATTAAAACCAATCCTATTGGAAGTCACTTGGGGAGGCCTACGCCTAGCAGTGGACGTACTATAGGTACGATAATGAATATTACTTTTGATCCTAGGAACGCTGGAGATCTCGAGTGATGAGATTAAAGAGGAGTCCATGCAATCGAAATCGCTAGTATGAAGTGGTGAGGGTGTCTGGTGACGTTTCAACGATATCAAATATATTGGATACCACTACTGGACATTTCATTACTCGTTTTATTGAAACATAAATATTTTATGCACAGAATTCGGTTTCAACAATTTTAGATTATGACAAGGGCCAATAGATCTTTTGACCTTTGGACTTTCAAATAAATTTATATGAGCATGTAGTTTTTCCTTCTCAACCTGTGCAAAATATCCTAGTATAAGTATTAAGGAAAATACTTTTCATGAACGTAAATATCGCTTTGGAAACACCACATGTAAAGTATGATCGTAAGATTTCACCGTCCCGTTTGAATTTCATATGTCGTGATGAAATACACGTGATTTGCAAACTTACACCTGAACTTAATCTACAAACAAAAGCGTGAAATAATAAATAACCTTCAGATTATTGAAACATTTCGCAATTGGAAACTTTGAAGCATTAATGTCGAATTCAGTAAAATTTAAAGCACTTACTAAGTTTAAGGTCTCGTGATCGGGGAAAATATGAAATTAATTTTTGATGAAGGTCAGAGCTAGGATCCGTGACGATGGAGGTGGAATTAAGGGTTTTCGCTTTAGTGAGTAATTACTGTATGGTAATTTTGTACGGTCGGCATTACATTAGCCCTGGTTTAATTATTTTTGATAGGTAATTTTACATCTATCTGTAATTTACTGTAAAAATAAAATCATAAACAAAAGAAAATCAAACTTAGGTTTTGTCTCTCAAAAGTGTACTACAAAACTAAACAACGAATCACGTTCCCCACATAAAGTCTAAAACTCAATTTATATTGAATTCAAGATTTATGTGGCAGTAATATTGTTTTACATTTCATCTGGCATGAACTAAAATATTTTAAACGTAATCCCACAACAACGGCATTTAGATCATCGAAGTGCAGAATGCGGTGGCCAAGAATATTGCCGTTTGGCATTCCACCAAGCCGATAACCGGACATCTTCAGAGCGAGAAACAATGGCCAAGATTGGCACCGGGGGTGCATTCTTGACACAAAAGACAAGCAAAATTCATTAAAAAAACCTTGTCGAAGCTTACATATTTAAAATAGAACATACATATATAAAAATAACACGTTTAAAAGTCTACGATACGTATATCTTCTTTCATATTTTGAGGTAACCGCGGAGTAGAATAATACCTTCCGCATTACAAGTTCTGGTTCCTTAGTGATCTCCTGCTACACGGAGGTCACTAAGGTACCAGAACCAACACATAACGGGATATCCATCCAAATAGGCATAACTTAAGTACTACAGGATGGGGATGGACAACAGCATCCTTATCGCGAAGCCACCATGCTTGAGCAGCATGACAATTATGGGTAAAAATCTATTTCACGGGGGCCTATGTCCAACAGTGGACTCTCTCTAGCTAATATGATGATGAGATATTACATTTGCCTGACTCCAACACTTGTGTTGCGGATATAAGATAACAAAACAATTACAAATATAATACATTGATAACATATATTACACACCCAGACAAAAATCAAACACAAATGTTCATCATACAAAAGTTTGTCCTGGGTGCAGATCGAATCCACGATCCTCGGGTGTAACTATAATATTGTCTATAACAATTATTTATTTACATCTATACTTATAATAAATCTGTAGAGAGGTCAATTCTGCACATTAAATATATTTCCAAAATAAATATCAGTCGTTGATTAGGGATCGACATTGATGCCAAAAATGCATTTAGTAACATTTTTGTCTGTCTGTATAACCGTTATAGAAATAAAAACCACTCAACGGATTTTAACGAAACTTTACACAGTTATTTTTTATACTCTTACGCTAGATATAGTATACTTTTCATCACGTTAAAATTAATAGGAGCAGAGCAATGAAGATAAACGTTGGAAAAACGGGAGTAGTTACTCCATTTTTTAAGCTTCCGTCGCGTTTGCAGCCTTAATGGTTAAAGCTACACAGAACAGTCTTCCCTAATTAAACATTATTAACTATTCCATAAAAAAATTATAGAAACGGTATAGAAACACCAAAGTAATACATGAAATACGCTAATAATAAGATATCGCGAGTAATTGAATCATGCTATAAGGATTATTTTTGTATAAGGTTGCGAACGCACAGGCTGGCGCCTAGATATTAGCGAGTCACCTATCGAGTAGCACATTCGTAAAACGAACATTTCTGATCGTTCGCCAAGCGCGCAGTGTGGCCGGTCGCGAACGTTCGAGAATCGGTAGACGCGTCTTTAATTTAATAACACACAAGGAGTTATACATTGACTGTGTCGCATAGCTTTTAACAAGAAAATTGCGCGGTTTCGTATTGCGATATTTTTCAACCTATTTACCTATACATAATATATAATATAATACGAAAGTTAATCCACTATTATACAAAACAAAAAAATACAAAAATAAAGGCCACTTTTTTACGAAAAACGATGGAAACGCGGAAGCGGATTCCAGTGTCTTTATGAAGTTCTAGTTTGAAAGTATTTTTAAGACCATTTATATATTAGCATCATAAAATCAATAAAGGACAATGAATACGCTAATACTGGGATGTCGCTTTACGGATTTTGCAAGTAACAGTTTTTTTTTGTTCTTTAGACGCATAGAACTTCTAAATGAACAAAACTAAGATGATTTTGTTGATACAAAATTTACTTTATGTGAAATATAATAATCTTTTGAAAGTTAAATTTAAATATGATTTCTGGCATATGACCTACGGCTACGCCAGGCTCGGACGTAGTCTAATTTGGACCAATTTTCAATGACTTTTTCCAGCATTTGTGGCCGTATATCGGTAATAATACGGCGAATGTTGTCCTGCAAGTGGTCAATCGTTTAAAGCTTATCAGCATAGACTAGCAACTTCACATATTCCCAAAAAAATAGTCAAGCAGCGTTATATCACACGATTTTCGAGGCTAATTTACGGATCTGAACCGTGAAACGATGTGGTAACCAAACGTTCCCTTTAATAGATCAATTGTGGCACGAGCTGTGTGACATGTTGCGCCGAGTTGTTGAAACCACATTTTCTGCGCGTCATGGTTGTTCAATTGATGAACGGAAAAGTCAGTAATCATCGCTCAATAGCGGTCACCATTGACTGCAACGTTCTGGCCAGCATCGTTTTAAAGGAAGTACGGATCAATTATTCCACCAGCACATAAAGCACATCACACAGCCAGTTTTCTGGATGTAACGGTGTCTAAATATACTCTTGAGAATTAGTATCACTTCAAGTATGTAAGTTTTGTTTATTGACGTATCCATCCATCCAAAAGTAAGCTTCATCGCTAAACGAATTTCGTTTATGAAAATCGGAATCAACGGCAATGTTATTTTGAGCCCATTCACCAAATATACGCTTTTTTAGGTGATAACACATAAACCAAGATCTTTCCGCAAAATCTTCCATGAAGTGGATAGACACATATCCGATTCCTTTGCCCAACGTTCTTTGCAGTTGCTAATTTAAAGTTCTGTATCTCTAGAAAAACATCCTTTAAATAAAAAAAACCTTCTGGTCTGTAAAACTTTCATGTATCTGTGTGTTTTCCATAATATCTAATCTTGTCAAAGTGTATAGAAACAACCAAAATATATGCTTTTCATTCACCAATGTAGGCTAATTTTAATATAACAAAAATTATAAAAAATAACATTTTTTCCTTACTCTCAGTTCTCATAATTTTAATAAATAAAACTTGGTAATCGCGAAGTGAGAAGAATTAGTATAAATCTAACTTACTTACTAAAACTTACTTTTGTAAGTCTCTTTTGTATAAAATTATGACTTAGAGAGCAAAGTTTTTTTATCAGATTTATATCTCCGGTTTATCTTGAGAGCACGTATACAAAGAACACAAACTGTATAATACTACATTCTTCACAGGCAATGTGAGTAATGTCATCTAATGGAAAGTCAAAGTTTGTAGCCAATGGATTGATTATATTCTTATCTATCCGAATCATATATCGGTGTTCAACTAAATCATATAAACCGATTAAGTTTCAACCGGTTACATACACATTTAATCTAGCCGAATACTAATTTCTACAAACTTACAAGTCGAAACTCATTGTGTAACATTAATTAAGCAACAATTAAAAGTATTTTTTTACTCATTATCACAATGGATTTTTTATATTGTTTTGAAAAGCCGGAAAATATTGTTGAACCTATCGTGATCATGGAACTCATTACTGAATAAGTTTCAAGAGTGAAAAAACAAATGGTGCTAGCAAATTTTGTAGTATGCGAGCGGTATGCCAAACATAGATCTGCGTTAGAAGTGGGAGCATCTTAAAATTAATATACTTAATAAAATAAATTTAAAATCCTGACACAACATCTTTTGTCAACCTTGAGAACGGTTACTGCAAAAAATCCAAAGAAATAAATATGTTTAAAAGTTGATAAGTAGTTTTACTATAGAATTATACATACTAAATATATTTTACTTACTAGTATTATAATTTTTATTACTTATACTATAAAAATTTTAATAATAGTAAGTCTACTATATTATCTAAAATTTTAAAATAAATGAGCTATTCTAAAACAAAGACTTTCGTTGAGAAACTTAGGTGATTTCTGGACGTACGAGAAATATTTTCTACTGGTCTCTGTATACACTCTCGAAGAGTATTGGCACGAAAAAAGCTTCAGAACTATGCTAATAACTAGATATCAACCGTTTTTTAGTGTATGCAACGGATCATAGCCAGAATGAAAGTGTAATAATTCAAGATACATAAAATTACAGGAAAATAAACTTAACCCTCTTAGTAATAAGGTATTATAATATAGTATCGTCATACATCAGGACTGTCTGACTTACTCGAGTACGTATTTTACAGTGGTGGTTAGATGAAAACAAATCTGTAGAAACGTTTTAACTCCGTATCTATGGAGTGCAACAATTCAATCCGAAATTGAATATGAATGATCGATGATATATAAGAAATTACAACAAACTGTAAACCTGTATTTTGTTATCATTAGATTATGGAAGAAAATTTAATCTTGTATTCATGCAAAAATGACCGTCTACGACTCCTGATTTTGTTTTTTTTTTATTTGTCTCTTCTTATGGACTTAAATACATAGATATCGTACCTATGGACTAAAATACTGATCGTACCGAAGTAAATATATGTACAAAATTGAACTATATTTTTCATCATATCAGAATTCCATCGTTGGTTCGAATCATATCAGAAGTCCAGATCTTCTAAGAAAGGGGGATTTTAGGGCCGTATTGTTCGGGCATGGCGGTAATTACAGAGCCTAGTTTTCTCTTCCCTACTTTGTTGTATTAGAACTGCGCTGTTTCGAATGGATTTACCGCTGTCTGTCGGTTCTAGTACCTCAGTCGTCTCTTACGACACCTGGTACAGAGGGAAGTATTGTTCTACTCCGTGGGTACTCCATGGGAAGCTATATTTTCATTCCGTATCTATAGTAGCATATTTTTGTGCACTTTTTTAGAAATCTCTATTCCTAATTCTTTAAAACAATGGTTTAGCTCAGGGATCAAGTCGCGGAGCTCTGGAAGTGTTGCCATCGTAAAACGTTTATGACCGCGGCAGATGTTTATGAATTATGTCGCCCGTCGTGATTCATATCTGACTTTTCTGCGAGCCTTACGACTGTAATGATGTAAAACGCCATTAATATCTACGAAATATTGCTTATCGAAGAAGTGTAAAAGTAATTTAACCGATGAAATTTCACGCCGATAATATTAACTAATTATAAAGTTCAGTAGTTATGAGTTTAAATTTTGGATGCATTGCATTATCTATTATTGAGTAAAAATTTAATGATGGGTAATTAAATAAATTAATAATATATCAACGTGGTGATTTTCTTCCTTATAATAAATAATTTTACATACCAGTGCAGTTTGAGTTTCTTTAATATGAATGAAAATGCTCAAATAGTCTAATAAAATTAGTAAAGTCCCCTTTTACGACATCTGGTGTAATGGACGGTACTACTCTTTTCTGCCACTTTTTTAAGACAGAAATCATACAGATAAAGACTAAAGTTTTGCCAAACAGCGTTTGCCTCAGTGATTGGCGCAAGATGCTGATTATATCTACATTTATAACAATGTTTAAAAATATAAATCTAATCCAAAACAATGATATATAATATTATTGCTTCTCTTTATTATTTGTATTGATAACACTACCATGTATACAAATTCATGTCAAGTTTTAGTATTCGACTACATTGGCTGAACAAGGAATTAATTCTTAAAGTTGCAACACACGTAAAAACGCAGTGTGCGGTTAGGATTTAGTGCTACATATGTGTAGTTGGCCGGCGTGAATGAAGTTTTGATTGGCAAAGTTCGAATGCTCTTGTTCTTTTGAAAAGCGCGCTGAACTGTTGGTTCATATAAATCACTAACAACTCGTGCCGGCTTCTCACGGGCCATACAATTATATTTTTTTATCATAGTTTCAGGTTATGTACGCCGATTCCATTTTATTTAACATGTTCCAAAATCATAGCAATCTTTTAGAGAATTTTCGTAAAAAATCACGAAATTAACATCATCATTACTATCATCGTATCAGCCTTGAAAGTCCACGTCTAAGAAAGGAGGATTTTTGCCCATAATTGCGCTGGGCAGGCGTGTTGGCAGCTTTCGCGTCGGGGATGCTGCTGCCCATCCCTAGACTGCGCGTTTTAGCTGCACTGTTTCGGATAGATATACCGCTATCTGTCGGTTCTGGCACCTTAGTCGCTTCTTACGACACCTAGTGTAGTGGGAGGTACTATTTTACTCTGCCGGCAAATCATCATAATAACAGCCGAAAAACGTCCACTGCTGAACATAAGCCTTCCCATGAAAGACTATTGCAGCTTCGCGACGGAAATGCTGCTGCCTATGTCCTCCCTGTTGCATTTGAGCTATACTACTTCACAGCTACTCTTACGACACCAGATACAGGGGTGGATAAACTGTCGGCACACGGACACCATGAATCATGAGTTTTGAATCCATTATTTTGATTTAATTATAGAGATAGTTATGTGTATTATTATCTAGGATGTAAAATGTTGTTTGGTATATATAAGTTAGGGAAAAAATACTCGTATTCTTCTAATAAATGTTTATATTATTGATTTTATTATATATATGTTATTTTTTATATATTATTAATAGATCAGGCCGACATACAAAGATACAGTCCTTGTGATATTAAGCGTTACCGCATTCTACAGACGCTCGTAATATCACAACAATACCACTAGCACGTTGCCAAAATTGTGACTAAAGATATTATATTAAAATATCTGGATAACTAAATGGAAAAACAATAACATTAACGTATAACCTTTCAACTAATTCAATATAAAAATAAATAAATAATACGTTTTTTAATACAAAAAAAGTTTTGATGTGAAAAATTGTCTTTTAAATCTATATAGGTGATCATCGCTAATTGTAAAGCTAATACGTGTAACTTGTTCTTTATGGTCGCTTTTAGTATGTGTAACTTCGGGTTCGATTGATAAAGTTTGATCAACAAAGTTCACTGGTAGTTGGACGGCTGCCTAGGAAGTGGCCAACGTGCTTTGCTTCAGCTATATAGCCGGTTATGGCTCGGTTAATATGGAACTTCAACCTATGTTTGTGCTGTTTTTGTTGTATGTGATGCAATGAGTTCGCTTTCAAAATATACAATCGATTGCACTCTAGAATAAATTACATAAAGTACTGTTACTTTGAAAGTCCTCAACAACACTTGTCATGCTCTGAGGAGAAGGTCCCTATTTTGAAACCACCTTAATCTTTCGCCGCTACTTAGCTAACAAAGATATATCAGCTAAAGCATAATCCTTCTAAGCCTGCGGTTCTCAAATTTGAACTATTGGCGATGTACTAGATATCAAATATCGTTAGACTACGATCGATTGCTTAAATTTGCTTACAAAATACGGCATAGCTAACAGCTTAGATTAAAATATATAAAATACAGGCACTTTGTAAGGTCTCAACAAAAAAAAATCAAAATTATTTACTTTGGATTACAACAGAATAAAACTTGATCTTAACTCTATAGTATCTTGGCAAGCTGCGACTCCACAAGAATATGTTCACAGCTTAAATAATTTATGAAATAAACTCATATAATTATTGAAATGACAGAGAAAACTATAGTGAAAACATAAAAACATAAGAAAAACAAAACAAATTATTTGTAGGTATGCACGCTTGGGAAGGTCCCTGGTTTGTTATCCCCTCCTTACTATTTTTGGCGCTACTTAGCTAGAGGGGTGGATATGATCAGCCTAAATATCATATCCCTAAACTAGGGTTGCTCGAACTTGGCCTGCTGGCAAACTACCGTAATACTGTTAGATAACAGCCGATCGACTCTGAGAGGTTGCTAGTACGTGTGTGTGTAATGCAGGGTTGTCACCTGGACAGGGAAAAATCGTCTTACATATATGTCTTTCCGTGAGTCAATCCTTTCAGTAAAAGTATGGTCAAAATCCGTGTGGTACCTGCAGAGTAGAATTGTACCCTCCCCCTGTACCAGGTGTCTTAAGAGGCGACTGAGGTACTGGAACCGACAGATGTATATCGACCAAAAGCAGTGTGAAACAAATGGGCGGGGACGGGTAGTAGTATACCCATCGCGAAGCTATGCACAGCGATTGCCACTACACTTGCCAAGCGGGACAATTATAGGCAAATTCTCCCTTTCTAGGGGAGGCCTATGTCCAACAGTGGACGGTTTGTGGCAGCTATTAAGATGGTGATTATCAAAAACTTCCTTAGACGAGATGTTTGTGAATGACATTCGAATAAAAATATACAGCTGGGCAGTGTCAGTTACGTTTGTTGATTCGTCGAATTGTAAAGAAGAATATGTACTCCATTATGTTTAAATTAACTGTCATGGACTGACTCATGACTTCAATACACTATATTAAAGTCGAATGATATAATTGAAGTTCTTTAATAGCAGAATTTGCTTATAAAACAATAAATTTAAACACAAAATTTCATATCTGACTCGAAATACTTTTCGGAAGACTTCGGATATCACACAACAGAGGAATCACAAATATAATACTTACTTACATATTTAACATATTTCCATAACATTTCGTTTGTTCTGTGTCTGGGTTATAGGTAAATTCAAACACAAATATACATATTGTAAATTGTTTGTTTTGAGATTTTGTGTTGAGATCGAACCCACGCCCCTAGGAGCACAAGATAGGAACGCTACCATCTGCTCTATCGGGCCCGACAAATTTATGATTCACGATTTTAACATGACTTTTTTCCTTTAGTTCTTTTTTCAAACAGTTTATCTAATCATACTTGTAGTTCTTACTGATCGTTCATATTGTTTATGAACCGTTTCAAGTCATCACACTTAGGGATAGCAACTGACGCTCGGCAATTGAGCCAAATGCTTTACAAATGCAATCGTTTTTAAAATGGTGCTTTTTTCACTGCACTAATTATTATGTGGTATTCGAACTCAGAGTTTGCAAGTTAAACTCAGAGTAACATCTAATCCTACAGGCGCAACGTTGAAATGAGTAGGAACGAAGCCTCGAATATTTCCGTAAAACACACCGCCCGAAGTTTCTAGTAGTAAAAGCGGTAGGAATTAAAAACGCGACTTTTCTTTTACAAGTACCGCGCGTTCCTTTGATAAAGCCGTCTTTTAGCACTAGCAAGGGGGTTATTAAGATAAAAAAGGTGACGAGGAGGCAATACTAGCCATTAGGCAAAAGCAATTATGCTTTTGTTATAATCGAATATTTTTCTAGTTTATTTATTACATTTAATTTTAATGAACTACTAGATTTTTTCTGAAATCGACTCATAATTACACGAAGAATTACCAATAATGATAATTTCAATAATTTATTTAACTTGTAGTAAAAATACAATATAAAATAAAAATATTTTTTGTAATTCATGCAGAATTAAAACGATGTACTTCACGTGCGCTCACGTGCCTCTGCGTCGAAAGAAGTCTATTCAGAAACATTTTTCTTGACGATACCATACCCCAGACCTTTTAACGTCTATTTCTACGATTTTATAATTAGTTACAGCAACATACGAGTAAACTAAACTTTACTTTTAAAATCCAAATTACAATAACTCAAAAAATATTTTTGATCTTTGAAAAAACTGTTATTTATTCATTTATTAAACATACTATCGAATTTCTAGCGTACGTACTTAAGGGGTAACATACTTTGAAATATCTTATTTCTCTGCACGAAACCGAGTGAAGGACCATTTTGTCAGTCATATGAAATCCCAAAGGGCATTTGATGGAACCACTGTTTTGCATTGAAAAGTTTTCATCTAGGAGTACAATGTTATTTTCATTTTAAATCTAAAACGAAAGCAAATGTTTTTTATTTTACTTTGTATTTTAATTAATCCAATGCAATGTTTCTCCGGAAATCTAACAAAGGTATGAATTTATGTTTGTCCGCCGTCCGTTCTACTGAATAAACATGCCAGGACAGACAATGCGGAGCAATAACAATAACTAACACTAACATTCAGGTATATTTCCCAACTCGATACTGTATTGTAAGTGTAAGATAGCTAAGTACGCCGATGCTGGTTGGGGATTGAATTAACGATGTGGTTATCTCTTGCTCTGTTGGTTTCCACAAAACTACTCTAAACATCTACCTATTAGTAGGAAGCTGCTAAACTCGATTTTTTCACACAGTTAATGTGATATAATCATTTTTACAAAGCTGACAACGCGCTAGTGATATCCATGTGATATTAAGAGCGTCTCTGGGCTGCAGTGACGCTTGCTTGTTAATCTGTTCTAATAAAAAAACCGTACAAAATTAAAACTCGAAAGGAACTGACATTACCACCAGGGTTAACATAATTTCAATCAAGCATACGAATTCAAATTTCTCCAGAATCAATTAAGATATTTCATTAACATGTTATGTGGCTGACAGGCAGATGGGTTCGCAGCGGTCGACCAAGGAGTGTCAACTCTTGTCTGCTGACATTGGTCTACGGCTTGATTGGAACATAAGAACATTTTCATTGCATTAGCTAGGTATTGGGAATTTATAATGTTTTACAGAACCACGATATGAAGACAGTAACATGATAACGTTATTGCCTTATTTTTGCCTTGTGTAGCCTTAAACTTGCTGACAAAATCAGCTCAATAAGATAGCTATTGCAAGTCATTAAATGTAAAACTTAGGATATTTTCAGTTCTGTTTTAACTGCATATCATTTTCACGTATTCTAAGAATATTCTCACCCCTTGTTCCAGATTAAAATACAAAACCAGTTCAGTGGGTTGTCCTATCAAATAATTGGCCGTTGAATACCGGCGGAGTAGAATAGTACGTCCATTTAGTATTAGGTGACATAACTAAAATCCTAAATGGCGGTATATCTAACCGTCGCTTACTCCGCCGCGAAGTTGCACTAAGCCCAGCCAGCCACGCCTGCCCAGCGCAACAATTATGGTAAAAAATCTCCCTACCTTGCGGACACATATGTCCTACAGCGGACTTTCTATAGCTGGTATGATGATGATATTTATATAAAACAATTTTTTAAAGGCAATTTGAGGCGTGCGTTTCAAACGAAAAAAGTTACAAAAAATAAAATCGAATATACCTAAATTTTGATGTTCTTTATATTGCAATTGTTTTATTCATAGTCCAATATAATATTTGCTTGTTATCAACAATACAATTATCATCTCAATATCTCTCGGCTCATGAATATAATTTGCTGCGAATTTAGTAACACTAATCTAGCTATTTAATGCATTGTGCTGCTATTCGAAGTTTCAAAGTCAACGAAGAAGACCTCATCAATAAGCCTTTGTCAGATTTGTTTGAATTAGGCTGTTTAAGATTTATAGCGAGCTAGTTTTGGAGTTTATCTTTAATCAATCAAAAGCTTTGTATCGCGTCGCGTGGACTGAGGTATATTGTCAAATAGGAAGTGCTAAGTAAAGACATGAATATTCAATGTCCATGTGCGACGGCATGTAAATTTAAAAATTGAGTGATATTTTTGTGATTTCAAAGGATTGTTAAAATAGACAATCTCTATTTGATTTTTTAACTTTAATTACAGTTTCCAAATCTAGTTTGTGACTGGGGCAAAGCACTGGATGAAAATACAAATTCAAAATTTAGACTTTTAAATACTGTAATGACTTTAATGTGTCACTCATTGATAAGATTATTTTTAATTTCAGAAGAAAATTTATGGTATTCATTTTTTGTGTTTTGTTTATCTACATTATATATATAATATTATAAAGAGGAAAAATTTGTATTTTTGTATGTAACAAATAAACTCTAAAAGTACTGGAACGATTTTAATAATTCTTTTTTCATTAGAAAGCTAATGTAGCTTTATAATGAAAAAAGAATTATTGAATAATATAAGCTATATTTAGTACTAGATAACTATAGAAATCTTTAGAAATTTCTATTAAAACCAACCAAATGTGTAAAAAAATTAGCCATTAAATGTCTTTCATCGCATACGCTGCGAAGAGTATTAATGATAGGACAAAAAAATTTTCGACAATATCATAAAATATATCAATATCTACAAAAAGCTTCGGGTGACCATATGTCTAACTATTGTAGTTACGTCACTATTTTACACAACTACTTTTTTACATTTAACAAATTGTTAGAAATGCAGATCAAAATCAGACTGTGTTTTCCATACCATATATAATTTTTTATCAAAATAAATAAATTAATATTTAAGACTTTCTTAATAGCTGATGATTACTTTTTGAATTATTAAAATCGGATATTCCATTCAAAAGATATCATGAAATTAAAATAAAAATACATGCGGTTGGCGGCCGCCACGCAGCGCATCGAGTGACTAACTCGACGAGATCTATTGTATGTGGCACTTTCTCGAGTAGGATCTCCTGGAAATCAATACGTTTTGTTGCCACCTACAAATAGTATATACTTACTACATGCACAACTTAAATATCTTTGCCTATTTATGTCTACTCGTGCGAAGCCGGGACGGGCCGCTGGTATTATATATAGTATACAAAACGTGTTCGATTACAGGTAATTTTTTGTAAAAACATCACCCGTTAAGTCAAGTTACACGTCAGTCGATTGAGCCTTTTACTGGATTTTGAAAGCCCAATAAATCCGACACCGCTTCTAAAAAACTGTAGCAGAAAAAAAGCAGCTCTGATATTGCCATGTTAGTTCACTGACGTACGTATCGTGCGGATTGCATTTAGTATTCTCTGTATATTTTTGGACCCAGCTTTCATGAATCTACCTGTTCTTATAGACTGACGCTGGATTTTGACTAATCGAATGAAATTGGAGAGGTCGCTGTTACCGAAGCCAGTGTTCAGCCACATTTCAACTCAATTATTAGATCGACTCTACTAAACGTGGTTAGAAACTGAACATATCTTAAAATGTGATGGATATGAGGATATTAAATAAGGTACACCTAATACGAAAAATGTTTGCATCGGTATCTCACTTTCACTAGTGTTCTAGTTTGAACGGTGAAAGAGGCAGTGAGATTACTGGGTAATGTGATATAATATCTTCAAGTCACGTTTGAAATGTTCTAAAAATATCCTTATGATATTACGAGCGTATATGGGCTACTGCGACGCTTTCTATCACGGACTGTATACTTGTTTGTGGACCTGATCCAATAAAAAAAATGTTTTCGAAAATCAGAATTCTGCAGAATATACTTATCGTCTGGGTTTGACTAAGGTTACTTAAATGTGACTGGTTAAATTTATTGTTTGTACTCTTTTCTACATTTTTAAGTTGAGTTAAAAAACCAATTGCTTTAACCCAATTCGCTGTGGTTCTTCTCTATCCTATATTAAAGTGTAATGCAAAAGCTGAAAAAGCGGACTTAAAGCAAACTTCCGGTACTCTACATGCAGTACCTGATACTGCAGGTGCTTTAATTTTTGCACATGCCTTTGTTTAGTAACTGAAATTCGGTGGGGACGAGCAAAGGTTTCAAGTTTTCATGCGGCATCTTTAATTATAAGTTGCATGTTTATTTGCTATCAGACTCCAGGATTCCCGCATCTGAAGCTGAGCATTTTGATGACAAAAGTATGGTTTATAAGGGCAGAGTCAGCACTTTTCGCATCTCTGGTCAAGAAACTTACAACCCAAGACCTGGAACTTATTTGATACTTAGTACTTTAAATATTTTAACGCACTTCTGTAAAATAATAACAAAATCTCATCAAAACCATGCAATATTCTTATATTTTAAACAATTTCATGTTAAAATTACAATTTGTTTCAGCTACAGACTTTTTATTTTCCAACCCGCTTACAAACTCCCGGTATTGAAAGCATGTTATTGAGCATTGAATGAAAAATTTTATATTAAAGATGGTAATTACATAGATAGAAATCAACTTGTCTAAAGTTTCGGACCTGACACTTTCCTTTTGTGGGGTCTACACTACCGTTGCATTATCGATCTTAGAGCTGACAAATCAGCACCATCTCTTAAGAGTTGTAGGTAATTAATAACAAACATTCAAATGTCTACAATTTTTCAGCAATCGATATAAAAGAAATAGCTAACCGCTAGAAACCTATATTATTCTGTTAAAATATTATAATAGTATTAATCAGCATTTTTCTATGTATAAAACCAATAAAATAAGCAGATGGTAAGATTAATCTTTTTTTACTATCTAAATATTTTATTTTGATAAGCAGAGAGTTCAAAACGCTTCAGTTGCTACCCGGCCAGAATGTTCGTTTGCATTTTTGAAATGAAACATGAGGACTTTACGTATCATTATTAGTAATAAATTATTGATTAAAATTACCTGATTGATCGCCTGTCATATCCTGCCCTGATATACGCTGATGATTTGAAGATCTATATTGATGTGGAGGATTTTGACGGGCACAAGGCTGCGAAACGAGATAGTGTAGTCTCAAATTGGGAACGGCATAACAAAATGAGTCTCAATGTGGATAGCAGCCGCATAATTTTTTTCACATAAAAATAAAACTAACTTACCAACACTATTCACAACTATTTAGAACTGAGCAGAGTAGACATTGTTATGGATCTTGGAGTGTTATTTGACATAAAACTGAGATTCCGATACACTTTGAAAGATCTTTAAAGAGAATAATATACTTTCAGGCTTAATATTAAGGGTAACTAGAGACTTTTAACCACCGCAAAGCACACTATTTCTCTTGTTTAGCTTAGTAAGAAGTATAATGGATGTTGCTTATCTGTTTATCAGCCTGGAGCCCAGATACACATAGATAACATTAGGAGTGCAAAAGAAGTTCGTTGCTATGCTACAACCCCATAACTTGAATGTGTCGATCCTACAATGAACTGAAACACAGTGGCTAGGACATAGATGATTTTAATAATAAATTTTGGTAGCCGAGTCATTCTAAGCCTCCAAATAAAATATCATAATCGGCTTAAGAGCAGCAAATTATTCATCATATATATATATTTTATTTTTTTTAATCATTATTTACGACTTGTTTGATAAAAAAAAATATAAAAAAATAAAATTTCATGTCATTAGTACGATGTCTCAAGAAAAGAAGGAAGTCTCGGTGGCTTTAGAGCAAAAGGGACCTCCGCCAACACGAGGGCTCTTCTAGTAATATCATTTACAGAGTGGTGCCTAGCCAATCTACCCGCACTTCGAACACAATAAAGACCATGGATCTGACCTGATCCACCTCAGCTCGACATATGCAACGAGCTCGCAGATGCTACTGCCCCGGCATAATGCCACCGCCAAGCGTAAGGTGTCAATATCAAGAAGCGTCCCTAAGTCTGGCGAAGGAACAGCATGAAGGCATAAAATGATTTACAGATAAAAAGATTTATTAAAGTTATAAAACCAAACCTTTTAAGCGCTATATATCTCGTATTTACGTTTTGTTTCGATCAATGGCTTAGTAATTTACGGCAATCCTTCTCAAGAGTGACAGAGTAGTGTCAGAATGAAAATTTATTCTTGTTTGTTAAATAATTCTTAAAGTAAAATAGTTCTGTTTTATTCTTAAAAGCCGACTCATTATATATATATATATATATATATATATATATATATATATACCCACGTGTTACATTATCTATATTTATTGTTTTAATATTCAAAGAAATATATAATTAGGCTAATCCCATCACAAATTGTGAATTTCAGAATCGAGACTATAGATTTTTATAGCTGTAATAGTTTAGAAAGATAGATAGTCTTATGAAACTATGTTCCGCTCTATTTGTTGTAACAACACAGTTACATGTTACTACAATAAATTTGGAATTCAGCCACTCTGCGATGAATTATGGCTCGAATAAATTCTAATGCAGTACATTACATTACAGTATAGCTTTGTCCTGTAAAATTTATGAACGATGCAAATAATAAGCAAAGTAAGATGCACATCCGATACTTCTTGTTATTGTGTAACTGTGAATTATCAGCTTGAGTTAATCGAAAGTTTTCACATAATAGTCTGTTTCCACCACTAAACACCTTGTAGTTGTTGATAAAACAATATTTGTTTTGTTTACAAAGAATTCTGGTAAAGTAGAATTAATTCGCAAAATTCTTACTTATACTATTTCCTCAACTCAGCAACTAAACCATAATTCAGCTTAATCTCAAATATACTTGGTTTAATAAGGTCCATTAGAAACATTTCAGAATCGCCAATAAGAAGAAGGAAGCAACTACATTCGTATTTATAATACAGATAATCATACTGACTCAAGGAATCATGACTAACTTAACACATAACAGTAGGCCATTCAATTAGGCCTACCTTAAATTTTGGCACGTAACTAGTTTTAAAACTAATTAACAATATTGCAGGTTCATTACACGATCCACAAGAAAAGATTCATCTAGAAAGACTGTTGGTAATGGAAGTTCCATCGATGCCACCTGCTGTTAGTATTAATAAAACCCTTACCGGCGTCACCGCTTAAGAATCTTTGTCTTCAAGCTAGTGGTTAAAGCAATTCAATACCTTGCTGTATTATCGTTGACATTTACCACAATAGTCTGCTAACAATAGCAAAATGCTATAAAACTATAATTAAATTTTTTGACGTATCATAAACGTGCTAACGTCAATAAAGATCGGCAAATATCTGTTATCATGCTTAAATATAACGCTTAATGTTGAAATAATAGGAAGAGACAAAAACAAACTGAATAAACAAGTCAACTTTGAAATACTACATACTAATTACACTTTCAAATAAAAGGTGACAAATTCGATTTACATTAATTAACCGGTGTCGCAAACTCAGTGTTGTGACGTTTTGTGTTTCTTCGTTCAAGTGTTACAATAATTTAATCTTTCATTTATACAGTAAAAGTGAGAATTATATTGAATAACAGCTTTTTAAAAAATGCATATAACAGTTTGTACGGTATTAATAACAAATATTAGCTTTTAATTTTTTTGTTTTTCTTTCTGTTTGAGGTAAACTCGATAACGACTAGACCGATTTTAACGGGGCTTTCACAGGCATATTGCTGATATTATATGGAGTAACTTTGGCTAATTTTATTACTTGTTTTCTAACTGGAACAGGATGCGGGTGGAGCGACAGAGATGAGAATATCAAGTTTGATCAATGTGCACAAAGACAAACAAGGAAGTATCAGTGAATTTCGTGTAGTTGTTTCATAGTTTTCGACTGCGTACATTCTGGCAAACAATTATATGGTAAACAGGACAAGTAGCATATATATATATATATATAAAGAGAATATGTTGGAGAATATTTAAAAAAATACATATTTTGTAATGTTGTCAACGTTCTTAATGGCTGCTAAAGGGCTCTAAGATTCAATAGATTATCATAAAGTACTTTTCCGCCCGCGACTTTATTTGTTACGACTTAGCTTTTATCTCATCCCTGAGGATCTTTTGTTAAGAAGAGAGGAAGTATATCCCTCACTGATACTTAAATTGTGCAGTAAGTCGTGCTAAATCAGATAAAGACCAGATATATCCCTCGGGAACATAAAATGTGAGTAAGCTATTATTTTGTAAGTAACTATAATCGTTATATCTCGCTTTCCATACAAAATCTATAAAAGCAATGGCCTTTGATATTTAACGAAAAACAACGTTTTGTCAATTATTATTATTTGCGTCTCATTATAAAAAATTACATTACATATGTGTCACTACATTAATTAAATATCATTACGTGATAACTTTGCTTTGCGTGGGGTACCAGCAGAATAGAAAAGTATCTCCCTATGTGCCAGATATGCGTAAGAGGCGACTAAGGTACCGGTAAGATGGCGGACTACCTCTCCTACAAGCGTGATTCAAATGCAAAGGGTGAGGATGGGCAGCAGCATCTTCGTCGCAAAGTCACGTTCTGCGATTGTCATCACGCCTGCCCAGCGTCGCAATTATAGGGCATAACCCCTAAATGAATCGATAATTTTACCAGACCCCCGGTCCCCGATCGCTCCGATATCCGAATCTACGCAGCAGTTATAGTAACGACGGAGCAGGGGGTGCTAATAATTTCCGGCAGTCGCATGGCTACCACTCGAACCAAAAACTAGCCCTGGTAACACACAACATTCGCACATTGAGGACTGACGAGAATATTGTTGAGTTGGAGGAACAATTGAGTAGGATATGCTGGGATATTCTGGAGTTATCTGAAGTTCTAAGAGAGGGTAAGGACACGATAATCCTAAAGTCTGGCAACCTGCTCCACTACCGGGAGGGAGACCAACGATCCCTATGTGTTGTCGGATTTTTCGTCCACAAGTCTCTCATGAACAACATAATTACCATCGAAAGTGTGTCATAATACTCAGAACATCCGAAAGATATTTGCTGAAGATCATTCAGGTATACGCACTGACCTCGTCACATGATAACTTTATTATATTTATACGATGACGAATTATGCCACCTGGCTATGGTTTTACGTAACATTTTTTATATAAGAAAATTATTAAAATTTCCATCAAAATTTCATATAAACAATTGCATGACAAAAAGAAATGCATATGGCGGGGATGGGCCCAGCGCGGCAATTATAGGCAAAATTCTCGCTTTCTTGGAGAGGCCTACGTACAGCAGTAGACTTCCAATGGCTGATATAACGTAAGTTACTTTGCAGTGTTTATAACTGACATCAGATTTTGGAACAAATCTTTATTGAATAACTTAATAAACCACTCAACTGAATTAAACGAATATGACACAATACGTATAATAATATTAATTCATCATTTATAAAGAGGCTGTGCTAGCTCTAAGAAAACCGTTCATAATACTACTAATGAAAATTGTTAAGACCCGTTCAACTTCGCACGAACGTAACTGTTTAATACCGTCGAATAATGTCAGCATACTGTATCTAATTATTCCCATATATAATTGACATAATTCCATCGTATTCCGTAACTTAGTTAATTTAACAAAACAACACTGGTACACGTAACTATCTTAATGTAAATTCCGCTTCGTTAACTCGATATACTGGAAACATAATAAGCTGGATGACTCACGAAACTTCAAGGTGAATATCTGTTCGATGGGCCAGATGGTGCATTTGGTGGTGTCCCTATCACGCCAGGAGTCGTGGGTTTGATCCACGAAACATTTTTGTATGATGAATATTTGTTTTGGGTTTGGATGTTTAACAATGTATTTAATTATTATATGTGTTGTCTGATACCCGTGATACTAATGTTTTAAGCAACTGAATGAGATTTTAGAAAAAAAAATGAGCACTTCGTGTTTAAATCAAACGTGTAAAGAGATATAGAGTGATATATGATAGTATAATAAATGTATGGCAAAACAATTACACAATTTTGATAGCTAAATTGATATGCTGGAAAAGGATACCACAAAATCTCGATGCAGCATATAAAAAAAATATATAATTCGATTTATATACAATAAAATTTTTGAACTACTATAGCTGAATGCTCCACACTTCGCATGCACAATACCAAACACATTCAGCTGTCAGATGCCGTGTCCGGCGATAAATCTATTTGCCCGTGAATCACACACGTCTGCACGCACAAATATATATGCCATTGCATTTGAGTAATGCATGTTCGGTTCATTTAGTCACTTAGCTATACAACGCCACTCAAATTGGGACGATCTCAAATAAATTGAGGCTTCTTCTACATATTTCTCTGTATGGTAATATACGTTTTATGAGCTAAGTATTAAGCTATAAAAGATTTTATGCCTCAATACTCTTAAGAATTCGTTCATGTCAATAAATGTAACGCATGGTATCTGAGTTTGATATTCCGCTCGTTGAAAGGTATTATGAAAATAAGATTTTTTTTATAATTCCGTCAACAACTCACACATTGAACTGATTTCGTGATAAGTCGCTTAAATCACTTGTAGTACGGACCTCGGATATTGGAATCCCAAATATACTACTTTCATAAATGTTTGTCATGGGTGGGGAACGACCCACGACCTCTAGCGTACAAGATAGGATCTGCACCATCGGACTCGTCGATGTACTCGTATGCGTCATCTCATCACCGTCATAGCACGCCTGTAGCTGTGTAGAATATACACTGCAGGACATAGGCCTCCCCAAGGTTGTATTTTGTCTCATAGAAATATCGACTGAATTGGTCCCTTACATTTCTACCGCCAAGTAGCAGTGTTCGTATTGTTGTGTTTTGGTTTGAAGGCAGTGAAATTACTAGGTAATGTGACATAATATCTTCAAGACACAGGGTTGGCAACGCGCTAGTGATTTCTTTGTGCTTACTATCACGTGGACTGCAGGTTTGTTTGTCGACCTAATCTTGAAAAAAAAAAACTTAATCATTAAGAGTCGTTACCCAACGAGATCCCTGCACTATTGCATTTTTGCATTTGAGTTACGCTGTATTGATTCTGATACTTCAGTACCTTCTTACGTCCCGTTGTGTTACGCATTGTAATTATATTATTACGTAAAGAAAATAAATATCAAGCAGTTTTCTAATTAGTCTTGAATATTGTGGACTAATTAAGTCTATAGTCTCCATGATTGTAGGCCACTATACCTAAACATGGCATATCGTTTTACAATGTGACATGATTAATGGTAATATCGCTTTTCTAATTTTATAGAGTGAGACATTAGTTTAAATAGGAATTGATTCTCCTAAGATAATATTTATTAAAAATTCGTGTTACGCATCGCTGATATACATTTTTGATCTAGATTGACTGGCCGATTATAGCCTTGATAAGTACGCCAGTGGTTGATTTCTTGATTGTGATATACAGTTCCAAGTATAGTTGCGTATTTAAGCCAGAACCTCGGGGTCCTACTTTAAGAATATTTGGACGCACAGTTTTCTCAGGAAAAAAGAATTTAAAACATATAATATAGAACATATAAAAATAACATATAAGAATATTTACAAATATACATATAAATTATTTTAAACAACTAACCATTACAATCTTAAGTAGCTCAAGTTTCTTATACTTAAGAAGAATTTCTCAATTCAAGTCATATTTGATTTTTTCACGGATGCTACCATCAGGGCCAAGCACTTGTTCCGAGACTGAGACAGTCGTGCAGTAGCGAGACAATTTATCTATATGAACTATGAGTTTGCTACCACATGCATAATAAATCATGACTTCAACTGTACCATGTGACTGGAACATTGCAGATTGCTCCGACATGAATCGACGGACGGAATATAAAGAAAATAGATGCACCTCCTTGTTAGCTGGCATACATAGAAAAAGTACTTTAATTTTAATAAAACTATTATTTATGTCTCGGTTAAAATACGGTATTCTATTTTCTAAATTTTACGTAAACCAATAAAAAAAAATTAATGAGCAGTGAATGCATAAATATTAGAAAATATATTTATTTGTAATACTGACCTTAAATAGCCAACAAACTGGATTGGGCCCACGTATTGAGCCGATGCGCCCTATTTATCCACAAGGTTTAGTTATCTCATTAATTGGCTGATGTGGCAGCGGCGATATAACTGTAATTTATGGAATTTACTAAATGTTTCAAAGCTGAATTCGAGTGGTCAATTAATGTTAATGCACTTTAATGATTTGTTTCATGTTTGAACTAATTCAAATCATATTACTTGTCCCAGAAAGTGTTAATTACACTAATTACGTGTTTACAGTTGCACGTGAATTATAAAGCTGTGTCATGACTGTGTCTGCTCATTATTTCAGGTAATAATGCGTGAATTTCCATCAGCATGAGCGTCGAGTCCCAATGCCACATTGTAGCTTGACCCAAGTGTTCCCTGCCCCAGCTCGGACGTATGTATACTACAACTTTGTAAAGTATTTAGTTCTTGTGCTAAGTAGTTGCAGAAATGGGAAATATTTAGGGTATTGTCCTCGATTTCGAACTCATTATCAACATATGTGTAAAGTGTGCATACAAAAATCTTTTTAAAATTTTGATATTGTAAAAGGTTCCCACTTGGGTGTTTCTCGGTTATCACCAACAACATTAAGATGGCGCTGATTTGTACAAAACACTAAAAAAAATTCGAGATCTCCATTATGGTTTCGGTCCCCCGGAAAAGGAGAACTGATTAGAGTCCCGCCTAAAGCCTGACAAGCCGATCTTTTTATAGAAAATATCTTTAATCTTAATACTGCTCATATTAGTACTAAAATGTGTTCGAGTTTGTTAGTAAGCAATGAGTTATTTAAATTTATGGAAGTAGCTGTCAGTAATTGCCGCGATATCCAAAACTCATACAAAATTATAGTAAATTTTAATAAATCTAGATTTTTTTAACAAACACATAACTATTTAACATAGTTTTTACAACACATACAAACAAATCCTTTCTTTTAATAGTGTTAAATATTTTATTTAAGAAAATATTCAAATTTGAAAACCAATTTAACGTGTAACCAATTTAAAGTTTAAGATGTTTCATTCAAAATACTGTATGATATTAGATTTTTCAATTGAGGGCAAATGTGCTTTCGCATAAGCTGATTGAAATAAAACTGCAAAGAAGAACTAATATTCGAATAGTTGAAAAGCGAAAGTCAATAATTACGACGTGAATATTGGCTATATATTGTATCGACAGTTTTGAGAAATAGCACAGATTAAAAAAAAGAGAGTATATAGAAACAGATTCAGAAGTCTGTTTCTATAAATTCTCTTTTTTTATTATCAAAACCGCGTTCCACAAAACAATAAGTTACACTGAGTGCTTTAAATATTGTATTGAGATAGATTTTGTCGGAAAGTGGAGAATTTGTAAGTTTGACTAAATCTTAAATTAAATTTGTGTTTTTTGTCGTTGGTATGTAAATTTTTAGTAACCGTAAAATCGTATGCGCAGTTAATGGAATAGATTATAATAATAAAATTCCCCCTTACACATTGACCTAACCCTGAAGTAAGTCGCTTAAAACAAACAGAGGAATCAAAAATATACTACTTAAATAAATATTGATAATACCAAGACAAAAATATTATGATATAGTTGTATGTCTCGGGTGACAATCGAACCCACAACCTTTGACGCATAAGATAGGATCACAATATCAGCCACAAGATAGTATTCATGCATATACGAATAAAATCAATAAGCGATGTTGATCAGAGAACAGAGCAATGCATTCAGAATTTGAAGTCATTCATACAAAGTCTCAGTATAGCCGTTCCCATCCCGATTCTGAGTGGTATTTCAATGGATGCGCATCAATTGTGACTGTACGACGTAAACTTCATTCATTCGAAGCATCTGATATCGGTTGACCGTACAATGGGCATTTGAATATCTGCAACGCATGCTATTGCTGGCCTGGGGGCGTAATCGGCAGCCCGCCTCGAGAGCTCGCACGAAACAAGCTAGGGAGAATTTGAATGTGCCGAACAAAGAAAATGTATTCAAACGTATGTACGAACTCTTTATATGAGCCGATTGTTTAATTTCTTGAGTTTATTATTAAAAGTAAGGCTAG
The DNA here is from genome assembly GCA_020976665.1 of Heortia vitessoides. NCBI lineage: Eukaryota > Metazoa > Arthropoda > Insecta > Lepidoptera > Crambidae > Heortia > Heortia vitessoides. Next base: position 5,532,240 of record JACJUM010003129.1, read on the forward strand.
GTTAAGGCTAGGTACTGCTAAATACATCTGTGAACTTGTAATTATTTAGATTTATTCCAATAAAATTCTCAAATATGTACCATACATCTAAGATACCTATTTGACCACATAAACAAATTAACAATTAATTGTATATAAAGTTATGTCTAGTTTATTCTTTTTTTTAATATTTATTGTTGATTAAGATTTTCATCTTTAAGATATGAAAGTTACAATTAAAACTTTTATGTTAGCTATACATACACAATAAAAACAAAAAGCAGGAATGAAAAGATAAATGAGTGGTTGCTGTAATCAATATCTGTATAATTTATTGGCAGCACTCCAGTTAATTACAGTAGTACCAGGTTGCTTCAGAATTAGCGTTGCTCTAAATATTCTGGACAAATCATTGAGTCTGCTTATTCTGAAATTAAGTAAAAAAACTCTTTCATATCTATTATTTTCATATTACACCAGTATGTAACAGACGTCCTCAATTTATAGTTGATCTCACCTTTCAAACTTTCTTACTGAACGTCGCTTGACATGCAGTGACATTTAAGTATATTTAAGTGACGATTTCGGTCGCTCGTCAACTTAGTGACCCTTTCAATTCGTGTGGCGTACGGTCACTTTATAGACGCAAAGAGTCTTGAAGTTAAGTGCCCTTTTAGTATTAAGTAAATAGACTTTCAAGTGTCTTTGAACGGAGTGTTGTTCACTTTGGACCGTCCTAATTGTATACGAATTCTGTGTTAACGATAAAAAAATACTTAACCTGAACCAGGGATATAAATTAATTATAAATTGAACATCAAAATAGTACAATCACATTGATATAACAATTTCTTTCAGGTAATTAGCTAACAAAATCAGGATGGAGAGTAAATAAATTTATATAAGCAGTTTCCTAGGCATGAACACTAAATATTTAGGAATAAAAATTGCAAATCAACGCTTTGTTTGATCCCTTTTCATTCTATGGCATTAGTTGGTTTTGAAACAACAATTCTTCGCTTTAGTGTATAAGTGCTCGACAGCAGACCATTGATTAGTAATATGACGCCATTCCCAAAGCTGCATCTCCGCTTGAGTAAATTAATTGATCGTTACGACTCGTTCGTCTAATTTTTTTTATCACCTTTATCGGAGAAAATTTCTTCAGTAGTAGTATCCAAAGTTGATTATTTCTTGCTACTTCCCCTTTCAGTCAAGCGATCGCAATTTAATTGGGTGTTTACATGGTTGTTTCAGCGTGAGACTTTCTAATTAATATGCTCGAAAATATTTACTTATCTTTCTAGTGGCATAGTGGTAATGAGATATAACAAGTTGAAGAAATTAGTTTCCAATGATCGTAACTCATCTATATTGTTACAGGCTGAAAGGAAATTGAAAACAAAACTCGATTATCATAAATAATCCTTTGGAGACACGTCTACAATGGAATCAATAGGATTCAAATGATGTGGAAAAGGGTTAATTTGTTTAGGACTGACTGTAATTGTCTCTTCATAATTTCCGAATATTGTTCTCCATTTTGTTTAGGCAGGTAATTTAAAAATTGGGATTATGCAAATAATAACTTGAATGGCTTTGATTATATTGCATAGAACATTTGTATTAATCTATCTTTATACAAAAAAATTAGTTATAACAGTGTTTGTCCGTAATGAACTTCTAAACTCCTGAACTGATTTTAATTTATTGCTTACAGTGTACTGTTTGATGCAAGAGATAGGATAGTTTATACCTCATTGGTTCAATTTGCTAATTCTAAATACTAAATTCGTTCAAAATGCTATTGTATTCATCGACCTATGGCAGGGTGCATTGTCTTGGTGAAAAAGGATTTTTTTTCTCTGCATGTGCACCAGTAAGTCAATATAATAATTACTGTTGATCGATTTACCTTTTTCGAGGTAGTCAATGAAAATCACGCCATGCGTATCCCAAAAAACTGACGCCATGACTTTGTCAACTGAGTGCTGCGTTTTCGGACGCTTTGGACGGTTATCGCCAGCTGTGCGCCACTCAGATGACTGCCGCTTCGACTCTGAAGTGTTTTGATGTATCCATTTTTCGTCCATGGTCATGTAACGATGCAAGAAATCTTTTTTTTTTGCGAGAAAATAGCGATAAACAGCTTTCTGAATCATCGACTCGTTGCTGTTTTTGTTCGATCGAAAGCAATTGCGGCACCCACTTAGAAAAAACCTTTTTCATGCTCAATTTTTCGTGAAGGATAGTAAATACACTTCCATATGATATCTGTGTCATCTCAGCAATCTCACGGAGCTTCACTTTACGATCTTTCATTATAATTTTGTCACTTTACTCACATATTCCGGTGTAACGGCTTCCACAGGTCTACCCGAGCGCGTCATTTGTGTCGGTACGACCACGTTTAAATTCGGCAAACCACCTACAAATCGTTGCTTTTGATGGACAAATCCGGGTAACATTTTTCAATTCATTGTTTTGCTTGCACAGTGTTTTGACGCATTAAAAAACAATGTTTTATCAGAACATAAAACTCGGGTATTTTCCATTTTGTAAACGAACTACAAAACGACTTTATTCCAACGTCGATACATCAGCTGTTTTTGGTGCGATTGACTTAAACTCGCGCCATCTCTGGGTTAGTTTCGGGAATTATTGTTCCATGAGTTATATATGCATTTGGTACGCAGATCCGATGGCCTATGGAGTCGTAAGGGACACAGGCCGCATACAACTTGTCCTATTGGAGATTACTTGGGGAGGCCTATATCCAGCTGTGGACGTTTTACGGCTGATATGATGATGATGATATTAATAAAGGTAAAACAGGACAACGTCTGTTAGGTTAGCTAGTAATTGTATTTAGTTATAATACATATAAAGCCAGTAACAAACTTAACATAGAGAAAACCTGCGTACTTTTGAGAAAAGTCTAAGTAGGTGTCGTGATAATGCAGACAAAAATGGAGACGCCCAAACAACTTTTTCAAGATTAGTAACTTTCTCAACTAGCAGAAGAAAGCCATTTTACTAAAAACTGCATAGATGCGGGACCGAAGTGCAGCGAGGTAACTTTGCAATCTGGCTCGGGGCCAGTATTTGTGCAGAGTTCACGGTAGGCCCCAGACAAAGTGCGACAGAGTTTGTCGGCTCTGCTTTTACAGTGTGGCCCATAGTAATTTTACAGTTTCTTCTAAGTATTGCTTTTAATAAATTTGCATTCACTTGTTCAGAAAATTGAGGATATATGTAAATGAAAGGCTGATTAATTGTGGCCACTAAATAACTCGACCACATAAAAAAAAGTTTTATATAGTAAATGGCAAGTATAATGTTTATGCTAATAACTTAATGATTAAACTTTTATTTTAATCGCAATTCCCATACATTGACCTGACTCCGTACTAAGTCGCTTTAAGAACTTATGTTACGGATGTCAGACAATAGATGAATCACAAATATACTATTTAAATAAATATTTTAACACCCAGAAACCGAACAAACAGAAATATCACCATATTAAGATTTGTCCTGGGTGAGGATCAAATTCTTGGCGCTCAAGATATCTCATCACTACCATCTGCGCCATCGGATACATACATATTATTATCTCATATTAGTTTGTTGAAAGTTGTAAATGGGAAAGTTGTCTAAGTCAAATTAGTCAAGACTTGAAGTAACAGTCAAAAGCAAACTCACCTTTGATCGACCTTAGTTCAAATCTTGCACGAGTATACAAGATATGAGGTTAGATAGCCGTAGGTACCTGGTACCTGGCTGGTATTACCCGCAGAGTAGAATAGAATTTCTCCATGTACCCAGTGTAGTTTGAAGCGACTGGATAGCCTGTGTAGGTAATGTGATAGTGTGAAACATGTGGAAGTATAAGACCCGTCTGGTGATAACCAGGTCCACTTTATCTTCAGGCTTTTTAGGAAAAGACTATCCATTTATGTTTGTCGTTTTTGAGATGGATGTTCAGTATAGCTAATCTCTCTAATATGCCCTTAAATTCAATTATACTTCTTTCCAAGTGTTTCTTAACCATGTAGCCAAGCCCAAGACGTCTTTTGTTTCACTCTTAAAATATAGGATGTAATAGTTACCGTCTTCTATACTTACTCCTAGTCTTCTTACTTTGCTTAACCCTAAAACGTCCCATTTTATATTTGTAAGTGCCTGCTCCAACTCTGTAAGCCTCTCTTGAGTTCTTAGGGTTAGGCAGTTTAAAGTCGAGATGTGAATTTTGCCATTTTCTCTTAATTTTCTAGATTTGGTACTGATATTGTTACTATTTGCTTGAGCTGGAAGGTACTTACTGGTCGGTAACGTTAAAACTAAGTAGCAAAAAGAAGTAAGTATATCCTTGTGTTTTAGGTATTTTTCAAATATAAAAATTATTACACTATTAATTATTATTATAACAGTCGCAATGTAATCAGAATTAAAGACATAACGTAATATAACTTCTACAATGGAAATTACGCATAATATATAATTTTAATGAGATGGATGTACTTGGTGATGTGGTTGGTTGTACATTATTAATATTTAGCTTAAGTTTTGTTAAGAATAACCGGAATTGCGGATATTCCTATTCTATTCTTATATATATTCAGTTATCCCGTTCTGTGATATTCAATCTGTTCCTTTTTCTATTAATAAGTTTGTAATGGCACTAAAACTTTTTTCAGACGAGATATGACGAGGGAAACGTTATGAGAAGATTGCCCAGAGACCAGGATATTTCTTAGGTATTTTTGCCAGCAGCAAAAATTTTTGATACCCTTTCTTAAAAGCCACTTTCAGGTGTAGTTCCTCTTGTAATATCACATTCTCCACTTCTGCTTTATCAACTAGATTTGAGATCCATGGTGGTATTTCCATCAACAGAATGTCTTCAAATCTGGTTTTAAATTAATCATGCAGGGCTATGAAATGTTGAATGTATGTCTGAATATCTTCATCAAGGCATTCAACCAGCGATAAGTATGAAAACTGTAAAAAATCACGCTGACCAATATTTTCCTTTATAAATTTCAATTTACCAATAAAAGCTGAAATTACACTTTTTGTTTTTTATTAAAACTAAGGCTCCCCTTGACATTGAAAGTTAAGGCATTATTTTTTTTTAAAAACCTGTTAAATACGCGATGTCTGCTTTAAAATCTATTAGGATTTTTAAACAGGATTTTGATTCGCCAGAAATTCTAAAACTGAGTTAAAAAGTGAATAAAATCCTGATAAACTCGCACCTTTCGACAACCAGCGTAACAGCCGAAGTAACAGCAAATCGTTGGAAATCTTCAACATTTACATTGCACAATTGTGCAAATAAGCGCGTATTTAATGCATTGCTTCTAATTTTGTTCACAGCTTTAATCACAAATTGAAGTAACTGGATGTTGTCGGCAGATAACACAATGAATTGCAGTTACCTCTGGTACAATTCTTTTAAGATGGCTTATAAACCCACGATATCGCCCGACCATGGCAGGAGCTCCATTTATTGCCACCGAAAAACCTTTTGAAAATGGATTTCTTTTTTAAATCAATTAGGACATTAAATATTTATTCACTTTTAGTGTCCATCTTCGAAGTTCTTGCAAATAAAAGCTTTGAATGAATTTTTTCACCCATAACAAAACGAATATGTGCCAATAATAATGATTCATTGCCAGGTAAAGTTGACTCGTCGTTGAATTGAAAAATGAGCTTTTTGCAGATTTTGCAAGAAACTTACAGCATCACGTCTTTGTACAGTGTTAACAACACTGGAAACTCAAAGGATTTTTTTGTGTATGTCGAATAAAGATTTGTGCAGAACAGTTTTTAAAACCTTTTTAACAGATGGTAGACTTAACTGTTCTACAATGGTGTTAAAGCGAACATACTGTGCATAACGGGTATCTTTTCATATTTTTCTTTTAATGTTTGGAATTATTTAAAATCTTTACCTACTTTATCAGGATAACACCTTCTTAGTTCTTCTTTTAGCTTTGATGGTGTCATAGAGTTATAGCTCAAAGCTGTGTCGCCTAAAAAGCATATGGGCAACCATTTGTCCGCCTGTGATTGAAGAAAACCAATTTTTTTTATATTCGACACTATGCTGACGACACTTTTTCTTAGATTTGCTCATGTTTCGTTTCAATTACCAACCTGTAATATAAATAATAAATAAAAAAACTGAACAATCAATGAATGAAATGAATCAGTAATGTCCTCTAAATCCTTGACATTCGTATTTATACACAAATTCATTTGCACGTTTGAACAAGTATTGCGGACGGCACGACGGACGGCCGGCAGTGGTGCGGCAACGACATGTCTCGACGCGTGGTACTGAATATGAAATATTATTCTACAAGTAATAGCCACTGAATTTCCTTAAATATTATCTGCCTTTATTGATAGAAGTCAAGCCAACATTTTAGTTCCTCACTATCGAAAGCAAATGAATTTTTATTTACCCACGCTTACAAATTGTCGAGTCGATTCTCCTGTAGACCCCCTGTAGTTCACCTGGACCACTTTGGGAATTATTGGTTTAAGTCATATTAAAAAAAGATGGCTATATACCTAACTCAAAATAGCTCAAATGCAAAATAGCACAAAGTTGGGCAGCATACGAAGCCTGATGGTTTGTATCACAGGAAATTTATACATAGTTCAGGTATCAGTCTCACAAAAATTTAATATGTATTCATTCAGTATTGACTGAAAATTTGGCTGTGTAAGTTTGTGATGAGAAAAAAATACATATAATTTTAATTATTAAATTATTTTCATTTATCTTACAAACAGTTACGGATATGGTGCGTCTATTGATTTAATTGTGATTTCAAAAATAGCCAGCGAAAATAAATACAATTTAAAATTTGTGGTACGTTAACGACAATAGTTTAAATGGAATTACTAATTTATTTCACACCCAATAGAGCAACTCTTAAACGAGGGAAAAAGAACGCTAAATCCAATACAATCTGTTTATGAGGGAAAAGTTTTCTTTGTTCTGGGGCATATCGGTTGTGGACCAGAAACGTCTCGGGAGGACGAAACAAGTGTAATCGAAGTGTCCAAACTAAGCCAGGCTTCGGCGAAACTTTCCACTAAATATATTGTTAGAATGTTTTGGCCAATTAATAATTAGGTTGCTACATTATTTTTCTTCTGGCTTGTTTCTTTAAATACTACAATGTATACGTAGTGGCTGATCATTGGACCAATTAAGACAATTAAAAAAATACAAAAACAACTTAAAATATATTATATTAATCATGCTAGACATAGGCTTTTTCAAAGAGTATTTTTTCCATAATTACCATGTGTGGGCGTGGTGACAATTGCAGAGTGCTTTACTTTTCACGACGCAAATGCTGCTGCACATTTTAGCCCTGTTACATGTAATCATCATCATCATACCGGCTTTTAAAAGTCCACTGTTGAACATAGGCCTCCCCAAGGAAGATAGAAGGTTGCCCATAATTGCCGCGCTGGGCAAGCGTGTCGGCAATCGCGCAGCGCAGCTTTCGCGATAGGGAAGCTGCTGCCCATCCACTACCCTGTATATTTGAGCTGATTTTTTTGCATGGATATACCGCCATCTGTCGGTTTTGGTATCTTAGTCGCCTCTTACGACACTTGGTACAGGGAGAGGTACTATTCTACTCTGCCGGTACCTCACGGCTATACATGTAATATATAAGGTTAAATTTTAATACTTACCCTCATTTAAGCATTCAGTATTCATTATGAAAAAATATTACATGCTATGTTCGTCATTTACTCATACCTTGTGGGAATCACAATATATATCTGGTTTAATTATTAGGTGAAATTATATTAAGCGCAATCAAATAAATATGTTTTGTTTATTATTTTGACTAAGAATAATGACAATTTAATACTATCTATGCTTACTTTTTTAGTTAAACGAATTAAAAAAGAATGTAATTAGAACCCAGAAAATGTAGTTCATAAATCTTTAAACAAATTAGGTTTGAAATAGTTTTTCTCAGCTCCTTTCTTTGATACCGTCTTTGATAAATGCCTACATGCCGGCATCACTACACCGGCTACAGATTATGTACATTAATCATAAAATTGAAGAAAATAGATAACTCTTAAAACGCAGTAGAAATTCCAAATTAGAAACTTTTCAAGAGAAAACTCATAAAAAGTATTATAAGTGTTAGAAATGCATAGTTGTTATATATGTTCCCTAATATAAAAGTAAGTAAAAGTTTTAAAATTGGTTCTTATACTTCTATTAAATGTAATAACGAAGAATATTAACAATCATAGCCTCATACTAAGTAATAAAACGCACACGGAGCAGTGTAGATTATTTGTATTTTTTTAATGGTAGGTAGCTTCTGTTATTGGATAAACTAATATTTTAGAAAATGAATTAGGGTGTTGTATCTATTTTTATGGACAAAAAAAAATTTAAACAAGCATGTGTACATTTAATATACAAAAAAGGTTACATATCCGCATACAAACATACATGTCATGGCATAATTGCAAACATTAACAAAATTGTTCGTCATAGCAGCCGTGAAACGTCCACTGCTAGACTTGGGCCTCTCTAATAAAGAGAGCATTTGCCCATAAATGCCCCGGTGGGCCGGCGTGGTGGCAATCGCAAAGCGTAACTTCTTGACGGGAATGTTACTGGCTATTCCTTTTCCCTCCCTGATGCATTTGAGCTACACTACATCAGATGGGTTTACCGCCATCTGTCGGTTCCGGTACCTTGATCGCCTCTTACGACACCCGCTACAGTGAGAGGTAATATTCTACTCTGCCGGTAATCGAGGGAAATACTACATAGCTCACGGCACAGTCAAGAGCAAACAGGTTAAAATTTAACGTATAAATATCCTGAACGGAGAATATAAGAAATTAATCAAATTTATTCCGGACATATCTTTAATAAGACGGTAGAAAATTCGCCTCGAGATTTTAATAGCCCCGTCATGGAAATAATGGAAGGAATGAATATTAATATCGCAAAGTTGAATGGCAGCTCATCTTTGCAATGCAAAGAGATTTACTACCTTTCGAACGTCCTCCGTGGGACAGATACGCGGACCTTTCGCTAACTGATTCATTATTTTGTATTGATGGAATAAATTTGGAACGAATCAAAATGCTTACTAATTTATTTTGAGAGGATAATATGGAACAGAATTTCTTTGATTGATGGCCTCATTATTCACTGACTCGGTCCTCGCGGAAGGCCTTCAGTTCAATTCCTAGCAAATGCTGATTAAAAAGAAATCGCTTTTCGAAATTTCCATTAGTCTGCTATTACCGAAAGTATTTTACTCTGAAACACATGACTGAAAAATATAATAATGTGGATACATTTTGATATATACAGATCTGTTTATTATATATTATGGACTATATTATTATGTAGTTTCATTAACCCCAATTCGATAGTTGCATTGAGATATTTTGTTTTTAAAAGTTAATAGTAAAATTAGGATCAAACTTATTACTTTTAAAGTTGCGCGGATGAAAATTTGTTTGATGATTTTTCATTTATAGTCATAAAAATTAATTTTATCGCAAATCACCATGTCACTACCAAACCATGAAAGCAAGGGGAAAGAACAAATGATATGATACGCAGTATGCAGTTGTGTAACTAATTTTATAATTACATTCAATTAGAGCAGCGTCGTGGGGTACCGGTAGAGTATAATAGTATCATCGTCTGTATCAGATGTCATAGGAGGCGACTGAGATACCAAATCCGATACATGGCGGAATATTTATTCCAAATGGCGTAGCTCAAATACTAACGGGCGCAGAGATGGGAAGAATTATCCTTGTTGCAAAGTTAAGCTTTGCAATTACTTCCATGTCAGTCTAGCAGGGCAAATATTGGCAAGAATCCTCCAATGACATACTATAGTTAATACGATGATTACACTAATATAATAAAGGTAAAATGTCTTTAGTTAGTTTGTACTTTTTCTGAATTGCATTAATTCAGGGTATCAACCAGCTAACTTAGGCTATGTTATACTGCGGAAATATATCTAATTTCTATTTAAAATAAGTTACCCAAATTCCGGAAAAATGGTAATTTGTTGTAGCTAGGTCCGGGGAGTTCGGGGGATGTCGCGGCCATTCCAATTGTAGCTCATCTAACTTAGTAGTTGTTTGTTATGCAGTGTGTGGACTTGCGTGTCGTGAAGTAGCAGTGGCTTAGGGCAATTGAACAATATCGATATTAGTATAGCTAGTTCTTCCTTAATGGTTTACAGTTGCTGACAATAGACCTTTGGCCAGATTTTAAACGACTGTAGTAAACGACACTGACGCTAGTCCACCGAACACCTACATGAAACTTTTTCTAAGTTAATTTTTGTTTGGAGCAGGTTTTAACTGGGTCTCCAAGGTTCAGCCATTGCGAGGAGTGCTTCCGAATATTGCTATAGTTAACGGCCTTAAAAAGATCTGAGCTGTTTCCGCACTTCTTACTTTACTGAATTTTTTTCATAGATCTTTGTCTAAACCTATTTATGCAGAATAAATGAATAAAGATCGATACGTTTTATGGTCTCTAAAATAACGTCTTTGCAATAGTAGTTTCAGCTAAACGCTGGTATCTTTTTATGTTGATACCCTTACTAATCTTTTGTCTACTATCTTGAGGGCTTCATTTTCTAACGAAAAAGGGTTTCATTCCCTATTGTTGTAAGTGAATTTTGTAGTCTCCTGTAAGTCAGGCTAAAGTGTGAAGGCGTGAAATAAAAATTAAAAACCTGTAAATCATCATCATCATACTAGTCTTTGAAGTCCATTGCTGGACTTTTGCTTCCCCAAGAATGGGGGAATTTTGCTTATAATTGCCGCGCTGGGCAAGTGTGTTGGAAATTGCAGAGCGCAGCTTTCAGGACGGGAATGCTGCTGCCCATCCCCACCCTTAACATTGGAGTTGCATTGTTTTGGATGGATATACCGTTAATTGTTCTGGTATCTTTATCGCCAATTACGGCAGCTAGTACAGGATGAGGTACTATTCTACTCTGTCAGTACCTCCCGGCAAACATTACATTGGATAAATGTATATCAATCTAATAAAAATTTCACTCAGCATTTCTAGTCTATAGGTACGTTAGCCAAAATGGATTGCTTTGAACCCTTGTTTTAGATTTAAATACAACTTTGTCCACATTTTTTTGCTCGCTTGTTGGTACGGACTGAAGTCGGAATGAATGAAACAGTTGCAAAGTGAATAGTGTTTAAACGAATTCAGATATGGTATACAGAAGCACAAGTAATAACTGTTCATACAGGGTACATGAGGGCCTTTAGAAGGCCCAGCTCAACTCGACCTTAAAACGCTTTGCTCGGCGAATCTTGGATAATTTAATTTTTGTTACGTTTGACACGACAAATTACGCTACAGCAAATTAGATTTAAGCAAAAACATGAATGAGTTCTTTGAAATTTTTAGTTAACTCCGGTTTTTTCGCTTTTTTTCCTTTGTTTACATTTGTCACTTATGAAACCGGTTTGAAGAGTTTAAATTTTCCTAACAAAAAAAAACTTCGGTCACTGTTATGGTGTCAATGATATAGATAGTGATGATGATAGAGATTTACGGATCAAATTTGTTATAAACTTTTCAAGTAGCATATAATAAATTTGTCGGAAACGCCCCCTTAATAATTTGTTTAATAATATATATTGACAATCATCATATCAACTATTGGAAGTCCACGGCTGGATGTAAGCATACCCAATAAAGGGGGATTTTTGCTCATAAATGCAAAATTTGCAATCGCAGAGCGTAACTTTCGCGACAAAGATGCCAAATTATAATATAATAATACAACTTAATACAGACGATATAATACAATAATAAAATTACTTTTTAACGGCTTAAAACGACATTAGTTTTACTTTTGTTGTTAAACAAATGTTTTCTGTTCGACGTTTCGTTAACTTGCGGCAACCATTCTCAAGACTAATAAAATATATAATACAATATAAAATATGTATTATAAAATAATTGATGTAAGTGCAGCACGGTTACAATGCGCACTAGTAATTGTGTTGAATTTTGTGACTAATCAATCAATGATTTGAATAAAAAACGTTTGGATAACTTAATAAAATACAATGTTTCTATTATTCCTTTAAAAGTTAGGTCGGTAACAGAGAAAACTATTTTTAGGTATATTGTCAATATGAAAGTAATTGGACACGAGAAGTTGATGGATGGTTATATTGTATGAGAATGTGTGATGTCACGTGAAAAATGGTTCACAAAAAATGCGCGGGTAGACATCATTTTAAGTCAAGGGAAAATATATTACTTATATACTACAAAATAATATTACAAGTAAATTGTCAAGCTGTTTGTAGTTGTTGAGTTACAAAATGCATACAACAATATTTATCAATATAATATTATGTATAAAATCTATGGCTTGTAAATAGATAGGTATAGAAAACTCATTCTTCACCATCACTCAATGCACGTTATACATCTTGTGTGGAAATGGAATGCTAGTGAAGAGACAGGATCGTTGGACGCTTTGATTAATAAGATCCCCAAATCTGGGAATCACACATAATCTCTGAAATGAACGTCTGAGAATGATCGTGAACGTTCTCAGGGAAAGATGTCTGAATTTACAGTCGTGATAGTTCAGCAGTTCCAGCTGTTATTTTAGGGGGCAGGCGAGGTTTTTATGTGTATTGCATTTATAAACTACTCTACAGCCATTTGATTGTTTAGCACTGGACATTTGTCTGCATTAGCACAACAAAACTTTCCAAACTAATATCAAACTCCTATTTCGATTATTAAGCATAACGTATCCGTGTGAGGATATCTGCTCTTGCTGTATACATTCTTTTGCAACCAGCGATTTCTACATGAAATTAAAGGGGCCACATTATCGTATCGATACATAAAGGCATATCTTTACAAGCTGCCTACAAGTGTAAGGACCAGGGACAGGATGCTGTGTTACTTGCTTTTCTCAGCTGAACACAAATCTTGAGCTCTACCAGCGTCGATTGTGAAGTAATGTGGCTTTAATGCCCAAATGTAGTATCTCAGTTATCGGTCCACTGATACTTCAAATAGACTAATAGGTGAATTTACTCCTGTCATTATCGGTACTTTTTGCTGACAAAATATTAGATCGATATTCTATCATGCTTAATGCTCTATTTTGGAAGATGACGAAATCACCATCTCCTTACCGGGAATTCAAATATCTTAAAGATAAGTTTGGCAGATGTCACTGTATTTTGTGTATTTGGTCAAGTAATAACTAGAGAAGTTCTTAATCAACAAGCTTCGAAAGTGTGACGGTTAAGCTTCCATATAACCATTTATATGGCTATCGCTGCGACTTTTCGACGAAAGACATTCTATATACTGACTATTACGTAAGATATAGCTTGACTTACTGTTTTTTTAGCATAAGGACATTCATAGCAAAATCATTCAATCAAGTTTAATACTGAGGTCTTCTATCGACATTGATTTTATAAAAAAATTCCAAGCAGCATAACATGATTACTGAAAAATTAATATAAAATTACATTAAAAGTAAGCTTATTTCTAAATACCTTTAGTTGTTTTAGATTTTATTAATGATACGACGGCCCGATAGCGTCGATGGTTATGATTCTATCTTAGGCACCAATGGTACGATCGACTAACCCACAACCCACCCAGGACAAATATTTATATGATAGTATTTGTGTTTTTCCTGTGTCTGGTTGTTACAAATATGTATTTTAGTACTATATTTTTGATTCCTCTGTTGTCTGATGTCCGTAATACAAGTGCTATACGTGACTTATCAAGGGATCAGATCAATAAGATGTTGTCTGAATAATATATGTGTTATATCTATAATAGAATTAATTAGAATTAAATTGCTATAACCGCTAGCTTTAAGTCAAAGGCATAGATAGGGTACTAAGAATAGAAGGGGAATAGTATAGTATAAATAGGGAAGGGATAGTTTAACTTTTATCGCTACAAGTCTTTCGCGCTGGCGGCTCGTATATTGAAGCTGCAGTAAACTTAGTTTTAAGATCCGTCTGGTCCCGACAGTCTAGTTTAAGGTAGCACATATGATTGATGACTCTTTTGATCCCGTAGGGTCATCAGGGTCAAGTTTAATAAAATTTATTTTTTTAAATTTTGTCCTTGACATCACATGGACTGTGAATGTTACGCATATTGTAGCATTCATTGCTATGCGGACAGCAGTGCCGGGTATGTGTATTACAAGGGTCGTGCAAACTAGTTCTTCTGTGGAAGAAAATCGCAATCTTGAGTCTCGGGGTCGGAATAATTGAGTCAGATTCAACTTTACCAGGACATTTGTGCGTTTAACGATAAGTAACGATAAGATAACCCTTTTCGTTTGGGCCCAGTTCTAGGACAAAACTTTCTAAAATTCGAACAACATCTCAACCATTGACTTTACTTCAAGATGGTATAATTAAGTTTAATGAGTAGAGAAATAAAGATCTCTCCCAATAACAAAATATATAAACGGTGTTTGCATTTTTGTAGCCTTTTAAAAATTTTACAGACTCTTTATTCTTGCGACAAAGGGATTTAACTACCGTTACCGAGTAACCGATACAATATATGAGTATATACTATTATTACTCCGATATATATATTAGAGTTTATTTATATATATATATATATATATATATATATATATATATATTTATATATATAAAAAAATATAATTTATTATTATGCAATATCAAGATTCTATGTAGAAAAATATTTGGTCATGATAATCTCCAAATCATTAAATTAATAGTAGGTAATTAATCGTTAAAATAAAAGCCTCTGTTCGTTTTTAATTATTAAAGTCTACGTAGATTATAAATTGTATCTATAGATGAAACGTGAACTAACGTATGAACAATACTCAAGTATCGCGTTCCACAGTCTAGACTGGGAATATAGTAAGACATTTTGACAAAAGTCTTTGTAAGCAATACATTTCAAGCCGGACTAACGAGCCGACACTCGAAATAACGTATGTGGCTGCAAAGCGTTTTGTTCACTCATACGAGTGAAAATTACTAAGTGCCTACAAGTTACAAGTAAATGTGCCCGAGAATGTACCACAATTTCTCTAAAATATGAGCGGCAAGTGCTATAAAAACTTAACTGCGGAATTCTTACGAACTTGGCTTGGGCATTATTATTTTTAAGCCCTGCATTTACTTTGTGTTTTAGTTCATTGATACGTTAGTAGAAAGTATATATTAAGTAAAACAACTTTGAAATTGAAGGTAATAGTTGAAGAAACTGTGGTAGTCAAGGTAAAGATATTAATCATAATAACGAATCTGTTTTTTGATGTCGTGGCACTTCACTGTAAAGACCACTTGATTAGTGTTTTGGTTGGATGTTTAATTATATCTCCACAAAAAACTTCTCGGGCAAGAACAACTGGAGCAAACTCATTTCGCGTCGTCGCGTTCATTAAGTCCAATCTTCGAGTTTCTTAAGCCAACACAATAGGTACGAATTAAATTTTAAACGAAAAAAATGTTTGCGTAGTCTGAAAGAGTTTTCCTTTTATTACCATATCAAATTGCGGGTCGCTACTTCTAAATTGCGTACTATTTGGAGTAAGAGCGCTGGTATTTACCGCGGCTTTTCATGGTCTCTTCACGTTATATTCCATTAGGTGGCATGTGACATGTAGTAGGAGGCTTAATTGGCAAGTTCATGCGTGGTTCGCTTTTATGAGCCGAATTTTAGTTCGAACGATGCCTTCGAGGTTTCACGAGAGCATACTGAAGCTAGATGAGGCCGCTATTATTAGGTTTTTTTTAAATATAAAAAAGCAGTTTGTTGTCGGATATTAAGATAATATACTTATTTTAATAATGAACATATATATGTCGGAGGGGTGCATATCGGTAGGCATTCGTCGCTTGAGAGTTCATCATCCATTTTATTTCTTGTAAATAATAGGCCAGATACAATCTAGAGGGTTTATTAATAAACTTTATCAATCATCAATCAAAAGAATAATAGAGATTGCAGAGATAGGGACGGATTCTTCTTGGAACGCGGTGAAGACAGACGCCCGTTATAACAAGCTCACTCAGCTCGACGTCTCGATCCAAAAAAAATATTTTGCACTCACAAACCAACGTATCAACGTACCCATGTCCGTTTGACAGGTCGTCTCTGTGTTGATAACCGCCCAATCGACTACGCCAAGTCAATACAGACTCGTTGTTCTGTTCAGAATACGATATATATAACATTCATCATTTCCATAGGTCGAAAATTGTATGAAATCATGAGAAAAAGACAGTCCTACGTTTCATAAACTTCTGAGTATTGAATCAATTATCTTTTTTCCTCGTTAAATAAAGAAGAATACGAATTTTGATTTTCAATTTAAAAAGTAAGCTTTTTGTGAAATGTACGTTATTGCCGGGTTTTATCCAACAAAGAGCACTTCAGTAAATGCGTCTGATATATGCTACTATAATAAAACTACCTTTTATACCAATAAAATGTCATAATAAATATCATTATCATTAACTTGCTAAATAGCTGGGCTATTTAGCAAGTTAAATTAATTGTGGGCTAAGCATTTAGCCCGCAGAAACGACGGCTTTTGGAGCCGTACGGTTGTAGAATGGAGATCACGCATTAACAGACGATCTCACTAGCACCGCAGGCCGTTCTAGTTTTAGAACTACTACACTATAGTCTTCTTGGAAACCACTTGGTCAAAACATAGGTCTAGGAGTGGACGGTCTTTGGTTGATATGATAATGATTATGCCTGTAAATTATAGTTAACTAAAGTAATTAAGGGATATTGATGACATACGAGTAAGGTATGGAGGTACATGGAGGAGGCTTGAACACTAGGAGAGAAATTAATCCAGTAAAATATTTTGCGGGACGTGACATGAAGTTGAGATGAGTAAGTACATTATACTTATATAGTATAAGATAAGATAGGATGTTTATTCAACATAACATTTAACAAATCTAGTCAATAACCAGCAGCCAGTGAAAGTCTGAAAAAACTGATTTAGATAGTGTAGATTTATTTAATCCTTTACTTTATCTCAACGGTTAAACCCTGTAATCTTACGCTCTGTTTGCAAGTATTCTGTCTAAATAATGCTGAGCTTCTATTAGTTCCATGTCACGTCGGTGGAAGCAAATTGGTGATTCAGGAATGGTCTCGTTTGCCTTAGTCAACAAGAGTGGCGTCACAGATGAGTATGTTCACTATTTTGTATCGTAATCTGGAAAATGTATACCAGGTCATACGGATGAGTCAACGGTTTTAAGTGTGTAACTCACAACTAAGGCCATTTAAACAAAAAAATATCTTTGTAAATATCTTAATAAGATAATGTTTGAAGTATTTGTTTTTGTTTTGAAACATTAATGGGTAACTAACCCGAATTCAGTCTATGGTCACTCTTAAAAACATTTGCCATAAGTTAACTTAAAGGTCAAACGAAATCTTAAAGTAAAATAAATAACTTAAAACGCCACTAGAAATGTTGTTTTCTTCAATGTTAATTTCTCGTATTTCCACTATATTATTTTATATTTAATGAAATAAATGGATAGATATTTACATTTATTTGGCTATTGGTATGAATGTTAATTTATGTTATTTGAATTATGAATAAGATAATACTAGTCCTCTTTGCTGTTAGTTTATTTATTATACAATTTGATATATATATATCCTTTACTTTTTTACATCAAAGTACACATTTTACTGACAAATTCGTTTTCTTCGTATATATCTAGAAGTTGCTTGGAAAAGATTACACTGATGTAGCTTGTTGATTACATAAAATACTTATCCTTCGTTTTGTAATTCAGGAACTGTGGACTTGGTGTAATAATTATCTACATACGGATTACACTGATTACAATGTATTAATATAGGAGACTTTTTGACTCCGTCCCTCATCCCGAGCTTCATGTGATTAATAGACGGCCCCTAAATTATTATATATACTATATGTTTTGTATGTTCCATTCACTATATACCTCTGCCTGAAAATCTGTCTATACCAAAACTAAATAGTGACATAAAAAGGTCAAGGGTAACAAATTAGACGTCTTAATTTAGATTTATCGAAAATAAATACACCAAAATTGGTCAATTTAACTTTGGTTTAGATGAGAAAATCCGTTTAAAAGCTTAATAAGATGAATAATGTACTCAATCCACAGGCTCTCAGAATCTCAGTCTACAGACAATAACGATAAAAGCCGTCCTATTCGACACTATTAATTCTAAATAAGTTTCTACTTTAGCAACTACGATTTTTGTTTTATTTTAATTGTTCGACCAAGCTAAATTCGTTTACAATACATCATAAACTTGGTATATACAATCACTTAATTAGATTATTATTGATTCATAAATATTTTCTAAAGGAAATGATAATTTTTCCTAAAACAAGTAGCCGTATGTGTTATTCTATATTACGATCTATGCCTGTAGTGTATTTCACATACATTAATTAACATATTCTGACGTTATAAATTATAAGTTACATTTATGTATCTTTCATGTTTTTAACATTGGCAAGAAGTGGGTTACTTTTGGAAAGTATCATAAAAATACTTTCAGTTTTTGCGTGAAAGAGAAATAATATTTATGCATCTTATATCCATGGGGTACCGGCGGAGTAAAATAGTACCTCACTCTGTACCAGGTTTCGTAAGAGGTGAAAAAGATACCGAAACCGACAGATGTCGCGTATCCATCCAAAAGCACAGTTAAAATACTACAGGGTGGGGATGGGCAGCAGTATTCTCGTTACGAAGCTGGGCTCTGCAATTTTCACCACGTCCTATTTTGGGGAGGCCTATGTAGACATATACCGTGGACTATTTAAGGCCGATATGACAATGCATACTTACAAACTTTTACGATTTTAATATTAGCAGGAAGGGGCATATTATTGGTAACTTTAAAAATTATTTAGCTTTACGTGAAAGAGTATAATAACTTACAGTTTCACGATTTTTATAATAAGTGGTATATTCTTGGAAAGTAATATTAAAATTTATGTATCCTCATAACCTCTTGTGGTTTTAATATTATTAACATTCAATGCTCAGAAATACAACTGGTAAGTATGAACTATCAGACAATATCGTGAGCGTTTGACTAAAACGGTACGTTCCTGAAATTAGTTGTACGTTTAATTAAGGTATCTAAATAGCGGTTTGGTATTCGAAACTTTGTTTTGCAGTAACAATGTTGTTCTGCTCCCCCGCGTATAGTTTCCGGAAGTTATTTGGTGGATCAATTTGTCAGATTTTACGATGCATCCACTCCGGGTCCGACCACGGCCTTGGGGTTGAAACCGGCAATTAGGATAGGATAGGATGAGGCCGTACCGCTTAGTTTTAGGCTTAATCCTGAAGGACTGCCAGATCTAGCGGGAAAGTATTTAAGATCTAGAATAGTATCGACAATTTAATGTATAGCATGTTTTAAATTGAATTTAAGAAATACCAACCCAGTGGAGATAAAAACTTTTTGATAGCGTTTTTTTTATCTATCCTGTCGCAAACACATAGCAGTTTAGATTGATTCTGTAAAGAGATGATCAAATGATGTATTTATTTAATTATTAACAAGTCTAGAACTAACTAAAGTGAAATTTATAACTGGTAATCACGAAAACATCAGCAGTTTCATATGATTGTCCTGAATTTAAGATTTGTTATTACAAATGTAAATTTCTTGAGGTATTGTTGGACGATCGTTCTATTTTATCCCTTGAGACTCGTAAGTATCTGAAATTGTACAGATAAAGCTACTTTATGCACAAAATGTTTTGAGCAAGCTTCTATTATTAAATGAATACTGTTTTTTTAATCATATTTATAGGGAAATTGTTGAATATGTACAAACAATATAAAAGTTAACCGCGAATTGTTTTCCATATTAATTATTTCGGATTCAGCTGGGAAATAAAACCGCCAAATAAGATTTTTTACGACTTGTTTTGTTGGCTAATAAACAGCCCGACATTCCACCTTTAAAGCGACCCGAGAGGACCCGTGTTACGTATCAGCTGCCAAATGCTTTTGTCTGGGGTCTCGGTAAACAAGTTAATTACTCTTACCGAAAAAGAATTCGGCTATTTTCAAACCGTATTCTCGAATTGAAACAGTTTGGTAATCGTAGAGTATAAAACGTATGGCACGTTTCGTGACGGACTGATTGACGGATGGATTGGCAGACATCGTTCAGAGCGACCCAATGATGTTAGAAACTTGGAGTTTTACTACAGAGGATTTTTGAGCGACGTAAAAGAGGGATTTTAAAAACCTAATGCGGCAGCACGAAATTTCCCATTGTTGTTTGCTAACAAATATTCTTGAATTTGATTCATCTATACATAATTTATATTTCTCCGCGACAGGTTGATTGATTGACTTGGCTTAAGCTTAACCTAGAAACTTAAATTTTTGCTTAGAAAGCGACGAATACGAACGTTAATGATAGATTTAACAAAAATTTTATGTCATCCGGGTAGTATGGAACCTTTTTTATCGCTACTTCTTTTCGCAGATTCTTTTATAGTGACTCATTTAAATAAAAAATATTTTAGGTTTGAAAATAGATTGAGGTAGAGGCCGCTAGTAGCATAGAAATTGTACGAGTGAAATCATAGAACTTGTCAACATCTGTTGTTTTGTCATGATAACGTCCCTTAGATCTACCCAAAAAGTAATATCGGTGTCTGACCTCATAAAGCGAACGTGTCACGCATTATGGCATTAGGGTTGTCACCGCATAACAATATGAGTATAGTCAGCTCAGCGGTATATTAGTACCGGTGGTAAAGGCGCACCCTTTTTTTCTTTTATATTCGTATAAAAATAAGTGGTGCGTTCCCCTTTTGAAATTTTTAACCTTAGTGAATATGTTTTTACAAAATATCCCTGGTATGAAAATAATATATAATAAAATAATCGGTAATCATAATCTTTTCCTGAACTTATAAAACTATTAAATTATTGTTTTTATAAAAACAAAAATCGATTTCAATATTTTTAACGGTGCAATTGATCTTCATTTTTATGCAAACTCATCTCCGATTTTAATATGAATTCTGGGTTTCATATTACTTGAGATCCGATTTTATCGAATTCATTTTTCTGCTTAACTTGGCAACTCAAACGGTCTTACGTCCCGACGATCCCTAGGGATGGGCTGTGGGCTCTCAAACACATTTTGAACGAAACCTTTTGACGAATGAACGTAATTTGTTTAGGAATATACTTTATTTACGTGTTATCGTCTGTAGGGGACTGCGTGGTCCGATAATGGACGACTAAGGAAGGAAGTTTAACTTGTTGAACGTTTAACATTTTAAACACGCAAAGGCTAAACTGTATAATTAGATCTAGTTTAATTAGGAATAAACAGATGTCTAAATCTTATATCATTATGTCTTTATTCATTATCATCATATCAATCATAAGTCGTCCACTGATGGATATAGGCCTCCTCAAGTAATCTCCAATAGAACCGGTTGTAATCGCGCAATCCGCTGTTTTAGTTAGATCGTGTATCCATCTTGGGGCTCGCGGGTGGACGCCCTACGCTGTCCTTGCCGGTACGTGGTCATCAATTCAGAACCTTACGACTTCATCGGCCATTATGCGTACCAAGTGCCTTGCCCACTGCTACTTCAACTTACTAATCTTCCAGGCTAAGACGGTAACTTTGGTTTTGTTACGAATATCCTCATTCATTAAGTTTTTGCTAGGGCGCAATCGGTAGCGTTCCAATCCTGTGCACAAATGTCGTGGTTTGATCTCTTCTCAAGACACACATTTATATGATGAATATTTGTGTTTGTTCTGTGAGTCAAATATGTTTTCAAGTATTATATCCAGACTAGACTAGGCTAGAGTGAAACCTAGTATTATACCTTGATATCCGTAACACAAGTGCATCAAACTACTTATTTTGAAATCAAATTAATGTATGTGATATTGTGAGAATCTACTCATATAATATAATATCTATTGAATTATGATAGTACTGGCGAAAACATCAGTGACCTTCCAAGTTCAGTCACACCATGAAATTATTTCTTACAATGCGCATCGAAATTGGCGCTCCGGTTACAAGCCAAAAACTTTACCGTTTGCGTAATTCAGTTAATTCAAAGTAGAGACAGGGAATGGTTATAAAATCTCACAAAATGGAGTGGAGTCGTTAAAAAGTATGTCCATAAAACGGATCAAACGCGATCGCCGACAGATTTATAGCTCGAAGGAGTGAGTCGAGATACGCGCGAGAAAATTCTGGTAACAGCGGCCGGTCGGAAATCCTTTTGCAGGTTTATCGCGTGTAAAATCGACCCTTGCCGATTTGCCTCAGGATTAACCAACCCCAGGAACCACGTCCTATGTTTAAGACGCCCGCATAAATAGATATGCGCCAACTACTTTTTATTCGCACGCGAAATGAGATTCTTTTAACTTTTTCTCTCACCACTTAGTTTTGACACGAAGATTTTCCAACTGGATTAAAAGTAGCAATAGAGCTGAATGTGCAGGGTTTTATCATAATAAACATCTGTAGCTTAAGCTTCTATTTCAGATTATATTCTTTGTAGCAGTAAAATGTTTGCCTAACATATGAGTTTTGTGTCTGAATAAAGCGGGTCCGCTAATGCAAAGTTTTTTGGATAAGTACACGGCCGTAGTTTTTACGATACTTATCAACTGAATGCTTCTAGTGTTCCATACTTTTGCGTTGCAAGTATATATTATCGCTTTGTTTGTATACATTGACGTTTGTAGTGGCTAGGGACTGTACTGTTTCTTTGGCGAAGGCGTTGTGGAGAGGATAAATTTGTAGGGTCACGTGCATTTCAGTACGCCGTACCGTGGTAGTATCTGTGTTGTCTTGATAAGAAAACGTTATGGCTATTGCTGACGGCTCTCCCCGGGGCCTTCGTGCGTAACAGCATGTAAGTCGGGTTTTTCTCCGGAGTCACTTTTAATCTGCGCTCTAATTTATTGCGACAGAGAACCACAACGTTTTGCGAGTATACGATCCTGCATAACATTGGTATACGAGCTGTACTTTATAACAAAGACTACAATAATTCATTTATATTTATTGCATATACAGTACAGTTTTTTTCCTAATATTTTTGTTTTAAATCTGTAATCGTTAATTTTACATGAACAGATTAAGGTTGATTTTAAATTGACGTCTAAAGTCTTTACGCTTTATTAAAATACTAGTTAAAGGAACGTGGCCCTAAGCGCTAAAATATGACCTCCGACAACCATTACCTAGAATGTTATCAGATTATTCTTATCTGCTCAAAAAATATATCTTATTAACGATTTAAACGTGTTTTCTGACAGGCTATAAGAAAATACTGAACTAAATTGCCCTGCGGCGTGGGCCGCAACCGGTTTTAGAGTTTTCTCGTGTTGGTCCTAGAACCGTAAATCACTCTGAATAATGCGACTCCATTTCGGCTTGTACTATTGAGATTTCTCCGAATCGTTACAAAATATTTTTCTAACACTGAATATTCCTGCTCAATTTCAGTCCAGTCATTAGTTTCATTTATACGATCTCTTTATTTTAACAACATGTCTATTAGCTTTAAAATCTCATCTAACGTTGACCATCAGCTGAAACGAATATAAGTTCTTGTCAGATGTCACGTACGTCTACTTATTATAAAAAAAGTATTTAGCATTTACAAAGTGTTACGTTAGCTTATTTTGGTCCTGCTTCTCTCTTGTTGACATTAAACACTTTGTTTATTAACTTTATAAATCTGAAATAATACATTTATTTTTGGTATAAATGTGTATTTTAGCTGATATTTGCTGATAACCGTGCTTTCTTTATTGATGCTGTTTCTCAAACTATATGATGCTACTTCTGATGAACTTTATTATAATTACCTATGATATCTTCTTATATATTTATTATTTATACAGGTATGTATGTAATGTTTATTTTTATTTTATATATGTATATATATTGTCTGCACCACCATTATTATTTGTTTCGTGTAATGGTTAACTGGTAGATAATGCCAACTGGCATCGAGTCCGCCCTTTGTACATTTTGTCATATTTTGTGCAATAAAGTTCAATAAATAAAAACATATTTTATTAAAATATCACCATTCCATTCATTGATGTTGATTTTTACGATTTGCTTTGATTTCATCGTAATATTCAATATGTGTATTGAAACAGTTTTAAATTAAAAAATATCAAAAAGTTTGTTACAAACAAACATTTCGTCGTGTACAAACAAGTAACGACGAAAAAATGGCGTGAAAATGGTTAATTACGGTTTGGTTAAATAGGATAACTTTTGAATGTATTGCTCGTTCACATCAATTACTCAGTTTCTACTAAATAGTGTAGGATGTATTCGCTTCAGTAAATCTGTCATATTCTGCCAAGTCAAACTTAGACTCGCTTAGTTATGAAACGTGCAACTTGGATTAACTTTAGTAAGCACTAAGCTGTGTGTTCAAATGTTCCCAAACTTGAGACGCGATGTGACTTGTTAATGCAACGGTGTTTGTTTCCGATATTGAAGGTAGATGGAGATTATGTTCGCTATATATTTTTAATAACATCGACTGACTTCTTGTGTGCCACGGTTTTTTTAACATTATCTGTGTAAGAAGAGTAGCTGACTAACGAAATGACTAACTGACTGACTGATTGACATATCAATGCATGGCGTAAACTGTAAGGGTTAGGGATTTTTTGACGTACTACATACATATATCACGCCTATATCCCGTCGGGGTAGGCAGAAACTTGGATCTCCACTTGCTACGATCTTTGAAAACCTCTCTTGCTTCCTTTACACGCAATAATATATTTATACACGCTTGTTTATTTATGGTACTTCTGACCTGGCCCTTCTTTAATACCTCTTCTACCTGGTTAAGATATGTTCGCCTCGGTCATCCTATAGTAACCCTTCTATTCACTTCCGCTCTATATATTTGTGCAGTCTTTCTATTTTCATCTATCCAGAAGTAGAAAAGATTTTTGAAAATTTACCCCCTGAAGGGGCCAAACGGGGGTGCAAAGTATGAAATTCTACTATTAATCGCAGGTGAAACCGCGGGGCTCTGCTTGTTATTTATACATATTTTGACATCAAGCCAAACTTTGTCTTTAATTAAGTTTTCGTTTGTTGATAAATAATGTCATTATAAAATACATACACAAATTGACTGACTTATCCTGCGTTTTAGGTCTTCAAGGTGTATTAAATTAGAATGTTCACTTTGTTAAAGTAATAACATATCAATAGACATTACGTAGCCACTTATGTAATAATTCACAAGGCGCAGTAGTTTTATGAAGTAAAATATATTTTGTGGGCATCTACTCTCTTCAACTGTATAAATCCTTTCTAATTTACATTTTGGTTAAAGTAAAAGCATGTAGATAAGCCGTTGCGGCCTTTGTGATTTATGCTCGTAATATTATATAAAAACATAAAAAGTGAATAAGAACGCAACACAAACAAATTATGGCGCAGACGTCAAAATTAAAAAAAACATTTTTAAGTAAATTCCAATTTACAAGTCCACGACTTCTTTGTCCTACAATGAACCTGGCGAATTTCGACTAAGTGATTCGAGTATACTGCGCATTCTGAACTACCCTTTGGTGAGATAACATAATTAGAGGCTTGACCGTAGAATGGCTGACTGCTAAAAAATAGATCACCGTTGTAATCCTACATGTACGTGACTTCTGGAATTTTTGTTAAGACTTATAATTCACTATATCAGTAGCACCGTTTGAATAAAAACAGAAAATTTATTTGGTTAAAATATAATAATGTTCACAATAAATAAATATACAATGAAAAATATAGCATTTACAATTTACATTACAATTGGTAGCCTTAACGCTCCGAACGATCTTTTCCAGGCAACCTTTAAATGAAAATGAGCTGCTTAAACATATGGTGGTATTTTTATCCCTGATTTCCACGTTGGGAAGACGAGTTGTCAATCGTAGGGTGGACGGGCTTTGCGACGGAAATGCTGCTGCCCAGAGTTGGTCCTATTGTATAAGACTTATGCTATTTGGATGGCATATGTCACTACTTACCGATTAAGGTACATTAGTTTGTTTCTTAAAACACCTATTATAGCAGGAAGTACTATTTTGCTGTGCTGGTACACCTTAAATCGATAATTAACAAGGAAATATAAGATAAGCTGTCTTCAGATAAGCTGTTCGAGGCTCAGTATGAAAAATTCCTTTCATAAACATAAAAAAACAATGAAGGTAACTACATAAACCAGCATGTTTTTTACTTTATGTTTAAGAAGAAATTGAACTCGTAACCCTTTCGTCTAAATGCTATGCAAACTATTTATTCATGCTATGCAAACTAGTTTATCTTTTTTTTACTTTTAAGCTGTAATTTCACACTAGTGCATTGCTGGTCACCAGCCATTTTTGAATATTCCGCGGTTTTGATGATATGTGTAGGCGCTATAATGATATGAGTTTAAACGCGTATAAATCAGAAAATATTACACATAATGTAAGTTTTCTTTGAGTGTTGACTTGTTTGAAGCTGATTTACTGTACATTGAAAATTTACCGTGTTCTGTATAGATCAGCCGTTTTTAGTCCCCAGACACAAACGGATTAGTATTCCTACTGCACGACAGAGGTGCAAGCGCTCAGCTGAAGTGTCTCTGGTATTCTGGTTTTATTGTTTTTATCGCGGACTGCTATTAAAATAGAAACATCATAAAGGTCATAAAGCCACATGCACAGCAGGGAGCAATGTTAGTGCTTTGCCCGTGCACTTGCCTTGAGGCACTTGCCACGGAATACCTCCGGGAATGCTATCAAGTTATAATTTAGTGTTTTATTACGTAAAAATTACTTTCCAGAGACAGTAGTCTTTTGGATTTCTGTGTATTTATTACGTATTAATGTTCGCGCCGTCTTGCGAGAGATGTGTAATTACTGAGATTGTTCCTAATGTTCGTCGGCTTTAATTAACTTTGGGAACAACTTAAGGACCACTAGTTGGGTCACACCTTTCTTCTAGTGCTTTCCTTATTTAAAGTGCTATAAGGTCGCTATTTGTTTGTGACTAAGAATTTTTATCTATGTATCAATTTTACTTGTAGATATTTAATAAAAACTAATATTACAAATGGGATGATTAGATTTTCTATTTGTTACAATTTAAATTAAAAACTACATGATTGATTTTAAAAATTATTTTTACATTAGAAAGCTTCATTTTTGATGTATAATCTAGGTTCTATAATATTATCAATTTTGTAATTTTTTATTTTATAACTTCAAAAACTACAGAACTGATTTATAACTTTATTCAATAACGGAAACCCACATTGTCATTTAGTATAATAGATGACAATGTGGGTAAATAGGTATGCATATTTTTCTCCTTATTCTTACGGAAATAGGAATTATGCGGTTGAAATCCTTCACATTTATTTACATGTTAACATTACATTGTAACAGTATTTTCATGTTCTATAAATATTTAAAATGTTAAGCTACGAGTCTTCCATTCATACATAAAATTACGACTGGAACTATTTATTTACATTTACTGAAGCAATATAATGAATACATTAGACTTGGCTCCAAGATATATATTTCTATATATTGCAGCCAAGTTGTATATATATGTATGAATATAGGCTGATACAGGCATACAGTCCGCGTGATAGTCAGCGTCAACGCAGCCTATATATATCATTAGCATTAGGATATCACTAGCGCGTTGCCAACCTTTTGGCTTGAAAATAATATGTCACATTACCCAGTAATATTACTGCCTCTCTCACCCTTCAAACCAGAACACAACAATGCGATTGCTATTTGGCGATAGAAATAGGTGAGATTAAGGTGCCAATGCATGACCTTTTTATGACCTCATAAAAAATTAGGATTATTTAATTAAAATATTTTGCCATATCGGGCATTCTAAAACAAGACAGGATATCTATTGAAAAATTCAAAGTTCGAAATTATATCATCATTATCATCACGATTGCAGCATTAGAACTTTTACTGCTGGACATAGGGCCCTTCAAAAAATGAGGACAAGTTCAAGATCACTGTTGTTCGTCGGATATCTGTGAAGACTGATTTAAATTTGGTCATCGACAAATATATTACTTATTAGTTAGTTAGTTTTCCTCCCGTGACTTTATTCGTATGCACTTCATTTTAAAGCGTGAATTATAGCTTATCACGCTATTTATTCGAATCGTTCCCTGAGGTATTTACATGTCAAATTTCATTCACGCCAGCCGTACGGTTCATCGATCAAGCCCTCAACAGCGTAACCGGTAAATGGACGTGGGCTTTGCAGATACAATACTAGCTTTGCTCCCAAATGCGTTGGCTTCATTTCAATCCCATCTCACAAGAGCGTTTTTGGGTTCAAAAGTGTCTTAAGTCCTTTTGTTTATGTAAATCAAATTGCGTTCAAACCAAGGAACATACACAAATTATAATCTTAGTATTAGTATAATATAAATAAACACTTGAGAAATATAATTTTCGCAGGTGTTTAACTTCAGCTGAGTATTTCCTTTGTATGCAATATTGATAGTCGACAAACAGCACACAATGCGGAATCCAACATGTATCAAATTGATTGAGCAACGCTATAGTGTCCGATTCGATTAAGGCTTAGACGACAACACGATTCCGTTCTGCTGCTATATATCACGACACAGGGGTCACCAAACTGCGCTGAGATAAAACTATAGCTTTGGAATTCACGCTCTTCTCTCTCGTGAAGATATGCGATTGGATTTTTACTGAAAGTGTATTGTAACAAAAAAAATATAAGTAAGTTTCAGACCACCTATCATTAACTTACTTTTTGTATATCTCTGTATTTAAATGTTTATTAAAAAAGTATTTCTTAATTGTTTATGAATTTTTTCATAATGATATCTGCTCATAGGAATTTTAGCGCTGTTTTTCAAAAAATAAGATCTAGAATTCGCAATGTTAATAATAATGTAAGTTTAAAAGTTAGTTATGAATTGTAATGTTAATTTAAAAATGTAATTTATCTCTTGTTCACGTATACCGGGATGGTGTCATCCGGATAATACAAGATACTTACCTTCCTATTCTAAATAATATATGTACTGATTGGAACAGATTCATCGTCATTTCATATTCTACTTGGTTGCCCACCCCTGCCTAAAAGCTCAAAACGTCGAGAACAAATCCTTGACACTTAGGCTATTTGCCGGAACTATAATCATTCACTTTGAACCATATAGTATACAGAAACTGGCCTTAAATGAATAATAACTTCCAGAACACCTCGTACCCGTAATTGCAACTCGCATGATTCAATGCTCCTAAAAGCTAATTGATTAGACCATTTCTAATTTCAAGCTTTAGGCCCTTAGATATAAGATTCAGTTTGCCACGGTGAGCAAGATGTCACCACTATCATATTTACTTGGATTAGGTTTATGGTATGGTATACAGAAGTAGCCACTTTTCATAAATTACTGGAGTTGACTCATGTGTGAAGCAAGATTAGGAGACGGTCGGGTTAGTGCAGGGAGGTTGTGGGTTTGCACTGACAGCATTTAGAACGCATTCACTAGATAATATTGTTACTTGGAATTGTTTCTTGAACTAAGTTTCGGTATAACATCTAATACGAATATAGTTATCAAGTGTATATACTATTAAATTAAACTACCAGATTCTACTATTGTCTAGATTGTCTAAAAAAATATGCAGCGCATTTTATAAGTATCCAAAAAAATTGCGTATTCGGTTGTGCTCCTGTATGAAGGGTTCAATACCCATCCATGTCAAATATTTTTATTTTAAGATGAGTATTTTTGTTTGTACATTGTCTAAATGTTTAATTTGTATTTAAGTATCATACTTGTGTTTGTTCTGTTGTCTGATGTCTGTTACACAAGT
Source organism: Heortia vitessoides (assembly GCA_020976665.1). Classification (NCBI taxonomy): domain Eukaryota; kingdom Metazoa; phylum Arthropoda; class Insecta; order Lepidoptera; family Crambidae; genus Heortia; species Heortia vitessoides. Next base: position 5,562,288 of record JACJUM010003129.1, read on the forward strand.
GCATTAAGCGACTTACCTCGGAGTCAGGTATTTTTATGAGATGTAGTATGTAGTATAGCAACATTACCGAATAGTTTTTAAAAGTCACTTGATACTCAAAAGCAATACAGAAGTTTTAAACTTATTCGCAAATCATATAGTTTATCACATATTAACACATAAAGAATGAGCTTGAAATTACAAAGACACGAACAATTTCCTTGTACATAATTCCACCGAGTTACTCACCGTTTCGTAACATCTCTTATGTATTTTGAAGCAGACAGATAACTTTCAATACATTTCATATGACGCTTTGTCCGCGAGCTGAATACGTTATCAGAGATCAGCAAATTCTCACGTATAACATGTGAATGGAAATGACGTTTTATTTTAAGGAGCTCAGAGCACAAGAGAGACACTTTCCTGAGGAAAAGATATCCATTGGGATGGCTCTTTTCTGTGTAATATCTATTTTTTGTAACCATTCTTTTGACGGCGTTTTTTTCCATATATTTGTTATAATTGTAGCTTAAGGAATTTTCACATGTAATCTTCAAGTTGAAATTCCTTGAGCAAGTTTTGGTAGTGCACATAAGTATTGATTAATTCTATAGAAAAGATTAAATAAATGAACCAATGAACTTGAACATAAACTGTTTATATATACAGCCCGCAGTTTAACCCACATTAACTTATAGAACAAACTTAGTGATATTTATGCTCCGCTGTTATTGGTTCTAGTGTGATCCTAATTGGGCTATAACCTTTATTTTTAATTTTTCTAACAGAAAAGTTTAATATTTACGTTGCACCCTCGATTTACCCGTTTGGAGAGTAAACTTTCAAAAATCCATCCTTTTCAAACAGAAACTCCTGTGCAAAATTTCAAGTTTCTTACCTTCATAGTTTAGGCCCTGCATTGATATGTATGGGGTATATGGGGTGTATACTAGGTTACATATTATCAGACTTTTTCCAAAATAACAGGTTCGATTTTAATAGTAAACAGTCGGGCCAAGTAAATAAATCATCCAAGAGTCAGTCCCTAATGTTTTATGTATTCGACTTACTTAATTTCAATTCTTTTGGTTAAAATAAAAAGAATATTTTAATATTAATGACCTGATTAATTATAGAATCGAATTTCCGCAGCGGTGTCTTGAAAGTCGGAGTAATAACATGCGTGGAATTGAATTTGGTTGATGATTTTTTATATATTTTATAGAATTGGTACTTAGTAAAGTAACTTCCTGCTACTATCAACGCGAAATTTTGTATGGATGCATGATTGTTTATTAATCTTGTACACCGTGACTAAAGAGGTATAGAAGAAATTAACACGAGCTATTTTTTATTCTGAAATTTTGTTTCTGAATAAAAAATTCTATAAATATAGAATAGTTCCTCCCCCTGTGCCAGGTCATCTACAGATGGTGGTATGTCCATGCCAAACAGTGCTGTTCAATACATTGGGAGCGGATGGGAAGTAGCATCCACGTCGCTATGCGCTACGCTATAAAATCTGCGCTCTGCGATTGCCAACATGCCTGCCCAGCGCGCTCATTGTGGGCAAAATTACTTTACCATTCATTGTAATCCCACTGTTGTTAGTGGGCTTACAATGAATGATAAAGTAATAATAGTCGGTGGTTTTCTATGTAATACTTGCTTATCTCAACTAACTTAATTTTACTCGTTTATCAAACAATTGAAAGTTGTTCTTGAGAACGTTTCTAAGGTGATATTTGAGACATCTTAAAAAATCGCAATCTAAAACCCCCGTCATAATTAACAGTGTTGGAATAGACCAGTCGACTTCATTCATATTCATGAATGTCTGTGGAGGCTCTTCTTTATCTTCAGACCAGACGCCCTGTTTCAAAGCGATTGACAATCGGTTTCCTTTGGTTGAAATGGACAGTTGTCTGACGTATATAGGTGTTGATTACATTTGATTGGCCTCTGTGCGAGTACTGTGGCGCCATAGAAAGTTGTCTTTTAGGTTGAATCAATTATTCTATGTACGGAGAAAAATGATTAATGTCTGACCGAGCTATACGAAAAAAACATCATTACTGAAGGTCTACCCATTAACTCTTATACCCATTAAATATTTACCTGACTCCAGAATACGTTGCCTAAAGCTAATGTTACGGGTATCAGACTTCAGAGGACTAGCAGACATAATACTTAAATACATATTTAACTTCCAGACACAGAATACAAATAGCAATGTGTCCTGGGTGGAGGTCCTGCCCAAGATTCTTGGCGCAAAGATTACCATAACCATAATCAAAGATCGTAAAAATAGCCATAGTTTTGTCCTTTCCATTGCTTTTACATGGTGATCATATTTTGTTTGGTTCGGAAGAAAACTTTACAAATTATTATTGTTCACTTTACCTTAAGTTTGTACTTATAGATGATATATTATTTTATATTAGATACTTTAAAATATGCTGAATGACTCAGACGTAAATTTTGAGTCCCTGGAGGATACTACAGACGATTTTAGATAAATTGGGTGCATATGTTGTCATGCTATAATCGCCATGGTAGAGTGACATAGTACTGCCCAACCAATTAAGAGAATAACAGTATGATCACGGAGCTCCTAGTTTTATGACTTTCGGAATCGCCATTACAGGACCAAAGGCGAGAAGATTCAATTGGCCGCGGGCCAACAGAGACTGGAATGAGTCCAAGTCACGCCGACTTCGACCTTTTGTTTGGAGCACCCTATTAGCAGATTTTTACCATTTTTTGAGTTACATTACCATTGCGCCCTGGTGACATCAGGGCTGTTTCGTTTTTCGTGTTTATTCTTGAACGTCTCTCATTTAATTGAAGTGCACTACTATGTCATATTCTTATATGGTTAAATATTGAAGTCCCGTCTGCGAGGATAGGATTTGTTTTATATTTAATATTTCTTATCATTAAATTGAATTTTACGTGTAAGTTAATAGATTTTAGATTGGTTTAATACAAATTGCTTACCGTAAGGAATTGAATAATTTTTGAAGATACTTACGAGTACTAGTATTTACTTATTAATAACACGAATATATGTTTTATCTTAATAACATAACTATGTACTTGTAACATAAATTAAAATGATTATATATTGAACTTAATTATAGCTGACTAGCTTTCTTCCCGCGTTTTTTCAGGTGGTTTATAGAATTATATCTCATCCTTGAGGAGCTCTTGTTATTTCAGAAAGAAGTCTATGCCCAGTGATGGTTGAATAAAAAATGTGAGTCCAAAGAGAAAAATTAATAGCCGAATTTATCTAACTTTAGGCCACATAGGCTACTCTAAGCTACTTTTAATTACGGAAAAATGTTCTTCCGTAAGTAGACTACATACATGTAATTCCCGACTATTAATAATATCTACTCCAAATCATCCAGATCTATTCAGCTGTTCCGGCGTAAGAGAAACGAACATACTTCCACACATCCATACCCACAAGTTTTCACGTTTTTCATTTTTATACAATAATATTAGTAAGGTATTGACTATATCAATAAATAATATATGTGACTTAGGAACAAAGGAACGAAATATATCTATATGTCAAAAATAAATATACTTATAATCAAAAAAAGTTCAATTTAAACTGACGAAGCTATGTACGATTTATAGTTCTTTTATATTGCTCGCCAATATACCGCAAGTGGCGCGGCATGCTTAACTACGGGTAGCGCAGGAATTTCCACGACCGAGGAATTGTTTTAAGTGAAATAATTTATATATTTCTATGAAAAAATTAACGTTCACATTTTATGATGCCTAAAATTCAGTTATGTTATTGCGCATTTTATTAGCTTAAATTAAAATTAGTTTAAATTTATCCAAAAATAACTATTACATATATAGATCTGACACAATTGCCCGGTAAATATTAGCAGTATTAAAGCAGTCATCTTAAACACTCCTAAATCTAAACACCCTAATTCGTCGAGAAACCTTTATAAGATTATTTTATCTTATGCAAATCAATGTACACTTGGATTTTGTAACCTAGCTTTCTATTTTCTTTTTGTCGGCCAGTGCACAAAATATGGAAGTTCCAGAAGAGCTCCTTTCTTAGAGGTTATTCTACGATCTCAACAGTTATTTAATGCAGAATATTTTAATAAAAATGTATGGTTTGACACAAAAATATTATGAAATATTTTTTAGGAACTGTAGTATGTTAAAGTGATATTCCGATTTAAAAATCTAATAAATTCAAGAGTATATGGAACTGTTGAGGTGTTGATCCACAGCGATGAATTACTTCGAAATAAATGCTTCGTACAGATACAGAGGCAGATATAGAATGGCTATATCACTTGCTCAATGCAGCGATACGCCGCCGCAAGCGACGCGGAATGCACAAACTATGCCCGGATGCTCGCTGGAATTCTCTAAGGAGATATTTTGCACAGAAAATATATCTCTTTCGAATTGTACGATGATTACGAACGTACCAGATGCTTTAACATGGTCTGTTTGAAGGAGATTTTAAAATAGGATATATTCGGTGGATATTGTATTGTATAATTTCAAAACGAGTATAGTAAACTAACGGATAAAATCGATAACTGAAGACGCAGCATTGTATTAGCAATGATGAAGTTTAAAATATCATTGCATTGGTCGTTATTGAATTTGGAATTGACGTTTTTAATAAAATTAGCCTAGAGGCATTTTTAACGATGTGTAGGTATTGACTTAAAAAGTATATATATATAAATTTATAAATTAAAAAAAATACACACTCAATTTGCCTTGTTGATACAATTACGTATGATATATAATCCATCATTTTCAAAGCTGATATTTTGATTTTCTTTGTTAGGTCTGCAAGCAAGTACATAATAAGATACAGTTGCAATGCAGATATATAATATGGTAATAGTAATAACCATCAAAGGCGAAAACTGTGTGCGTATAAATGATCTAGAATTAAGTACTATAATAGTCGACAAGTTGATTTTAAGATATAAAATAATAATTTACTATGAACATCCTTTAAAAATTATAATAACAAAATGTCTTCGTCTCTTTTAAGATATAATCCATGTAAAAATAAGCCGCATTTTATGAGACTCTACATGAATACTTACGACGTGACTGTATTCACTGGATTAGTAAGTCTTGCAACTAGGGAATTGGAGCTAAAACAGTTTTACAAAGTGCGAATGAGAAAAGTAATTGTATTGCGTAGGTGTCTAATAAGGACACGAAATTTATTTTTCTGCAATAGTCGGGGACAGTCAATTTTAAAATTCTTAATGCATTATTAACGTTAGGAATGCGTGGTTCATGAACTCACAATGCGACCGTTCAGTACTCAAAATTTTATTTTACTAAAATGATAAAAATCCGGGGAGATTTGATGTGGATATCCTGTGAAATTATATATCAAATTACTAACAAATAATGTGCATGTGTAAGTATATTCACAGAAATTCCAATTACGCTTAACAAATCTAAACGAGAGAACCAGAACGGAACATTTAATATCCAGTTTATCGACCATTCTCGATGCAGATATCGTACAGCACACGCTGCCGCAAGATTTCCCCCCAGAGATGTTTTGAGCAGAAAATATATTCCTTACCCTTCAACGACCTGGGTGTGGGCTGTGAACTGCAATAGTTAAACTTATAAGTCATATGGTAACTTGTAAAGTTCGCTCAGAAGAGCATAAAACTTACATTTGAAAGTTCATCAAAGTGAACCAAGAACGTGGTCAATACAATGGTCTCGACTTGGAAATTTTTTTATCAGTTCAGATGTTTTAATAATAAGAAAAAAAAGTAGCAGGAGTTAAACCTAATGGCATTCAACATTTTTTATTAAAAGTAGTAGTAAAAAAGTATTTATATAATTATTAGTTTTCCGTTTCCGTGGAGTATGGACTGCGCTCTTTATCATGTTCTACTGGATATTTTCTGCCATCAAACAAAGCTAATATGCTTCCTAAGGGCCCTTCCCTGGGCGATGTACCAGTAAATAAATAAATAAACTCAAACAACGTCTCATATTGACCTGACTCTGAAATAAGTCGCTTACTCGCTCGTTACGGACTTCGGGCAACGGAATAATCAAACAAATATATACTTAAATCATCATTATCATCATAATACCAGTCATTTAAAGTCCACTGCTGGACATAGGCCTGCCCAAGAAAGAAGGAATTGCGCCCATAATTACCGCGCTAAGCAAGCGTGTTGGCAATCGCAGAGCGCAGCTCTCGCGACGGGGATGCTGCTGCCCATCCCCGCCCTGTGCATTTGACCTGCATTGTCTCGGATGGATATACCGCCATCTTTCGGTGCTGTTGCCTTACCTTAGTTGCCTTTTACGACACCTGGTACAGAGGAAGGTACTATTCTACTCTGCCGGTACCTCACGGCAAATACATATATTCAACCCCTTAGACACAGAACAAACACCACGACCCACGACCTTTGACGCTCAAGATAGGATCACTACCATCTTCGACATTGGGCCTGGGTAAAGTCAGGAAAGAATTTTTGATATATAAATCAGTTTCGCACGCACTTTCACATTTATAATATTAGTATGTTTTAAACAAACTATACAAGATAAATAATGGAGTTGATAAACTGTGTGTTAAGGTTTGTCTGAAGATCTCACGCAATATTACCGTTTAATCACTGAAGTTCATTTCACCAACGATCCGTTGAATAATGCTGAACATTAACAAACTGACAGTTAATCTAAATCAGCCTGAGATAATTGTGATGAATGAAATCACTAAATTGTTCGGATATGTTCGTTTTGTAATCAGGGTTTCAAACTTTATAAACCTAAAACATGAATATCAAAGAAATAGCGTCGGTGGCACAGATTAATTTTTACTTACAGATGGACTGTTCTCCGATAAAATAATGTAAGAAAAAAGGTCTATTTTGCAAATTATATAAATCTACATTTAACTCTTCACCTTAAGGTTCATGTAATATTAAAAAAATGTACGAGGTTGTATCACGATGCTTCCAGTTTCGTGTCTGATCTGTAGAAGAGGCAATAGGCTTGTATTCCTTATTCTCACGTCGTGATCATAAAATCGTACTGCAGCGATACGTGTTTCGCTACTGAAATGTAAGCGTGATGGGGTTTACAAATTAGAAATACTGACAAAGGTATGTTTGCTTTAAGCCGACCTCTTTCTAAAATATTACTAATGAATATTAATATATTACTAGATTTATTTCATTATATCTTTTGAAAAGTATTTTGTTCAAAAACTAAAAGATAAATAATTTAATTAAAGTACCTAAATATCGCCAAGTTTAAAGTATCTATAATAAATTATAAAGGTATAGGTATATTAGATCACAAGATCAGGAAAAAGATAATAATAGAGGGCGTCATGCGTAATGTGTGCGATTGAATTGACCATAGATAAATACAAGCACCATGTCAGATATTGGCTTGAAGGGAGCAGGATATGTTATAATTATGTCAAATGATTAGTTTAAAAGGAAGGCGTTTATAAAATTATTAGTTTTTCAAATGTTGTTTTTAAATTGATCTTTTGTGACATAGAATCCCATTAAAAAGTTTTATAAAGTAATCAATTTATCACGTTGTATAGACAATTTCGTTATAATATTTAATACTGTGACAAGTCATTATGTATAATAGCTATTCAATCACAATTATTTTAACATATATATTATCCAGACTTATAACAAACATGAGTTTTATACTAAATGTTTGACAGAATGGATCGACGACCTTTGACCTGTGACACGTTTGCAAGACAAGAAAAATACCAAAAGCACAATTGGGATCTAACCATCCTCCACTCTCAACATTAAAATGCCGAGTAGTATTTTATTTCATGTTGAATTCTGAAACTCATTTCAAAAAAACTTAATTATCTTTTATGATTTCCTTTAGTACCTTTTTCGTGTGAAGAAAAATAAACAAGTTCACATATAGCTAAATACCCTATTGTCAGATATTACTAAGATACTAAACTTTTTCTCACTTTACCGATAAAATACATTGTTAAGTTGCAATAGCTATTGTTAAGAAAAATTAATGGAACTTCTGCCATTAACCGCCTGCTAGTACTTTACGAAGCAATCAACGCGTTTAATTTATGACGTAAATAGTCACAATATCCTCTCACATTTCGCCAGTTTTGCAACACAAAAGCGGTAAATCGCCAGGGGAGGTGTTAGGGCTCGTGCAGATTGCGGACAGAGCAAATGACTTTTGGTAATCAATAGCATTATAGCTGTACAGTACCGTACACTTACATTGTATTATAATTCCCTTAATTGTTTATTTTCTAGTGAAATTGACTGCTTATAAAAGATAGATGCTTGGATACAATGTAATGTAGGCTACTTGGAGAAATTAAGCGCAGACTACTATAAATATTCATAATAGATTAGTCGTGAGGTACCAGCAGAGTAAAAAAGAATCTCCCTCTATGTCAAGTGTCTTAAGAGGCGACTACGGTACCAGAACCAACAGATGGCGATATATTCATCCGAATCTGTGTAATTCAAAAGTACAAGGAGATGGGCAGTAGCATCCCCATTGTGAAAGCTACGCTTTGCGATTGCCACCACACTTTCCCAGCGCAACGATTATGGGCTAACCTCCTCCTTTCTTGCGGAGACCTATGTCCAACAGTGGACTTCCAACAGCTGATATAATAATACAGATACCCCCAGCTGAAAGCGCCAGAAGAGTAGCATGGATCCTCCTTGGTGATTGAAGTACTGAAAGAGCCAGATATCGGCTAAAACTATCAGCGTATATGGTTCTAATGGGACAGGTCGCGAATACGAAGCAGTGTCTCCATCCTAAAGGTTCATTGTTCAATTGCCAACGCCATCCTAGCATAACAAATATAAGCTTAAAGTCCTCAAATGTTTAACCTTCTTGGAAATATCTGTCTCCAGCAGTGAACTTCATGCAGTTGATGTGATTATGTTGATGATATTATAGATCGTTCTTAAATTATAGTTATCGAACGATAACAATAATTCGATTTCGAGTCCTAAAGATAATTTTTGAATTCCAGGATATAAAGTTTTATTTTAAAATGTCACGTTCAACCAAACCTAAGCCTAAACTTCTTGTGTGCCGAAAACGAATAGTTTTAGCTGTACAAATGAAACTACTTCTATATGGACTTATTGGTTATATACCTAGTCTAGTAATGTTTTTATATAATTTGATACGTTATTTGGTCAACATTTTTATTATTATTATTTAATTTAGTTTACATACATTATTGCCTTTTAATTACACCTAAGTCGCTTGGACGCCTGTTTAAAATCGTTTTGTTGATACCGTTTTTATACGCCACGTATTCTATTTAGAGTTGATGTGGACGCGATTCCCCATATTTTAAATATTTATCGTCAAATCATTCATAGGACGTCTACTGCTGAACATCGGCTCTAAGTAATTTCTAATAGAACCAGTTGTATGTGGCCTGCGTTTTTAGTCAGATCGTCTGTTTTCCTTTCAATAAATAATGTACATAAAATGGAAACAGGGACCGGACAGGTTCCGCATAGTGTTTCAGACAAATTTAAAATAAAAGGTTGAAACTACTCAAATAAATAAAGATAGAAGAGAAGATATTCTAATGAACAAGACTTTATGTATTGTATGGCGGAATAGCGCATTGAACGCAACAACTAAATGGGTTCTAAGGCTTTACCCAAGATATTTATTGATAATATTGCTGTCAGACTTATGTTTAAGATCGAAGATATTGCATCGGGAACCTTTATTGCGAGTTATTTCAATTACACATTAAACTTTATGTTGTGCGAACAGTTGTCTGCTATTCACGTCAGATAAAAGCATTCTTTTATATTATTCCTCATTTAGTTTATATGAACTCATTTCATACTAACAATTAGAATACTCACAGCGGTTTTGTTACGTAAGTAGTTTGTTTTATTTAAAATTTTCTTTTTGTCTAGATAATTCAAAACTTGGTAACTTATTTATAATATAAGCGGAACCGACAGACATCCAGACAGACAATAGATGTCCTGCATAATATTTCAAGTGATTAGGAATTAGACAAAGTGAAAGGCAAATTATATAGATGAATAACCAATATACCGACTGCAGTGCCATCTGCCGTGCTGTTTTGTGAATGTAAATCATCTAGGTCCCTACTCGAAAGCAAATTTACAAACATCATTTATTCATTTCATCAGTTTAGACAAATAATTAATTGACTAAATTCGTCGAAATCGGTCCAGCCGTTCTGGGAAAGTTCGGTGACATACACACGAATTATATATATGTGTATACACATACATATAAAGATACAATCCCAGACCCGCTAACTCAATTGTCTGCTACAACTCTATATAATTTTATTATTATATCACCGCCAAGGACAGAACTTTTCGCATGTTTGAAAACTACGAACGGCATAAACCAGAGCGTTTCTATCTCATAACAACTTTCAATGACGCTGCCCTGAGGAGATGGAGTGCATAAACTTACCAACGACACAACTTGTTTCGTCTGGGGAATAAACTCACAGCTCTCCATCGCGAAAATTTGAAAAACTCAGACGATATCACCGTCCTCTTCCAACATCAAAGGGATTCTTTTCGAGAAAACGAAAACGCGTCGCTTTGAGATACGAGGGGAAGCGTATCAGACATAAACGTGTTATCGGCTTTTACTACTAAATAACTACGGCATTTGTAATGACTTAAATGTTCTTTAATAATATTTTCCAACATTTACGCGTCACTATTCATAATAAAGTACTCTCGTAATGGCTGTGAAACGTGGCTAATTAACTTTTTATATTTTTTGTTCCACTTTTCGGCTACCTTACGGTAACCGTTCTCAAGAATGACACAAGGTTGTGTCAGAATTTGAATTCCAGTTACTACCTTTACAAATTTTTATAAATTGAGAAATAGACCAACTATTAATAAATAATAGAAATCATAAATCGTGTTTTAGAGTCGTGAAAAGAGTAGTTTCATTATTCCTTAATTACTTTAGCGGTGATTATCAAGAAAAGAAACGGCCGTTTTTTGGTTTATCCTTTTTCTTTTTTCTTCTAGGATATAGTAAAAATTTAGGAAAAGTTTAGCTCCCTGTTAGGTGGTGTAATGAAACAAAACGCTAAAGTTAAATCACTACGATTTGCCGTGATAAATCCGAGCATTGCTAAAACATAACAGCTCTAACAGTATAATTCAAACTACCGGTAAAGCGAGCTTTTTTATATCTAACTAGTAGCGCCCCGCGTTTTCACCCACATTGTTCTAGTTCCCATAAGAATAATAAATACAATAAAAGTAGTAAACCGCAATATTGTAGGCTAGCTTCCGCCCCTACACAGTCTGTATTAGCACACTTCAGCAGGTGAATTTACATATTCAAAAATCCTTTCTTAGTGCATGAAACTCAAGCATAAAATTTCAAGTTTCTAATGTTTGTAGTTTAGCCTGCGGTCAGTCAGTCAGTCAGTCAGTCAGTCAGTCAGTCTCATATTATATATATAGATATTGAGATTTGAGATAGCCATATTTAATTTTCGTTATTAACTACATTGTTAAAGCTATAATCAATATTATAGAACCTGTAAATCTTGCTATTAGTATTACGACGAGGAATTAATAGTACTCTGCTGTGTAGAATCACGAGTGGTATCGAATGTCACGCTCACGTGTCAACATCCTCGGGGAAACTTGTCCTGACAAGTGGGTCGGAAGTATGTGGCGTCATCACGTTACGCGTTTCCTCGCTCCGTATAAACGTAAAAAGCAACACAGACAGCTGCAGGGCATTAACGGAATTAACATCCTGCGTCGACGATCTCTTTGTGCAATCGCAGAGATCGGCTCAAATAACTCTTATGACTTTTATTTTTATCTTGCTTACTATACAAATCATACTAGAGTCATTCTAAAGAAAAAACCACTCAATAATAATTGCTATGTAATGTTCAGTTAAATATAAACTTATTCTACTTTTAATTTAGATAGACTGTAATTAATAGCATATTTTTTTTACAATGTACATATTGCTTATTATTCAGACTTTTATGTATATTTTTCTGTATATTTTAAGTTGCATGCATCAATACGTACCAAATTTTAATTTAATTATGTAAAACTTCGCACAAATGTCTTTTATAGTGCAGTTTGGCTGTTTACAAAGCAACATCAAGGTTTAGTGCGGCCATTACTGGGATAAACTTATACGTTGTCGGTCTCTTTGCATTGTCGTGTTGCGCGTTCCATTGGAAATAACGATTTTGCCGTTTACACAACATTCTCACGCAGAAACTTTATAGTACATTACTGAAACTGGAGAAAAACGCATTACCTTTATATAGGAACTAAAACCGTTTTCGGTTTGATTTTACACAAAGTTATATTTAAAAACAATACTATTATTATATGCAATAAAAACCAGCCATAAGGTACCAGCTGAGTAGAATAGCACTTCCCTCTTTACTAGGTGTCGAAAAAGGGTAAGTAAGTACCAAAACCGATATATCCAACCGAAACAGTGTTAAGCTTAAATGCAGTGGGAGGGGATGGGCATCAGCATCCCCGTCACGAAAGCTGCGCTCTGCGATTGCCAACATACTTCTATTTATGGGCAAAGCTCCCTCTTTCTTGGGGAGGCATATGTCTAGCAGTGGACTTCCGGTGGCTGTCATAGCAATGCTGATGATGATGCATCGAAAAAGAAAATAGTTTCTCCGAACAAATTAAACTAGTATATCTAAAATAATACAAGTGTCAAGTGCGATACAATGCAAGACAAATTATAGTGAAAATAAGACCATTGTCAACTTGACTTATAAATGACCTGGTAAAGGTTACGCTTTCTATAAATCTCATTGTAGCACGCTAGACTAGATGTTAATTTTCAGAAAATTTAATTGCTTATACATATTAGAACAGAAACGACACAGCGCTGTGACTTTATTTCATTTTCATTACGTTTTCATTTGACACTTGAAATTTGAATTGAGATTAGTATTGTGCTGTTTGTATAAGTGTCTGCTGGTGCTAACGAAAGTTCAATTCAAATAATTGCTCAAGCAAAGAGTACAGTGTCGAATACCCTGATGTTTATTTGGCTTAATTGAGAACTCATTTTGTGCACTCATACAATGCATTGAATTAATTACGATACGAACATTTTTCGCCAACGAAAAATATTATGGAAAGGTATTGTTGTTTGCTTTCTTTAGTCCGGAAACGATGAGTCGTTTTGTGAAACTTTTTAAACATTTGGTATTTTATCTGCATGTAATGCTGGCAGCATTGTGTTTGAATTTTTAGACAAATGAATTTGTAATGATAATGGATGAGCGAATTCGTTTTCAGCTTGTGTGTAGAACTATAATGTGTTCGCAACAACTGTTTTGTTGAAAACGGTTGGGCGTAAAGGTCCGAATTTACAACCACTTAAAAAGGTACGTTAAATTACAACTTGTGAAGTACCCAATTAAGCAACAGCAGTATCTTTTTTAATGTTACTATTAAAAATTTTAAAACTGCACTAATTTTGCTGTAATTGCATTGTTCTGGATAAAAATATAAGAACTATTGTTGTTTAACTCGTTTCATACAATAAGCTATGTCACTTCCAATAAAACAATTTGTTAACTGGCTGGCTGGCGTGGCTTTTAAACACGTTTAAATAAATTTTTCGCATTGTTTTCGAATTAACAATCAAGAGCAATCTTAAATAAAAATGTAAAACGTTAAGTAAACCATATTTTGAAGTCATTATGAAGCAGTTTTATTACAATTAGCTTTATCAACCTTTCTATTAAAATTGGACCTAGTAAAATATTCTTACATGCGCATATAAGTGCTGGTAACGTAGACTTTATTATAATTATTCTTGCCCACTTACTATAACTTAAATAAAGCTTACAACTTTGAAGTGATATCACTGGCCAATCTCCTAATTACTCATGGAACAAAATTTCGACTTGTTAGATAGGAAAATTGGAATGAATTCGCGCGATTATCGGCAATGGCCCCTGGCCATCGATAGGTGATTTGTTTGCAAAGTTTTTGATTCGCGCGCCCCGGTAGAACAATGAACTTTCGTTCGACCACCGTGGGTCCATAAATAATGTGTGGCTCCGTTTAAAAACGATCCGTGTTACCTAACTCAATTAATTTGCAGACCTCGTTTTAATTAATGTAGATGGTAAATCAGTTCAGCGCAAAGACTTTTTAAATTAATGCAAGTCTTTTTTAGGTTAATTTAGTTCGCGTTGCATTTAGTTTTTCTCCTATTACATATACATTACGTGTCGTGCATGATTTCTATAATTACTTTTGTTTATCTCTACAAATCAGCAAAATTGAAGTGTATGTTTATAATTCGAAACTAACACCTTTTCACTAAATGCATATAAAATGAAGTACGGTTTTTATTAAAAACAAAAAAATATTTATCTGTCTGTTTATTCAGGTTAAACTGAAACGGATGTCCAATGAGTCTTTAGAATGGCATATGTTGTTAAAAAGAGAAATATAAGCTACTTCTAATGTGAAAAATAGGGATCCGCGAAAATAATATAGATTTTTGTATTTCTTAACGTTGGTGGAGAATAAACTCAATAAACTATATATTAGCCCGATTTAAAAAAATCATTTACAACAGACGATGTTTACAATCTTAATGCCATATATCCCTTCTAGAAAATACAATTGCTCTAATTATATGTTAACTTATTAACCGTAAAATTAAATTATTAAATTACTTATTAAATGTAAAATTAAATTAACCGCAAACTTATTCGAAATGAAATCTTTTCAGAAAAAGTCTGTTCATATTTTTTAGAAATTCAACATGTCGTTATAATTAATTAATTATTAATGTAATTATTATTGCCGTAAGGTAACGGTAGATTAGTACCTCCCTCTGTACTAGGTGTCAAAAGAGACGTACCGGAACTAATAAGCGCTAGTATATCCATACGAAACAGCGTAAATTAAATTCTACATGGTGGGAATAGGCAGCAGCATCCTCGTTGCGAAGTTGTACTCAGGGATTCCTACCATGCTTGCCCAGCGCGGCATTTTTGGTAAAAATTCCCTCGACCTTGGGGACGCCTATGTCCAGCAGTAGACTTTCAATTGCTGAGGAAGTATTATTTTTCATTAGGTAATATTTTCGCCATGTTTCTAGAATTGTAGATATGTATCTTTTGATTTACAACTGCGATATGTTATTGCCTGTAACAGATGAGTCGAAGACTTTCGACTTGAGGCACTGAGGTATGTCGGATGGGTAGTTCTTTCACAGTTTTTGAACGCTGTCCTACCAAGTTAGGCTTTAATTAAATTAAAGAAAAAATGTTTTTTTACTTAATTACACTGCACAGCACTCATATTATAAAACTTTTTTATTTGTTATCTGCCGGATAGTTCCGGCCAATACCCTAAGACCCGGTTGATCATAAGCCCCCTTTACTATATATTTATAAAAAAACTAGCCAAGTCAAATCTAGTTTCAGTGTTCTAGACAAATTAATTTCAAGATTATTTACAGAACTTGGCACTCATCTAGAGATCAGTTCTTTTGTCGGAAAAGTTGACAACCACGCATTTAAACTTGGTTTCTTTTTCACATTTAAGTTTTTGACGGGATATCATTACTTTTTGTACATAAATTATTAGTTATAAAACTAATTCAAATTATCAATTAAAAGAAAAGGTTGCTATTATAATTTCAATTATACAAATAATGAAAATTCAATATTTTTTTCTTTCTATACACACAATTACCAAGCTGAATGCAAAAGTTTAGCTTTCTAGATAATCTCAAAGTAGGTTAGAATTTTGATCTATAGGTCAGTCAGTCAGTCAGTGAGAAAAATTATGATTTTTTTACGTTAATATTTAAACAACCGTGTGAGTTGTATTCTTGAAATTGAGGATATTTGTTAAACTAAGAGGTTTAATAACTGTACCAAATTCCATGTGTTTATCTTAAATAAATTATGGTTATGGAAACAGTTCATGTGAAATTACACGCGGCTATTGCGCCGCCAGTTCTTGTTTTGAACTTGGCTGACACTCTACTGCGTATCTTGATGATTGCGCATGCGCATACAATTATGGCAAAATCTGATAATGAAGTATACAAAAAATATTGATGCAAAGATAGGTTTCTTCAATACATGTCTATCTGTCCAGTAGTGTAACCAATTGATAATTGCTTTTATGTGTTTATTTAAAAAAAAACCAATAAACAAATAAATAAGCTCAAATTACAAAGAAAATGAACTAACAAGAGAACAAAACTAATATTTTGTAAAATTGAGGTATTCCTCAATAAGACTGACCGCTTTATACGGTAACTTTTGGTCCTGGATGAACGAACTTTTATCCACAAAGCTTCTCCGCATATCCATACGAGTAAATAGCTAGCTATGAACTATGCGGATCCGTGTCTGCGGATCCACAACTCCAGTAAATCCTTAATAAATAAAATATAGCTTACTTAGAATGACAGTTAACATGTAAGTTAACATTAAGTCACATTAAGATATTTTAAATTATTATAATGGATGTTTGTCTTAACAAGTAATAACAAATAATTGCAGTAAAAACAATGAAGATCTCGACAACATAAATGAGTCGTGCTATATTTCCTCCTATATTATAAACTATATTTACAGGCGTATAGTTATGGCGTGTGTTTAAATTATGGAATTATGTATAGGGTCATCTTAAACAGTTCTGAATATGGAAACATAAAGGCATTCTCATGTGTGTATAACTAAACATAATCTTGCAAAGCAAACTCAGACCTAAAGTTGCGTTAGTAGATACGCCAACAAAATAGTTTCTCGGGAATCTGAAGCAGTTCACAAGTGCCCGAATTAAATTTTCACCGTAATACACTTACCAGTATTCTAGACAACAAGTAAACTGGTAAATAGCGCTGCCTATTTCCTATTTGCAAGATTAATATCTTCAGTTTCTAGTAGATGTTCTAGTCAGGTTACACTAAACTAATATCACGATAGCGTATTAGTCAAAACAAGAGTTTGGCTACTATACTCCAGGCACTGTACGAGTGACTGAATACATTTTTTAATTAGTATAATTTAATAATAACCAGAAAAATTAACGGCTCTGAAACGCTTGATATTTCGTATAGACATTATAGTTCGACGTTTCGACTAATTTACGGTAATCGTTCTCTTTGCGAAAGAATCAGCAAAGAGAAGATCAGAGATAAAAGAAATAAAGTTACCAACAAAGCCAGGCGGATTAGCAAGTTAAAGAAGCAGTGGGCAGGGAGCACTTAGCACGCAGAATCCACAAACGATGGAGTCCTAAGGTTTTGAAATTGAGACCACGTACCGTCAAGCGCAGCATAGGGCGTCCACCCACAAGTTGGTAAAACGGTCTGACTAAAACCGCAGGATCACGATGGACGCAGACCGCATATAATCGGTCCTATGGGAAATCACTTGGAGAAGGCCTATGTCCAGCAGTGTCTGTCTTGCGTCTGATATGATGATGATGAAAAAATGTTCTCAAGAATGACATATGAGATATAAAGCGGCTAAAAATATAATAAACAGTGAATGTATTAATATAATGAAATATTACACTTACTCTAGACAATTAGTTAACAGGTAAATAGGGCTGTCATGTGCCATGTCATGCTTTCAGATATTAACTGTTTTATATCTACCTATCGATGGTTGGAAATTCAATTGAGGTAAGATACATAAAAATGTTTGTGTTTATTTGTTTCTGACTTATGTTAATTCAATTATAATAATATTCAAAACCGCTTAAACATAATAAAAAATAGCTTTTCAAATATTAAAGTGTTTTTAAATAAACAAATAAATTGTTTTTATTTTTCCTGTAAACGTGCACTGTCCTTTTGCTACAATTGAATTTATGTAAGTTGCGTTGTAAATACGTAAACACCATAGTTTTGTCTCGAGTCGTAAGCAGTTTATGAGTGACCGAGTCGACTTTTCATCATAATACGTTTACCAGTATTCTAGGCTTTCAGTATTAAATTCTGTTACATTTATACATGTCACTTTGGCATTATCTTAAGTTGCAATACTTGATACGTCAACACAATAATTTAGTCAAAGTCCATCATAGAAATGGTAAAACATTGCTTCACATAGGCTTCCTTTCCATTCCACAAGAAATAGGGGAATTTGCCCATAATTGCCGCGTTGAGTAAGATCAGTGGCAATCGCAGAGCGTAGCTTCGCGATGGAAATTCTGCTGTCTATCCCCGCCCTTTTACCTGCACGGTCACATACCACCTTCTTCATGATATACCGCGTTTTGTTGATCCTGGGACTTAAGTGAACGAGTTAGCTTTAGAGAGACCGAATAAAGTTTTCGTTGTAATACATCTTTCAGTATCCTAGACAGCAAATAAACAACAGAATTGAGACCAGATAACATCTTTTATAAATGTCAGTTTGGCGTTGAATTCAGAATGGTGTAACTAATCCGCGTAATTTTGCCCATAATCTCAGGAGGCTCTTAGTCATAATGAACAGATTAAAAATTCTGGGGTTAGTAATTGCTTAAGTGCTTAAACCAGCTTTTCTTGCGGGAGCCTCTGAATAAATCTCCCTGACCACGTTCCATTTAAACGGGGCCCAATTACTCAGAATTTATTGGCTGAAAAAATAAAAACACTTAATATGTTCGCAAATAGTATAAATAGGCTTATTTTTAATATCCGCCTAGTGTCGGTAGATTAGTTGTCATTGTCATTATTATCATAGGGTCATTAGGGTCAACTTTAAAGTTGTGGAATCATTGATATATATATATATATATATATATACGCACTGACTTGTAATGCGTACTTTAGAGCTTTAATAGTTTCAAAGCATATTTAGAGTTTAAATAAACTCAGTAATCTATTGTACCACTATACAAATAAATAAAAGTTTTTATTTTTAAAGCCAGCATTAAGTCTCTGTGGCTTTACTGAGTTTTCTTTGTGAGTTTGTGCGCAAGTAAGTTGTTGGGAATACAGTATTTCAATGAAACGTACTGAACTAATTTCGTGTTTACTATACCAATTGTGTTTAATTTCTAATTAGTGAAATTTCGGGATATCAGAGGTAGGACGTTCGATGTTGGAAATAGATTTTATCAAATAGACTTTGATGACAATAAATATGTATATATATATGTTCGATAGCCTAGAAGAAAAGGAGGTGGGCTCGATCCCCACTCAGGAAAAATATTTATAAGATAAAATTTATGTAGGTTCAGTGTTTAGGTGTAAAATGTGTATTTTTATTTGTAATGTCATTTCTAAGAAAATTTAACGATTATACAAATTTTTCGTTATTGTACATGTTAGTCATTTGACAGTAGGTGCAATTGATAAAATGCGCACTACAATAAAACAGGACAGCGTTTGTTAGCTTTAAAGCTTATTCTGGTTTGGATTGTGGTTCTTTTTTGCGTAATTGCCGCGCTGCCCTTGGCACGTTGCGTAGCTATTTCGAACGAATATTCCATTATGGGTTCAGTTGTCTCAGTTGGGTCATACAATAATTGATATAGAGGGATGTTCAGTTCTATTCCGCCAGTGCAGGGTGCACATGCAGTTGTACCTCAATGGAGGTATATACCAAAGATCGTCTTTTTGCTATCTCACCCACCCATTTTTCTGTTGACAAACAGTGATCTTCAAGTGACAAGGTGACAAGGACATCACAAGGATGTGATGTTTTGAACGTCTATAAACTGTTGTGCATACTATCACCGTATATTTTTTTGTGGACTTAGTCTTATCTATATATATTTAAGGAGAAGTTGACTGACTGACTGACTGACCGACCGATTGACTAACTGACTGACATCAATGCAGGGCCGAATCTGTAAGAGTTAGAATTCGCAATTTTGCTCAGGGGTTCCTATAATAACGTAGGGGAGCATTAAGAAAGGAATTGTGAACACTAACCTCCTAATGGGGTAAAACAAGGGCGCAAAGTTACTATGTAAGTTGTACAATTTAGCGCAGGTGAAACCACGGGGCACTGCTAGTTAAAAATAAGGTTTAACAACATTATAAGTCCATGAGAAAGATATTCCAATATTCCATGAACAATAATGCTAATAATTTTCCCTAAAATAAAACACAAATAAGCAGTTTTGTAACGGACGCAATACTTTAGCTATTCGCAATATTGGAGTTGCAAGAATTTCATAAAATCGAACAATCCTGTACTAGATTAATAAAGGAGAACAAATTTTTTAAGTTGTTCGTAAGCCTTCAATATGATTTGAATGATAGCGTACAACAATATTATGCAATTCTCGACCACCCATCCATAAACCCGCTTAATGTTTCCATGATAATAAATATCATTACAAAAATGTTTATAAACATGAGCTCTCCGTATTTCCTCATTTGCCTTTTATCATGACATAATACATATATGATGGGAATTTACTGAAAGGCTTCGATAACTATATCTTTAATGT
The DNA here is from genome assembly GCA_020976665.1 of Heortia vitessoides. Taxonomy (NCBI): domain Eukaryota; kingdom Metazoa; phylum Arthropoda; class Insecta; order Lepidoptera; family Crambidae; genus Heortia; species Heortia vitessoides. The sequence continues at coordinate 5,582,804 of JACJUM010003129.1, forward strand.
AAAAGTACAGGATGTTATTAAATACTACCTAATGCCTGCGGCTTCGACCCGTCCGTGAATTGGTATTGAGCTTTATTAATCGGATCTTTTTATTTAAACTATATTCAAAAAAATTATCATTGTGTAACAATAAAAGTAAACTTAGTGTTTTATAAATCACTAAGGTTACTTTTAAGGTTAAAGTTACTTTTTATATATAACAGTCAGTGAAATTCAAAATCAGTGCAGCCTATTCTATATAATTAAGCTTAACAAACAGACAAATATCATAACATAAACATCACATGCATTTAATTTTATTAAAGATAATATTTACTAAAAAAAAATTCTCAGTCTTTAGGTGGGACTCAAACCTGCATCTTTCCCATGCCGAGGGACTGCACTACCATTGTGCTACTGAAACCGAGACAATGATTATTTTATAGTACTATCTTAAATATAATACGGCATTTGTCAACGCATAAAATACTGTCAACTTACTTCACTGCAAATAATATCAATTTACTTCTGTAGATCATCTGATTTAATAAGTGTATATTTAAATAAAGTAATACGATAGAGTAAATGTAAGAAAATCGTTTTGTTTGTGAAGGTGTGTCAGCGGTCATATTGATGTTATTTTATCCAGACCCAAATTAGGCGCTTGTATTCATTACATGCCCACTAGGCACTCGAAAAACAAACGAAAAAGTCTGACACTTTTATCAACACTCAACGCAATTCTGATCACGACGCACACATAAAGTTTCATGGGTAACTTATTACGTATTTGTGTCGAAAACCAATTACACAGGATTCCGCATTCGTTTTTACTCTACCCACGAAAAAGGATGGTAAGCAGAATTTTAATTTGCAACTTAAAGTATATAAGACTCTCCTAAATTTGTAAATACATTTATTTCGTTGGGTTTCTCTGCGGAATAATAGTACGAGAAAATTTTAAGTATAATTAAAATTTACCCGATGAAATCTGATTTCCTTGGAGGGACAGATAAAGAATTTGGTTGGATTAAATACCTATGCAAATGTTTTTGGCCAAATAAGTGAATTATACGTTTTAATGGAGATTAGCCTGTTACCTTCAAAGTTACTGGAGTAGAAATTGAGCATGGAAAAATAAAGAAGAAATCCACACGGGAACTGTAAGTTTTTCCATAGCATTATGAGACATATTACATAACATTCAGATTCGTTCTGAAATCAGTGAGATATGTGTGCACAAACAAGCCGACGTTACTTTGAAAGGTTTTATGCATGAAAAATGCTGAATTATATTTAAGATGATATTTATTTGGAAAACCGAGCTAGTATAAGTACTACAACGGACTGACAACCGACTGACTGAACGGTAGTCAGTCCGTTGTACTACCGAAGAAGGTATCGGTAGTCAGTCAGTCCCTCGGAATGGGAAAGATGCGGGTCCGGGTCCCGCCTGACAAGGTGTCAGACAAGTTGATTTTGTTTTAGTAAATATCATCTTGTGCCTGTCTCAGCCAATTAAAATCTTGAGTTAAGGAATTTAACTGGAAATTATTGAGATATATATAATTTGTAAAGGCCCCATGGCGTATTTGCTAGTCTTTTAGTCTGAATATTTGTGCCCGAGTGTAATATTTATGTATTTAAGTTATTATATTATGTAAAGGCAACAGGGAAATTACAAATGGTATTACATTTGTCAGTCCAATGGTATTACATCTGATATCTATAATACAAGTACTGTAAGTATTTTGAAGTCAGGACGACGTATCACATATTTTGACAAATTTATTATTTAAATAATAACAATCTAAATCGTGTTCAATTAGGAAATGTTTTTAGGATACTTGAAATCGATAGATGAGGTCGAATAAGATAAACAGTTAGTAATTACGAACCTCAACATGCCTCCACCTAATTCGATGACTAAATAGGTTGTTCAAATAGACCTTCATTTGTCGATACTCCGACTCGGTGTGGTAAATAGAGCAACGCGTGAATATGAGACCTCGATTGGCAATGCCAGCTCTTGGTTGCCTTTGTGTTCATGACCCGTTAAATGTTTGAATTACTACATTCGCAGTCTGACTGCGAGCATTATTAATATTTTACTATAGGTTTGGTTGTGTTTGCGAACTAATTTCGATAGATAATAACAATATATTACGTGATTTTTTAATATTAGTATGTTGCCTACCTTTTAAATAAAACTATTTATAAAGACGGTGTTTTTTGTAGATTTGTGTGTATTATATAGGTCAATAAAATAATTTGTTGCAAAAAACATTATCACATTATCTGTGTGTAATATCAAATAATTTACACCTTCACTAAAATTCTCAAACCAAGTCACATTTTTGAGTAATTCGGTCACAAAATTGCAAAACATCATAGTAATCAATTTTCATAATTTAAATAACACATGTTATATATTTGTAAAACTAATATTTATATTAATTTAATGTATATTCGAAATTTGAAGACAAATTATGAATCTTGCCTTTATCACATCATCTTACTAAAATTTTGCTAATATTTTCCATGCGAAGATGAGAAAGTTTTTTATATAAAGTATATATAATAATATAATAATAATAATAACTTTATTCAACAACAAAAGGAAACCTAAACTAAAATACACTTTGATCTTTAAGTACCTAAACTAAGTCTAGCCTGTTCTTATAGGCACCTTTGCTCTGTAGTGTGCATGTAGGTGTGAATGAGTATATATATATAAACAATATTAGAAACAATAAATATAGTCCAGTCTAGCATAATATTGTTAGCAATTCCTCTATCTTGTTGTAGTCCAATGCCAAGAGCCATTCCCTCACTGTTGTTTTGCATGAGTGTTTATTCATATCATGAATGTCTATTTCATGGTTAATTTTATTATAAATAAATGGTCCTGCAAAATTTGGAAATCGCTGTGCGAACCGGGTACGTCATGGCTGATATACGTTCGCTGATATGTATATATACGTATATTTTGGAAATCCACATACCTTCGTCTACTATGAGTTAGTTTACGTTAAAGTATTAGTTAGGGTTAAAACTGCCCTACTTAAATTTACAATTTATCTGGTGGGCGAAGAGATGCAAAGAATTTGTAGTTGGCTGAGATTTTAAAAAGTTAAAAAGTTAAAAATTTTGTTTGATCTGCATTTAAAGTTAGTAGTCTTTTATTCCATTTTTTGTATGTCATTTAAACATCTTCCCAGTTATTACCACTAAATACTAGAGCAGTATCATCGGCAAATGCAATTATTCTATCATTTTGCAGGTTAGTGTGAATTTTGTCATTAATGTAGATGATAAATAACGTAGGTCCCAACGCACTCCCTTGAGGTACTCCATATTATACTTCACAGGGTTCACTAATAAAGCTACTTATTTTAACTGTTTGTTGTCTATGGCTCAGATAGCTTTTTAAAAGATTGAGTTGTTCCCCTCTTACACCAACAGACTCGAGTCTTCGAAGTAGAAGAGGAATGGATACGGATACAATATACATTTTAAAAGTATGTACCTATATTTTTACAATAAATATGTAAAACAAATATTTGATAAAATTATTGCAACTCAAAAAGTAAAGCTGATAAGTACATCTAATATAAATATTCTATTTTAATATTTATAAATAGCAATATCTCAGGCAGCGTTCAAGCTAAGGTTGTTTTCTTGTTGGTCTGTCTTATAAAAATATTATAAAATAAATTCTGGATTACTTGAATTATTGCAATTAGCAATAGAAAGCTATTAGATCAAGAAGTTCTATTATCACCATCATAATAACAACCGTAAAAGTATGCCCATAATTGCCCCTCTGGGCAGTCGTAGTGGCAAACGCAAAGTGTAGCTACGTGATTGGGATCCAGCTACCGATCCCCAATCTGTAGCGAATACTAGCTACGCTGTTTCGGGTAGTTATACTACCATCGAAGTTCTATATGTCATATTTTCATATTAATTGTGTTCGCGCAATCACTGAGCAAATATTGAAGCTGAAAGGCAGGCATATAACTTAAGAACTATATTATACATATTTTATGCCGTGAGGAGTAGAATCTCCATCTGGGCCTGGTGTCGTAAGATGCGACTGAGGTACTAGATTTAGAAAGAGTCTAGCTCAAATGCATAAGGTGGGGATGAGCAGCTGCATCCCCGTCGCGAAAGCTGTGCTCTGTGATTGCCAACATGCTTGCCCAGCGCGGCAATTATAGGCAAAATTCCTCCTTTTTTGTGGAGGCCTCTCTAGCGGTGGACTTTCAATGACGCTTACTTTAAAAATTCTTTGGTTGGGTTAACCGTGCTCTATCATAAGTAAAATCTACTCGGAGTTTATAGCTTTATGAAATTCAAATCTCCAAGTATGTTGTGGATACTCACAGGATTGAGAAGTGACCAGACTTTGATGTAGGTAGCACAGAGCACTTGAGTTAAGGTGATATCACAACATAAAATAAAATAATAATAGCTTATAACGTTATTATGGAAAAAATAAAACGAATATCTAAACGTCTTCTATGGAGCCGCTTTCAACCGTTAATTGAAATGATTTGATAAATCTTAAACCATTAGAAAGCGAGCTTCACCAAGTACATAAGATATATAATATATATTTTTAAAATTTAAGTTTTCTACCTAAAGTTTAATATAAAGTGGTAAGAGTTGTGCTATTATAAAATTGTAAGGAATTAATTCAGCAAGTAATATATAAGTTATTTAAATCTCTGTATTAACATATGAAAGGGGACTACGTAGATAAAACTGCGAAGCTCAGATAGATTTTTATCAAGATAGCAATTATCCAAGATTTTATATGAAAATAGTCTATATTTTTTAATGTACATTGAGTGACGAAGTATGAGAATAAATAGACCGTTTAAATCAATACGTGTCAATAAAAAATGTGGTTAGGATACTCTGATAATATCTATATGACTAGTGAGCGAGTTCGAAATATTCGCCGACGCCAGTGACGCCACGCGTTAATATCATAGGCATCAATCAAACAGAGCTGAATGGAATAGGAGTCTGAGAGTCTGCATTTACATTTCACGGCTGGGTAGTTCTCGAAATTGACTCAATAAGATAATACAGATCTAAATTAAACTGTTGTACGTTTAAGTGCATGTTATTTTCGTATTAACTATTTATTTGCGAAGACTATTTGCTAGATAGCAAATAGTCTTCGCAAATAAATTATTACACCACTTTATGAATACCATGAAATATCGTATTTGTTTATTAAAACTGTTCATGTATTACGTAAGTTCATATATATACGAATTCAATGATGTCATTTGTTACAAACGATTGTATCTTCAACGACGGCCATGTATGAAACAAGTTTGATTAATATTCTGTTCGACTAATTCTGAATATCTTAGGACAATACGCGACTTACACTCATGCGTATACAGTTCAAATTGTAATTTGATATCCTTACAGTATTTGGAACTCTGACTTCAGCTCTTATGAATCGATATGTATTGTGGCTAAGTAATATACGACTGTTTGGGTATACGTTATTGTCAAGACTAGTCGTAAAGATAAAGTTTTATTGTTTATTAAGTATGTAAGGTTTCAGTAATCTTAACAGCAACTCTCCTGTACTAACTTATTACTTGCTATTGTAACAAGAGCAGTTAGTTTCAGGCGGCACAAAACCGCAAGCCATGGCGTTAATTTGGTGAATCCTACGTCCAGTATATATATATATATATATATATTACTGCAAGAAATTAATCATTAGAAGAAAAATACCTTGGTCTGATAGTTGACAGTGGATTTACATCGAAGGCGCATACAAACAGAGTAAAGAGTTCACTGTCATGGATTCTGTGCTCTATACATAGAATGGTAGGATGCCTCCCACTAAAAACTTACCTATCAAACTACACATTGTTTACTTATTACTAAAGTAGATACCGAAGGAACAAAAGTGTAAAAAGTACTTATAGGGTAACAACATTTTTTTATAAACAAATTTCAATAAACACACACATAAATTTATAAAAAAGAAAATGTTAAAAAATAAAGATGTGCATGCTTTTAGTTTAGTAAGTGAAATTAGTAAATTACTTACAAGTTAAATGAAATTGTAAAACTTTAAAATCTCACACATTGACTTGGATCCGACATAAATTAATTAAAGTATTTGTGTTCCGGACATCGGACAACAGAGGAATTATTAATATAATACTTACCACTACCATCTGTCTCATCGGGCCCGTTATAAAATATAGAATTTTGTAGTCTTTTAGTTTTTTTTTATGAGTATCACAATATTTGTAACTTGACTAACTAAAAGTCAATTCAAGAACTCCAACAACGAGGATTGAGCGTGTTCATTTATTACTGAGCAACAATATAAATACCACCTCTCATTCACCTTGCAAAGAACCCACATGACTAATGAGATAGACGCCATCACTCAAAATCATGGTCAATTCCTTGAGAAATCGTTTGAGAGATTTGCATAAAGAAGGAAACGGAGTGCGCACTATGGTTATCGGAGCATAGGTCGAGTCTGAGTGGCGCCTTTGGGTGATCGCCATCGATCCCACTCAAATCCTGCTAAGGCGGGTACAATCGGGCTTAAAGTCGCTCATTAATAAGCGGTCTCGCCCCTACTCCGGTGGCGCTTGCATTGAAGTCAGCATTTGTTTTTCCAAAAAAACAATGAATAAAAGGTGTGAGTAAGGCACAGAAATGATGACCGATGAGCTGTGAAGGTCTTTGAATAGAGAGCATACAATGCCGAGCGTAGGGAAGAAGGAATTTTCTATTTGTATCGGTATACACCGATAGGTGGCTAACTACCTTGTCGGTGTAACCACCACCACTATCTGACTTAAAACAGGGGATGGTGCCGAATGCTGGTCCCAAACAACACATATCATGCACATCTATGTAGACTGAAAATTGTGTGTGAATAGTGCCCACACAAATGATATGACAAAAATGTATTATCATATTAGGTAGACCTCAAACAAAAGTTATCCGCATTAGGACCTCACTCTGTCTATTTCTTCTTGAAAAATAGCAGTGTTCGAAGGGTGAGAGCGGCATTGCATTGATGGGTAATGTGACACAATATTTTCAAGTCACAAACGTTGCCGCGCTTGTGATCTCTTTGTGATCTTGCGAACGTCTATAGGCTGCAGTGACGCTTACTATCACGCGTACTGTACCCAGATGTGTCGGCCTGATCTAATTAAGATTCTAATATTACATTGCAGTCAGTATGTTACGTACAAAGTAGTTCATTACAAACTTTTTCAATTAATTAGAAAGGACTGTTTACGGACGGAGCACATGAAAAGTTGCCAATTCACCGACAACATTTATATTTTTTTATTTATTCTAGGCAATGAGCGGGCGGGCTGGGGAGGCGAGGGAGTAATATCCTTGATGAGTTTAATGTGTCTACGTCTGTTTGTGCAATTTGTTTTTGCAGTTAGCGTTCTTTTGCATGTAATACTGATATATATGACCATTCTAATGTGGAGAATTGATTACATCATATTGATATTAATATGAGACTAGGTGACCCAACGGACGCTGTCATATCTTACAATAAATATGTTTATTATGAAACACTATTGCGACTGATGCGATGAATTGAGATATATCTCCCAAGGTGAATCAAACTATATACAATTAGCTAAAATTACTAAATCGGTTCAGTAGTTTAGAAGTTCATCTTGGAATATCCCAAGTCTACTATAATTTTGAAAGTATGTCGGTGTGTTATGGTATTGTACTTTACCTGGTACACATTTTTTTCTATAATTTGCAATGTGAATATTTCACACTTTAGGTTATAAGTATAAGATATAGAGACATGAGTTAGGACGAAATACTGATTCAAACACAATGTCTCATTGATTAATAAGATAAGTAGCTTAAAGCGCGTGTGTCTAACGGATATCAGACAACAGAAAAATCACAAATATAATATAAATATACTTGAACACGAATTTAACAATAAGTTAATACTAATATTCCTTATATATATATATATAAATATTTAGCATAGGCGAGTATCAATCGGTAAAACACAAGACAGGTTAGTCTACCACATACGACATTTTTTATTTAAAACAATTTCTATCGATGGTATGGCGGCATTAGTAGTAACGAATCGTCGTTAAACAAATAAGTACAGAAGTCAATCTACATACAAAATGTGTTCGAGCAATCTGTAGATATTAGAATTTAAGCCCTTTAGGGTTTCTCTTAAGTCTAGCTTTTTTAAACAAAATTTTATGTTTATGTACAAAACTACAGATTTCATTCTTTTGTAAACAGATATATTTTCATGACGGGAACGCTATACGGCGCATCCCCCTTTTTAGCTAAAGATCAGATAGATATATCGGACAAATATCCGCCGGATCTGTTACAGTCACCTCCTTATATATTTGGTACCCAGGAAGAAATACTGCTATAGGTTTCAATAGCGTTTATAGCAGTTTTTATGTATTATTTGATATTGAACTACCTGTTATGTATTTATATTATGATTTACAAAGAACCATCAACTTAATTAATTTAAATATTGCAGTAATTAGCAGTAATTAGTGCAATTTTATAAAAACCTTTTTTTAAATGGTTTCTCCCTGTTGTCGCTTTAGATCTTAAGGAGTAACTCGTATTGCAACGAAAGTCGACTAAACTCAGCTATAAACATAAATGTGCTTCAACATAAATCTAAGAGTAAATTTTGAATTAACTCAACTACCAGTTGGCGCCTGCAAATAAACTATACTTTTGCCCAAAACTGCTACGCTGGAATCGAGTACCAAAGCAGTAGTGTACATAAAATCTCGCTTAGTGACGCTGAATGCCTTAATTTAGAGGCTAAATAAGCTTCGCTTGCTATACGACTGACGTTCTTTGACAACCTAGAAATAGTGCACAGACTAATGATAAAAGCTTTATTTTATTATTTTTTTTTTCATTAAATACTAGTCCATCGTCCACGACTTAGCCCACGTGGTCTTCACTTTTTAGCGGCATCATGCGGGCTTGCCTTCAGGATCATAGGCTATTCACCTGTCAAACCGACATTGGCTCATTAGTTATGAGGAGTAACGGACAAACTGCGTATTTACAATAATAGTTTGCATTTGGATAAATGTATTTCTAACTCTTAAATGCTGTACATTCAAACTCATACTTTTTGACTTGAAGAGTGAAAAGTTTCAGTATATTTATAATATCTTAATTTCAGTATGTGTTTAATATTTTTACGAGCGATATCTTCAGTTGGTAAAATATATTAATCTAAGATTTGCAGCATAATCGTGCTATATATATTATTTTAGTTTTATAACACCAAAGTGAGGTACTGGACGAGCAAAACAGTACCTCACTCTCTACCAGGTGTCGTAAGAGGCGTCTAAGGTACTAGAACCGACAGATAGTGGTATTTCCATCCTAGACAGTGTAGTTCAGATGTACATGGTGGGGATGGACAGCAGCCACCCCATTGCGAAAGCCGCGCTTTGCGATTGCCAACACGCTTGCCCAGCGCAGCAATTATGGGCAAAATTCTCCCTTTTTTGGGAGGCCTATATGCAACAGTGGACTTTCAATGGGTTTTTCGATCATACTTATAATATGTTGCAGTTATGATTCAACCAGATTTTTATATTTTTTGTTATCTAATAATAGTTTTATAAGTACCTAGAATACAAGAGAAAATTAAAGTTATATACCACAAATTTATAGTGAACTGGTACACAAAAGGATTTTATTCATGATGTAAACATGGTTCTCTTTACCTCTCTCACCGATCAAGTCAGAACACAACGGTACGAACACTGTTATTTGGTGGTAGAAATGGGTGTGGGGTCTACCTTCATGTAAACGACACCTGGTACATAATAGTACCTCCTATTCTACTCTATAAGTACTACACGGCCAATATTATGCATGTATATATGTGTATATGTATATATACATAATACCCTAAGACAGCATAAACAAACCTTAATCACATAAATTAATGACTTGTGTGATGATTGAACCTAACTACTGTTGGCGCGTGTTGATAGAACTAAACCCAAAGGGACATTGAGGCTGTAAAAAATCAAGGGATATTATGTTTCATATAAAGTAATAATTATTACCAACATCAAACGCATTCACTTCTTCTATCTGTTCATACACAATCGTATTAAAATTTATACGCGAAGTTGCGGGTAACAGTTAGTCTTACTAAGTGAAGTAAAGCACCGTATAAAATACTGCAAACACTTATTTAAAGCTACAGCTGAAAGATTATAAATCCTTATCGCGACACAGTAACAAATTCTTTTGTGTTCAAAGCCGTTTTTAGAGGTACGACTTAATCGTGTGAAACTACTGGCTGTTTCTCAATACAAACCAGTTTAATTAATTGCTTTTCCGCCACCGTGGAACATTTTACTTAAGTAGAAATGTATTTATTGTGCCCGATTTTAGTTTAAGTGTATATTACCAAATGCTTTTCGAGTTAATGGTTCGGAGCAATTTTGTTGGTAAACGATATTGATAGATCGAACAAAGACAAGCAATAAAAGAGTGTTTAATTTTAGCAAATATAAATTTGTTGTTTATGAAATTGATAGTTTTATATATAACGTATATTTATGTGAACCGAATATCGTATTTACATGATTCTGGAACTATATTTTTTCATTTCAATTCAGATTATTTCAGACATGTGTAATTTTAATATTTCATACGTCGAATCGTCATTATTTATCTTGTTAATGGAATTTAACTTATTGTGTCGTTCTTATTTTTAACAATTTTGAACGCAATTTCTATTTAGTTGAACAAAAACTAAGTATTTAACTATGAAAGCAAGAAATAGACAAAAATAGGGAGTGTATTGATTTTATAGAAAAGTTAAAAACGAGTTGATATTATACCACTTCAAAAACTTTCCTCTGAAAGCTATTCTTATATAACATCTTATACATTGACCAGATTCCGTAATAAGTAACTTAAAACACATTTATAAGACAATAGAGGTATTACAAATTTAATACTTATATATTTTTATATATTTATGTATTTTTTTTATTATATATAATATATTTATAAACGAAATAATAATGCGGAGTCTGTTGTTTCATAAACCTTTGTCATTGACAGAACAGACATTAATTAACAGTCTGAATTAATATAAATCGAACTAAAGCTTATTGAATTTACGCATAATTTTTGTTATTGACAGATTTCTTATTAAATATTATTACATTGAAGACCGTCGCTCAGAAATTAACTTTTAATGATAATATTTACATAACGGCTATAAGACTCGATTTTCAATGCTTAAAATATTTATTATTTTGCTTTTATCTTTTTCCGATTAGAAAACCTGTTGAACGTTTCACTAAAATTTATCTTTATCTTTCTTTATGTGCTAGTCTTTTTTTTGAATGAAACTTAATAAAATTATTATCATGCAGACACTTAAATCGATTCAGAAGTACTACATATTTCTTTCGGCACTGGTTTTGATACATAACTATTTATGAAAATAAATAAATCAGGCATTAAGTCATATAATGTCAATTTAATAATAGCATTGTGAGTGAGAATTGTCGAAATAATAAAAAAATATTAAATAGAAATGGTTTGTTCAGCAGCCAATATATATAAAGACAGGCAAAAAGAAGCTATCCTTTTCTGATTTTTGCAAATGATTTAAAATTTTGTGTCAAATGATTTATTGATCAAGTGATTATTAATGACACAATAATCGCCGGTTCAGTCAACTATTGTTTTAAAACTTAGCATTCACGAAAATGATTTATTGTGTTAAATTACAAATAAAAAGGGATCTCATACTAATTTCTTTGCAGAAAGTCATCACTTTACATGCTCTTCTGATGTATGTGTCCATCTTCGATGGAATGAGATGTTCATAAAATGTAAAAGTTAATATGTTCCAATGTAGTTTAATTAGAAAATACATATCACTCAAAGTAGGCGTTGTTCATATTATGACAGTGCAAATTGACAAGGAGTGGTAAAGCTTTGCAAAACAAACATGAGAATATAAGAGTTGGATTGAAACAGAATGAAATGAACAATTAAGCCCGGCCAGTATGGCATTTGCAATAATACGCGGGTGGAGCCGTCAGTCAACACGTTAGCACTTGACACGAGATCCACATTCGGACGATGGTTTATTCATGCACCCTCTCGGCTCGAAGGCGATGGGCTGTTCGTATATACAAAACGTATTGCCGTTAAAAGGTTGACGAAGGTGTGCAGGTGATAGTGGATTCGGGGATGTGTGAGTGGGATTATCATAATGCGAACATGAACAACGCATACATTTTCCGACCGGTAACATAAATTTTCTGCAACTTTGCATTGTTTAGTTGAGCTCGCGCTGGGACAAAAGTCGTATGGTTGGAACTAAACATTTTAAATTATATTCTATAAGGAACTTGACAAATATTTAATTACTTTGAATTTTGCGCAAGCTATTAAATATTTTTATACAATTAAATTGATTCGTTTTTCTAATAAAACTACTTTTTAATAGCTTATCTAGCAAAAAATGTTATATTAAAAATATTATTACTGTTTAATTAGTTTATTTTACATTACAACGCATCTCAAATTGGTGTTAATCGGTATATATAAAACATAAAATGTAATTTCGTACTCGTTACTAATAGTATTCATTAGAGTCGAGTTTCTTATGCTTCCTAAAATAATAGCGGCATTAATATGCCGAACGGCGTTTGGATGACCTATGCTATAGCGACTCTAAAGCTAGTCCGAATGTCACCCGAAATTCTCTGCCCTTTCATAATTTTAACATATCTAGCATAACTTATAGTACCCCAAACTAATCAAAGCTAACTCGAACCGCTGCCACTTTAATATATATTTCTCATGTTTTCATATCAATCTTCTAAATACTTCATTCCAACTTTGTGTTAGTCTCGTTTCTAAGCCCGCATAAAAGCATGGGTCACTTATCATTGACCTCTATGTCTTATTTCGACCTTTGTTCTCTCTCGTGGGCTTTTAACATACCAAAAGATTTATTCTATGTATTTGGGAAGATATTTATGAAGTGTTCCTTATTTATACTTGCCATTAGAGATATAATATTTATAAATTATTTTAGAAAACATTATTATACTATTTGTTTGTTAGATCAATTGGTAGTACTCAATTTTTTTTTAAAGTTTTGAATATGAGGTAAATTATATTAATTATTACCGTAGACAGACATCATGACGCAAATGGTAGTGTACCTAACTTGTGCGCCAAAGGTCGTGGGTTCACCTAAAGTCAATATTTATATGATGATATTTGTGTTTGTTCTGTCTTGATAATAAATATATCTTTTAAGTATTATATCTGTGTTTCCTTTGTTGTCTGATGTCCGATATACAAGTGATTTAAGCAAATCATCACGGAGTCAGGTCAATGTGTGGGATGTTCTGATGAATTTTCATATTATTATAGTTATATTACTAAGAGAGACAACGTACCAGCAAGCACAGCGCAGGGAGTTCACCTGCAAGATGGACAGGCGATCTGACTAAAACCGCAGGATTGCGCTGGACATATAACTTGTCCTATTGGAGATTACTTGGCGAGGGAGATCATGTCCAGCAGTGGCTTTTATGGTGACGATGATGATAGATACATAATATTATTTGTTAGTTATTAGTTAGACCAAAACATATCCTAATCAAAAATAAAAAATCCTAAAAAAATTTACATCTTATGAAAAAAAATATTATCTTATACAGAGGTACTCGTATCACATTCTTTATGAATTGGTAAAAACGACCATTATTTAAAGAAACGTTTACACAACAACGATACGTATATGTACATCAGTATGTAAAAAATTGCAGCTAATTCAACGGCCCAAATTAAATATATAATGTTGGACTAATGTTTGTCATACTAACAGTACATGAAACAATAAATACCATCACTTAATGAAATAAAAATTTGCTAAATCCATGTTAGTCATCATGCACCTGGTACAATGCATTAATTGTATTGCTACGTGAATTTGTTGATAAGTTACAAATATAAGTTCGTTCTCATTTACTTTCTTTTAGCACTTCTTTTCAAAGGACACAATACGGTATAATTGAAACCCGTGAATATAGTAAATAATATTGCGTAATGGTAACGTAATGACGTATGTCGTGTATTCAGAGCATAAAGGGAATGGTGGAATAGATACGTATCTCAGAATCCGAGATTTCGTCTTCTTCCTTCAATGTATTAATTAATGCTTCAGTAGGATCCGTATATTATGCTTTTGATCATTGTCTCCGTTTGAGGTAAATAATGACTAATACAGGAAACGGTAATCAGTACAGGTAAGCTCTCAGCCGATATAATGGTCTTTAAATAAGAGCCTTAGAAATACGGATTAATTGTGAGAACATCGTCATGAGGTTAGAAAAAAAGACATAGAACAATCACGTTAGTAATTTTTATATTCTTGTATATTTTTCGATCGCCTCATCACTTTTTGGTAATTTCCAAGTGAAACATTTGATATCAACGGAGGTATTGGATTTGGAGTACAAGTCGTTCTTGTGCTACAAGTCAAATCCGTCCAAGAAGTTCTATTCCTTTTGTTGTCACAAACCATGTTTTCACAAAAATCAGGATTTCTAAGCCTCTTACTTAAAGACCAAGGAACTCGCAAAGTGATTCCGAACATTGCCTTCTTAATAGATCGTTACGTTATTTTGAGTTGGGTTTATTTCAACAGATATTATTTTTTTTAATTCTATTAAAATAAATATGATTGTAAGTTAAGCACAGTACCTAAATGATCAAGTCCACTTTTAGCAGTTCAAACTAAATTCAATAAAGTCAAACACGGTTCAGCTGCATGTATTTATTCAGGCGAATTCTGTAGGAATATAATTGGGGTCCACACACTGTAATAATGTTTGCGGAGCCGACTAACCTCCGGTCGGAGTAATGTTAAACATCGCTGCTAATTTGTTGATTGTGCGTTGAAGAGCTACGAAACGAACCTCTGAAGTCAAATTTACATCAGATGTGATTCTGATTTTTTTATTTTTTTCTGTTTTATATAATGTTTATATTTCTCAAAATTAAAAAGAGTTTTTTCCTTATTTTCTTTACTTTTTTTACAGGGCTGTTTTGCAGTCCGCAGAGAATATTTTTTTATTTACTACAAGAATAATTAGATTGGTAACTAAGTGACCAAATTTTAGGACAAACGACTTTTTGTAAGAACAACGATACAACGTAAAATCTATTTAAATTAAAAAGGAATCGATAATAAATTAGTGTCCGTAACTATTATAGTATATTCTTCAGTGGATTTTTAATGGTTTCTTTAGACTGTGTTATTATTATATTATTTAGAGTAAGAGGAAACTGTAAATCCATAATTCGTTCATCTATAAGTTAGCACTGGCCGTAAGTTGCTAAGGGTTTCATTAACACTACTATTTAGTATTAGTGAAACCCTAAACTGATTTTTCTTGTAGGTTATTTTCTGGTGGCTACTGTAATGTACCTGCATTAAACTAAACTTTAAGACCCGTTTGGTGCCGACAGACTATAAGAAAGTTGGCCAGTAGTAATGTAGTACAATTTAGTAGCTCATATTTCTGAATAAAAATTTTCTTTTTATTCTTTTTGACATTTTGAATATGCTTGGCCTACTTGAATAAATGATATTTTGTTTCGATTTGATATATATCTAGTATTTAGAAGTTTCGAGTACAGACGCTATTGATTATACTACAGAACGTCATCTCTAGCCTTTAGACAATCTTGCTAATCAACACCATTAAGGCAGAAGCCAGGCTAGGTTAACCTATTTTCGGAGAATGCTGACGTCAGGCACTTTAACGACCAATCGGAAACAGTGATCATGTGGAAGCAAAACACGCGCATTATTGAAACGTTAACGTAATCGAGCCTAAATTAACAAAACAAATAGATATTATCCTTACATTTGTACGATACATTTGCGAAAAATGCAAGAATTTAAAATAAGCTCGATAAAAACTTTTATAACCTTCAGTTACTTTCTAAATTTGCGCTAGCAGTTGCTATCGCCTTCGTTGTGCTGTAATATACACCGATTTCGTTTGTTCGTATTGCACTAGGAAATTGCATTGAACCAAAATTGGATATTGGCACTTCTGTTTATTTATGTTCATATCTGATATTTTTGCCGTGGGCTACTGGCAGATTAGAATGGTGCCTCTCCACGTACCAGGTGTCGATTATTTTTCAGTCTAACTTCTTTTTTATCACATCAGCCGTTATTCGTCCTCTCCTGGACAGAGGCCTCCCTAAAAAATGGAGAATTAGGTGGCAGTCGCAAAGCGTAGCTTCAAGACTGGAAAGCAGCTGCTCATCTCTGCCCGCTACTTCAAGTGAATATACTTGTACCGCCAACTGTCTCAGAGGTACTATTCTACTCTGTCGGTACCAAATGGATTGATCGCATACTGAAATATTTAGGTGTAAATTCCAGAACCACTGTCCCCGACCGGGCCCGCATGACCCTCGCAGCCGCACTGCAGATTTCGCGGGATCGGAGCAGGACAAATGGTGCCAGCGAGAGGGTGACTAAAGGAAACATATATAGGATACATAATAACTTACTTAACCAATTTTACTTCGAATTCATAGTACTGATTGATTGTATTACATGTAAAAAAATCAAACTAGGTCTCTTGAGTAGCCGTGGGGCACCAGCAAGTACTGGCAGAGTGAAATTTTACTTCCTCCTACAGGTAAGTGTTGTGAGATGATTGAAATAGTGGAACCGACAGCTGACGGTATTTATTTATGTATTGAACTTGAGTGCATAAAATATGCCTAAATATACAAATGGCGGACTTAATGCCAGGTGGCATTAATTCTTAGTCAATATATATATAATACACAAGACAATATATATATTGTCTGCACTACTATGTATATATACATATATAGTGGTGCAGACAATAAACATACTAAAAAGATAAACGTTACTTATATATTTATCCATAAAAAACAGCAAAGTACACATGATACATAGCGGGAATGGACAACACATACACTCCCGACGATGCCACCACACCTACCCAGTGTGGCAATGATGGGCAAACTTTTTCCATAAGGATATGATGATCTCAACTACATATGGAGCAATACAATGAATGTGTTATGTTTACCTAGTAAAGATGCATCAATCAGTTCATGTTCAGTTTGTCGTTTAGTTGTTTCGTGAATGCGTGTCGTGTGTCCGACAGACGGCGCCCCCTTGTGGCCACCGAACACTGAAATCAAATTAGCCGAATCCCTTTGACGAAGTTGGAGTTCGAGCAACTCGGGCCGAGCGCGAATTATTGACAACGTAGTTTAGGCAGGTGATTGTTGATCATACTGGGGAATCAACTGTTTTGTGGCGAGTGATTGATTTGATTGGTTAGCTGAGCTGCATTTATATACCGTATTGATAACGCACAAGCTTATGTCTGGATTATCAAGTCTTTCGAAGAAGTAGAAGGTACAGTTACAGATTTTGTATTCTGATTAAGAATCACTTTTTTAAATGCATATAATTTATGTGAATACGTTTCCACAACTGGTAACATATTTTTAGGATTGTGTTACTGTTTCGGTTAGATCCCAACCCCAGGATAAAAATGAATGATGTATTTGGTGGTTGATTATATTTGAATGAAAATGGATATTTGCTTTTTTTGTATCTGGGTGTATAAGTATTGTATTGCTATCTCTATAATCTGATATCTGTAACAAAAGTGCTTGAAGTCAATTAGTTAGATCAATATATGAGATGTTGTGTGTATTTACTTATTTTAAAAATGTCTATTGTCATTACAAAAGAATGTATTCCTAACACTGAGTTATTAGGTTACAACTACGTAAGATGAAATATCAGTTGTAGACGATCGTTGATCGTTGATCGATCGTAGACACTAACACCGAACCCTTTAAATGTTTCTCATCATTTTGGAAGCGTATATATAGTCAAAAATATATTCGTAGCCTTAGAATATTTGATTATATTATCTATAGCATGCAAAAGATGGATGATAATTCAATGGTGAAACATTAAACAAGATGATTTTTTTAATCCTTTATCTTTGTATTTTTAGCCAGACATAGAAAATATGACATTCTTGTATACGTATAGCCTTTATATATTATTTTTAGTTTCATATGTTATCTATATATGTGTTATATTATATTAGTATAGTATTGGTTGTAGGGTACCGGCAGGGTACATTAGTACCTCCCTCCTAGGTCTCGTAAAAAGCGGTTGAGGTTCCGACAGATGGCAATATATCCATCCAAAATAACATAGATTAACTGTACAGGGGATAGGCAGCAGCAACCCATCGCAAAACTACGCTCAAATTACCCCTTTCTGAGGGGAGGTCTGTCGAAGGTCATTTTAAGGCTGCTATGATGATGATAATGAGTAGAATATTGTAGTCACCATCATTCTGTTTGATGAGAAATTAGTTAGTACGAAAAAATATATTATCAAATATGCTATTCCTAGTTACTTATTCAGCTAAAAACCGCAAAATAGAAAAAGACGCAAAGCCCCCACGTTTAATAGGCTGGCACTACACGAACTACTGTAAGTTACGTCGACTTTAAACGCAAAGGCTCTATTAAAGTTGCTTTAAAGAAAATTCCTTGCTGTGAAGTTGCACCGAAGTTTCTCCGTTATGCAGCAAAATATGGATTACAGAAAAATTCATTAGTTGACCGCGTCACGTTCCACCAAAGTTGCTACTCCGAATTATTCTACAAATTAATTAAAACTGTCTGGAGAATTTCATGGCTGGGTTAATTTTTGATATTGTAGCATGTAAATTATGGTTAGAAGTTCGACATAACAAGGCATATACAATTTGACTATTACTTGGAATAGCCCGACTTAAAATTATCTTGTTATTTGCAATCAACAATAAGACAAATACCTTTAAACGAGGCAGGTCTCATACAAAGGTCGTCTGCATTGGTACCTCATCATCATCATCATACCAGCCACTGCTGGACATAAGCCTCTCCAAGAAATGAGGTTTTTTTGCCCATAATTATCGCACTGGGCAAGCGTGTTGGCAATCGCAGAGCGCAGCTATCGCGACGTGGATGCTGCTGCCCATCCCCGCCTTGTGCATTTAAGCTGCAGTGTAACGGATGGATATACCGCCATCTGTCGGTTCTGGTTACCTCTTACCTCTTACCTGGTTGAGTGGGAGGTACTATTCTACTCTGTCGGTACCTCACGGCATAATTGGTACCTCACTCTTACCTATTTCTACCGCTAAATAGCAATGTTCGCATTGTTGCGTTGCGGTTTGAAGGGTGAGATAGTCTTAAAATCTTATCTTTTCGATTTAAAAATTACTCTTATAGAAATTACGTAGATGTGCCAAACAGTCAAAAGATGCCAGTCATTTCAATTCATGTTTGCTATAGATCCGACGTTTATAAGTAAGATATATTATTGTATATTGACCGTGGCTACCGGGACATAGTCCTTCATTTTAAAGCCACCCCTAGGGATCTGTGCGGCGGTTCGCGGCTCATAAAACTTTGCAACTCCATATAAAATGTTTCTATACATTAAATTCAATGGAACTATAAATTATACGGACTTGGGACTAAAGTCGTAATAGAGATGTCGAAATGTTTCGGGGAATGAAACATTAAAATTGCAGAGTATAAAATATGACGTTTTATTTTGGGAACTTGAAGTGCTTGCAAAGTTTTCTAATTTAGTATGGCATTGATCAATAGCATATGAATAATTGTCTATGTATTAACACGAGTGTCATGCTTAAAATGGCCAGCAGAATAATGTTTCAAGGAGAAAAACGGATGTAAATAAGTTCAGCAATGTTTTACTGCCGAAAATAAATCCCGGATTTCAATACTATAGATTGGTCTCTATAATTCTATTTGAGTGTTGTTTGGGGATTGTGTTTTCACAACTCCCACGAGGACCATAAACAAACAAGACGTTGAAAATTTTCAATATTCACTTACAAAAATAGCATGGTTAAATTAAGTGCTTCGTTTTATTTGGTATTTTCATGTTATAAATCTATAATACAATGAACAAAAATAATATACCATAATATAAGACGATTACGATATAAATAAGCCAAAAGAGTTAGACATCTAAATTTAGAATGAATATGTTCTATTGATGGTACAGAATTATTGAATGTACTTACGTTTAAATCAGTTTGGGATTTTCTAATAGAAATAGTGTCACGACTTCGGCACTTTATATGAAGTAAAGGTCAAAAAGCTCAAGCTCAGGCTACATGAATCTGCGAGACTTATTTGTAAAACTTAATAAATATGAAATATTATTTTCGGATCGTAAAAAATAAACGAACTTCTGCAAGGTAGATAACGCACGCACCGTCTCACCCGAAGTGTGCTAGCCAAATTTGTTGACTTCTCAAGGGTGAGGTATTCTAATTCCAAAATGTTTGGATCCAAATATTATAAGTTTGTTATATAATGAATTTTAAGATAGTATTGTATTAAAGCTGCAAGGGAACATTAACTTTTATACATATAGGGAAAAGAAAAGGAAATATCCTTATTTGCTTCGTATATTTATAGTGTTTGTGGTTAATTACTACCATGTATAAAGCAAATATTATAAAATTGGCGCTTTGTGTAGGAGAAATATAAAGTAATTTTTTTGTAAAATGTATTTAATTATTCAAAGTATGCGCCATTGTTATCTATGCACTTTTGCCGCCTCATAGATAGTTAATTGATAATTATTGAAATTATTCCTTAACTAAAAAGTCGATGGGGCGAGAATCACTAACCTTTAAAGGTGGTGTAGACTGCCGCATCGGAGTTAATTTTTTTTCTTTGTAAGAAGTTGTACAAATTCAGGAAGAAATGGTAAACTGTTTGACCAACGTCCGGAAAGTATGGTGCATGTCGCAGGCATTCCAATGTCAACTCATCTAACTTAATGGTTGTTTGTTGTGGGTGGTTAGTGTGTTTTCTTGCGTTGACGTGAAGCATCAGTGGCCTAGAGCGATTGATCAATCTTGGTTGTTTAGCAGCTAGTTCTTCCTTCATGGTTTGCAGTTGCTGATAATAGATATCTGCCGTAATCGTTTGACCAAAATTTCGAAAGCTGCACTGAACTACAATGGCGCTAGTTCCAACCACTTCAAGAAACCTTTTTCTGAGTCAGTTTTCATTAAGAGCAAGATTTGGCTGGGTCTTTAGGATTCAGCCATTGCGACGAGCGCTTCCAATTATCGTACAGTATCCCCATTTCATCACAAGTAATGATTCTATTTAAAATACTGATAGAATATTGAAGGGCCATATTGTGTCGGTTGAGCAAAGTAACACAGCAGTCCACACGTGTTTGCAAGTTCGATTCACTCAATTCATGAAGTTGAACTTAAATTCAATTGTTGAACGATTGGTTCGTTCAAATATTTTCCCGCTTTGCTTCAAGTGGATTTATACTCTTTTGTCACTAACCCCGAAGCCCACAGCAATCTTCGACTTGCTTTGTGAAGGATCCGCTTCCACAATAGCCTTTAATTCTTCATTTTTCACTTTGGTCTCAAGCCATCCACGGAGTTAATTCTTAAGGTCGAAATTTCTAGAAAGAAAACGCTGAATTCAGAAACGTATTGCGCTTTTGTTTGCGACATCAGCGCCGTACACATTATTTATCCTTCAAGCTGTTTCTGCAGCACTGGTGCCCCGATAAAATTCGTACTTGTAAAATATACCGATTCATATTTATATAAAAATGTTTCCATTGTACGGTAATTAATGACGCAAAAGAAAAAAATAATGAATTCCTATTTTCAAAACTGAAATGTCCCTGTTAAATGAATGTATAGATTTGAATTGAGAATTTCTAACAAAAGAGAGGATATTTTAGATTAAAGTGGTCATTACGATTTAATGGTATTTTTATATGTAATAACCTAATATTATAAAAATATACTAAACTGATTTAGTCGCAGTCATAGAGATTATATCCATAGAGTACTTTCTAAAAGAGTTAAAGGTATATAATTCGCTAAGGTTTTATGTATATACTTTTGTCCACAACGCTGTCTAGGAATTGCTTTTCTATTATATAAGGCCAGCATAGCTACATATGACTCATCTTTGACGGACAGTATACCATACTTATTGAAACATATAAAAACGATAAAATTGTGTTTTTTTCAAGAATGATATTGATGAGTAAACGAGCAGTCCTTATCAAATTAAATGCCTTAGTTATATAAGCATTTCATATATATTATACGTTTAAATTGGGTCCTTTGGGTCTCTTAACGATGGCGATACCTATCGTAAACAAAAAATTATGCGCTTGAAAAAAAAATTCTGTAGCCATCCGTCTTCAAAACGATGCTAAGTCACTTTCTGCTGGTGCAGAGTTGCTAGTTATTGAATTAAGCATGTTATTTCTGTAGCTCTTTTGCCACTCAGGAAAATAAATATTTTTTTTTTCACCACGATAGATAGAGCCATATATAGCAATATCGTATATAAAGCAAGATTATAATTATCTAGAGGATATGATATATTTATAAACCGGTTATTATATTTAATTAGATGATTTGCCATTAGACTCTTTATAAAAATCAGCACGTGAGTGTGATGCTTTATTTGTTAGTGCATTTGAACTTCATTTAGCTCGTTTATTGAATGTATGTTGTCCAAATGTCATTTAAGATTTGTTTTTTAAAGCGTATTGTTATCTTGCAACAAAAGCGAATACTTTGTTCAATATTCGTTAGATTAGCGCCAGGAATGAAACTAGACCGATTAACTTATCATATTTATGAAATCTAAGAAACAATACAGAGCCAATTCAAATTATTATTTTATAATAACGTGTAGCGTTTGCTTTAGCGACTTTTTATTTATATTGATATAGATTTCCCAGTTTTTGGGAATCTATCTAGTATTCTGCTTATAAAGAGTAAGATGAAACAACCCCGTGAGAACAACTTAAGTAAAACCATCTTTGTTAGAAGAAGATAAAAGCTAAAACAAAAGAATATATTTTACCACATTATTGTGTGACAGAGGCCAACTGGTTCTTTGCCAATAAAAATACAAATAACACTTGAGAAGTCAGACAATCTCAATATAAATGTACCAGGAATGAACGATACTTTTTGTGCTCGTGTCAAACAACTCTGATTAAGTTATATCAGTGTATGAAACGATGTACAAAAATATACGTGAACACTTTTTCATTGCCAAAATACCAATTTATATCACAAATTTGTGTTATTCTAAAGGCAAGCAGGCTCTATAAAATAATGCCTAATCTTTAAAAATAAAATTTGTGAAAACCTTAATGTCGGTATTAATATTATTGTTGTAGTATTTTGTCGTGGGGTGATCGGCAGAATGGAATAGTAGCTACCTCCTCCTGGAAAATTTGTCGTTAGGGGTGGCTGATGTACTGGAACCGATAGATGGTGGTTTATCCAACCGAAATAGCGTAGCTCAAATGCAATAGGGCTGAGTTGGGTATTCCGGTCACCATACCACCACGACGACCCAGCGCGGCATTTATTTACGACAAAATTTCCCCTTTCTTGGGGAGGACTGTGTCAATTAGTAGACGTCCTATGTTAAAATGATGATGATATTACCTAAAGTTTACGTACTTATGAATATTTGAGGGAGGTCGATATAAAAATATTTATTCCTAGTATTATACTTAACTTACTAAGCTACTTATTAAGCTTAAAAATCTCAATAGTTGGTTTAATTAGTAGAAAGTTTAGATAATATAAATATATCGTACAAACCTTACCCTAGTAGAAGAAGTATTAAAGAAGGACCAGCTCCGAAGTATCAAGAATAAACGAAAATGTATGTAAAATCATATGTTATCAAAATATTTTTTATTCAAGTAGGCACATTACAAGCACTTTCGAATCGTCGAAAATAATAAATAAAACAATTATAATTCGGAAATATGAAGTACTAAATGTTATATTGATGGCCCTGATGATCCTACAGGATTATAAGAGTCATATAACATATAAATTAGGCCTATCTTATACTAGTCTGCCAGTACTAGGTGGGTCTTAAAACTAATTTTAATGTAGGTTCATTACATGATAAAAGTTCCATCAATACTAAATAATAAGTGTTAATTAAACCTCTACCGACGACGGCGCAAACTAATCATTATTTTAAAGCTATGTTAGAGCAATTTAGTCCCCAGCAGCTGTGTCATTAATATAATTATTAACACTCTATTATGTTTTAGAAGTAAGCTTACTCTTTACGTAATTTTTAAATATATTTATCGGTAAGCCAGATATGAAAGGACTACTACAAGTAAGAGAAGCGAGATAGGTATGCCAAGATTATATCAAGTGGTAATCTATAGTCTCTGCCCACCCCGATAGTACATGTTGTATGTATTTTTGTAAGAAAGATATAGATATAATTAAAAACATATTTTGGGTATCACAAAAAACTTCACCTTTAACTGATAATTTTATTCAATCTCATGTTTGCAGTGTTAACAAACATAAACTCGGAAATAACATTCCGGAGTTTGTATTATTCAGTTAATGTTACCAGCTTTTACGACGTTTAACACTTACAAAGTTGAGTTATGCTTCATTATGAAGCAAATGCATTAAGCGGTCTTATGAATAAATTTGTAGCTCACATAAATCCGTAGTTGCAGAGCAAACGACACTAACTAACGAACAAGCAACGCGCGCCATATCGTCTGCGTTGCACTGCCTCCATAGAACTATAAATCTGTAAAAATAAAAAGACAAATATACAAAGGCGTAGTCATTCTAAATGACTGACAATTTAGGCTAATTCTCTATTTAAATTTGAGACTGATAGATAGATAAGACAATTCTGAACAACCACTTAGAAAATGTAAACAATAATTTGAAATATTCTTTATAAAATGTTATTTAATCAGAAAATGTTTATAAAGAGTTATTGCATTAACATTGTATTGTTTCCAAATGTTACTTGAAATATATATAAAGGTACGAATTTAGGAAATAACAAGAAATAGTGTGGCCATTAAAATAAAGCGATTAAAGTGGCGACTTGAAAAACTTACAATATTGTTAAAAAATAATTAAAATGACATACCATAAAATGGGAGACTCAGACGCATGCATTTGCTATAGTGTTGTAACTTTATAATTGTTTTGTAGCATTATTATATCTGTTGCATGTTTCTAATTACTGTGCCTATTGGTAAACAAGGTTTTATTACGATTAAGATAGTATCTAGTATAGTAGTAAAAGAGTTTCGAGGACATAATATTAACCTTGATATTTAAAAAAACAACAATATCAATTACTCAATAGGTAATGTTCTGAGTTTTTTTTAATGCTGGCTGACTCTGACATTAGTTCTAGCGTCACGGGGTGTAAGAGGCCTGGCCTTTTTTTTTTATCAGCGGCGCTCGCAATGTGCCCTCAATATTTTCAATTCTAATTTTGTACTTTGAATATGCAGCAATTGACTTGTTTTGTAATAAAGTATTATGCACGTGTTTTATTATGACTTGTGACAATTTTTTTTCAGCCGAGAACCTGTCGTATACTTCGTCGTGATTTTCGAGTTGAGCCAAATGCCACCACAATCGTCAAGTAAATGAATGTGTATCGAGAAAAATGAGACAAAATCCTAACACTGTCTCATATATTAAACTAGTTTAATATATTTATATTAAACTGTCTTTACTTTCTTTCTATTGGAAGAAAGTGACAGTAAACCGTGTTTCGATTTGGTCTTATTTTCCGCGATATACATTCATGCGAAGGCAGAAAAAATAGTTAGTTTGAAGTAAGATGGCTATTATGTGAATTGATGAAACTTATTCAAACTAAAAATAAGCTTTGGTCATTATAAACTTGAAATTGTTGTTAATTTTTTGCTTTTGAGTTTCATTTCGTGTCTAAAATTACAGGCAAAAAATGAAACTTAAAAGAATATAGATTTGTAAATGGTATTTTTAAAATTGGCCTAACTCCAGTGATAACACTAAATAATTTGGTAATATCAAATAATAAACTCTTGAAACACTTAAGAATAATTAGGCAGAGGGCTTAAATCTCGACTATTCAAAGATAATAAACGGAATGTATGAAATTAAGTTGTTCGTGAGTTCACCTGAAAGCCAAGCAATTGCAATTGCCGAGTACCGACTACTCGGAGAGCAAACTACTCGAGGCACTACTGTAAATTGAGATTAGAATGAACCCGAGCGGGAAACTTGAACTGAGCCAATATGGAATTTATTATTTGATTTGTACACAACAAGTACAATAATAATTAAAAACCTATGTTTAAGAGTTGTCGTGAACATCGAAATGATTATTAAAATTACGTAACTGTATTCATAATATAAACACTTGAATATATAATATAGTCACAGTACGAGTATATCAACATCGCGGTACTGGTAGGTAACAATACACGATGAGTACTCTTTGCATAGACAAAAAGACAGACATTTTAAACGAAAAATATTCGAAATAAATATTGGTAGTAATAATTTAACCTCAAGGTTGTTACTCAACATTTTGTCAGATTTCGCACAGAACGCATAAGACAAGAAAATTAACCATTTTTGTTTCTCTAACATATTACCTCGCTAGGTAGGCTGACCTGCTCCGCAAGGTTCCAGAAACTTAAATATAAATACTTTATTTATGCATGTAAAATAGAGGTACTATCGAATGGTTGATACAATAATTATTATATCTTAGAAGGAAAAGCTTAAATTCAAATTAACAACACACACGATCCTTGAAGAACCTCAGGATCACTTAATCATCTAACAAAGAGGATCAATTAAGTCTAATTTAAACTAATCTACCGGAACTAGGTGGGTTTTAAAAGTAAGTATGCTACAGGTTCATTACGCGCTCTACCAGAAACGAACTTGCATGAAAACTGGTAGAGATAAATGTTAAAACCTACTGGTTGGAGTTACTGAAACTAGCTGTAAGCGCTTACAAAACAATCTGTGAAAGCTTAATATGTTCACAGACATATTGACATTGGTTATATAATATAATTGAATTTGTTTGTTTGACGTTGGATGTCACGCATACAATAAATGTAATCTCTTTCCATTAAGTTACAAGTTAATTACAATTTACTAAATTCAATACGACCTGTTTACATCGTCATAGAAAAATTGTCGTCTTTTATCTATATTTATAGTAAATCTGTAGAGTGGTCCATTCTAAACATAAAATATATTTTCAAAATAACTATCAGGTTATTAATACTGATGCCAAAAATACATCCAGTAATTTTTTTGTCTGTCTGGATAACCGTTATAGAAACTCGTATTTTTCATACTCTTGAGCTGGTTATAGTATACTTTTTATCGCACTACAATCAATAGGAGCATTGAACTTCTAGTAAGTAACTTCTTTCGTTTCGTTCGTACGATTCCCACGTTGGGAAAACAGGAGAAGTTACTTCATTGTTTAAGCTTCCATCGCGTGTGCAGACTTAATGGTTAAAGCTACACAGAAATTATGTAAAAGATCTACAAAAAATTCTCAATGGCAAATATATCATCTCTTATGGATAACTCACAATAACCATTGTAACTCATTGCATCCGAGAGAAGCCGGGGCGGCTCGTTGGTGTTTGAATAAAAGTGAAGTATCATCTGAAAAAATAAACATCTTGAACCTAACTTTATTGTAGATAAGGTTAGGTTAGAGTATATCTAACGGGAAGTAGTTGTCAGTTCCTGTTATTTTTCTTTTAAACTTATTCTAAGATGATATACGTTGCGTAACGGTGTTTGTATTAAAATCAGTATAAAGTTGACATGTTTCTCCACAGTCACACTTGGAAAGTTCAGCAAACAAGCACTTGAGTCAAATAAGCTGCGGCGTGTCATTGAATGTACCTGGAGTCGCATCGGGCGATAACACTAGACTGCGTGCAATCCACTCGTCTTATTACAGCAAATTGACTTGAATTAAACGCTCAAGGTTGAGTGAAAATATTTATATATTAATATTTAGGTTGCATTTTGATGACTAAATGAATTGAACGAAGGAGTGGGTTAATAACTTACAATTGAATGGAATTGAAAAACACGTTTTATTTGTTTGTTAAATTTTAAGTACTACATGTTACACCATAATTACGAGTATATCATAAAGTAAGTTTATTCAGTAAATTTACCATGTTCGGCAGTTTCATAAAGTTATGAAACATATTTTACTAAAGATAAAGAAATATGTTGATTATAGTTTGTCCTTAGATATAAGAAATGGTATTATATTTTTTTTTGTAAAAAGAGAGGTTCTATCTCTAAGAAGGTAACAAAGAAGTTAGGTTATATCGTATAGATTGAGTATTTTGTACCTTTGATAAAGTTGTACCTACAACAATTATATTTTTTTACGTTATTATTTTTATATTGAGAAATGTTGCAAAAAATTACACAGTAGACCGAGGCATTCATTGTATTTTTTTTGAATATTTTTAAACCTAACCACATAATTTTGAGTTACTTTGTTCTCATCACTTTTCAGTGTGTTCACTTTCTTTATTTTGATTAATAGTTATAGAATAATGTATTAATAATATTACAAGAGGGGCAGTGTACAGGGGTAAAAATACCGGCGGAGTAGAATAGTACCTCCCTCTGCACCGACTGATACTGAAATAAAATCGTTGCAGTTCTTTTAGAGAAATAAATATTTTTTTATTAAATGGATGTATTAAATAAAAAAGTTTTTGTTTGAACATTAAATAATTTACTTAAACTTAAATGATTTGTCGAGCAGACGTGTGTACTAATTTAAAAATCATGTTTATGTAAAAGTCCACGCTTAGACCTACATACATACATCACAATTCACGATCGTTA
The DNA here is from genome assembly GCA_020976665.1 of Heortia vitessoides. Classification (NCBI taxonomy): domain Eukaryota; kingdom Metazoa; phylum Arthropoda; class Insecta; order Lepidoptera; family Crambidae; genus Heortia; species Heortia vitessoides. The sequence continues at coordinate 5,611,750 of JACJUM010003129.1, forward strand.
ATATATATATACTATTTAAAAAATTACAATAATATTTTCCCACTTCTTATACATTGACCTGACTCGTGATAAGTCGCTTAAAGCACTTGTGTTACGGACGCCAGACAACAGAGGAATCACACACAAATATACTACTTAAATAAATATATTTAATACCATGATACAGAAAAAACATAAATATCATCATATAAATATTTGTTCTGATTGGGAATGGAACTCACGGCCCTTGGCGCACAAGATAGGAATACTACCACCTGCACCATCGGGCCCGTCAATTAATCAATTTAAAGAATGAAGGATTGATTTCCATTAATCTGATGGCCATATAATTAAAGAAGTTTGATAATGTGTTTGCTGCAACTGTACGGTATACTTTTTAATTGGTTAAAACTAAAAGCACTTACATGTAAATCAATCGTGTAGAGCTGTCGCGAAAAGCTTTTAAAATTGTCAGTATAATATTTTATAAAGCTTATATAAAATCCTTAATCACGGTACAAAAGCAAAATGTTTGTATTTGAAATGACTTTATACTGCCATGCTATGTTTATCATAAGACGGGAATTTATCGTATTCAATATATTTTTACATTATCGTATCCCTTTTGAATACACGGTCAGCTTTTCTGATATTGCATCTCCAATTTACCCTGTTTTGTAAGTCCAAGGTTCTCATATCCGCTTTTATGACGCACCGCATTCAATATGAATGGCGGAGGTTTATCAAAATAGTGTATTGATAGAATCGCTGAAGAGGCGGTTCAGGTATACGCATTTCTTTTAGGAATGCTTAAGTTTCGGTCGCATTTCAATAGTTTTTTAGTTTTCGTGTATTTGGTACATCGTCAGTGATACTCAAAACGGCATAAGTATCAGTTGTTAATAAAGTTAAAAATTCAATAGCATAACTTGATATTTGGACCTTATTCATTAACGCTAAATACGCGGTATTGAATTATCCCGGACAGTATGTATGTCATGCATTCATTTTGCAACGTTAAAGGTTCCAACATATAACAAAGTTATTTCATAAAGTTTGTATGTTGAAAATGTCGTTAGACTTTCCGATTATGTGTAATCAGTTTGGAATATGAAATGGCCTCAATATGCCTATTTTTAGGGTGAACGAGTAAATAATTTATGTGCCGATAGTTTTTTGAATATTTTGTTTTTAAAATTTGCATTTTAAAACAGTGACCTGTATTCATAGACATGTTTATCACTACAAGAACCCAATCCCACAGGTGCTTTGAATTTTTCCGAGAAAAAGTAACCTAGAAATATCTGCAAAGAAATCCTCGGTAAGATATCAGAGTTAGGTATTGTACTCGAGCAATAGGCTTGCCAAAACTTATATCGCTACTAAAACGTGGGCATAGATCACTAGAGCCCTGATTTGGGAAAAGTGGGAAAGTCGTAATGTTTATGTCACAAATATTACCTTTACCTTTTGAATACATTACGAGAAGTATCTTTTTATTAGACTTTGTAGACAAACAAACATACAGTAGCTAGTTAAGCTTGCCGAAAACCAGTAGATTTTTTGTGTTTTATTATGTTTTTTATTTATTTTGGCACACAAATCAGAATGATTTGTGTGCCAAAATAAATAAAAAATACAGTCCGCGTGATATTAAGCGTCATCACGGCCTATAGACGTTCGTATTATCACAAAGATATCACAAGCGCTTTGTCAACCTTGTGATTTAAAATATTATGTCACATTACCCAGTAATCTATCCGCCTCTCTTCATGCCGGAACACAGCTATACAAAATCTGCTAATTGGTGTTAGAATAAGCGAGAGTGAGATACCAATGCAGACGACCTCTGTATAAGGTCTAATACGTCATAAAAAAACATGTCTTAAAAACTTATAGCTTAGACGCCGTGTTCATGTTTTAGATACAGCGGCAGAACGAAGTTTCAATTATTTTTGTTCAATGAAAGGCAAAGTTGCAGTTTGCATAAGGCCATACATATGCATGAGGTGACAGCCATGGAGCGCGGCTGCTGCATGTAAATTCAATAGGCAAAATGCCCGGCAAAAATAACAGAGTAGAAAACAGAGCCATGACAAATCCGTTTTGTATTAAACAACCGACTGATTTCGTATTTCCCCCTTAATACAGGTGAACAAATGTACCGCGGATTATTTAAGTTTTCATTTAATCGGTTAAAGCGAAAGGTGTAACGGTTATATCTTCATTAATTATATTTAGTTTGGTTATATTACACGATAATTTAAAATATTTAAACATTGACATTTATTTTACCGCATTAGCGATAATACCTTTAAATTAATATTTGATTTGTTATTTTATTTTCCATATTATGAAATGAATGTAGCCTCCACTAAGATTTATAAATGAATAAATAAATTTACATGACATCTCATACATTTACTAGACTCCCATAAAAATAGCTTAAGTCACGGATATCAGACAACAGAGAAGTTACTAATCAAATACTGAACACATAAAACTAACGCCCAGACACTGAAAAAATAAATAAGAATATTCATCATATAAAAAATGTCCTGGATGGGGATCGACCCCTGGCCCTTTGATGCACAAGATAGGATCACTACCATCTGCACCATCGGGCCCGTACATATTGATATACATATTTCAAGCCTGTCACAAATCTTTTAATGCCTTTCATGTTATATATTGATACAAAATAATAGCCTCCTTGTAATCATACCTTTAAAGCATGCTGTTACGAATAAGGTTTCTTTATTAAAACAAAACTATGTTTAGCTTTTATCTTAAGGGCGTCTTTATTTGATAATATTTGTTGTTCCTAAATATTTAATTTAATAACTGATATACAAAATTGAAAGTAACTTTATGTTTTGCTGAATTTCATATTTATTTTTTGCGCATAAAAGTATATCAATAATTTTTCATTATATGTACACATTTCTGAGAATTTTTATTATTTTCAAATCATTCATGTACTGGAAACAAGTATCCAAAAAGTTATAGGATGTGTGGGGTACCACTGCTCTCAATCAAATGTTTATCGTCCACGATTACTCTGTTAATAATGTAACACAGTATAATAAGTAACGTTGAGTACCGGCATAATATAATAGTACGTCCTTCTGTGACAGGTGTCGTAAGAGGTGACTAAGGTACCGAAACGGACAGATGGCTGTATACTCATTCTTCAAGTTTGATATAGTAGATGACAGTTTAGTGTTGACCAAGGCTGAGGTACTGGAGGTTATCTTAAGGTTCTATAGAGAGTTATATGCTTTAGTTATAAAGCCTGTTGGCAGCTTGGCCAAAGACATCTCCCAGGATATCCTGGACATCAGCCTGAGCGAGATTAGGATGGCCCTGAATCAGCTTCGGAACAATATGCTAGGTGATGACGGAATTATATCTGAGTTTCTGAAAGTGAGTGGTACACCAATACTTATAGTTTGTTTCAAAGCTTTTCTACACTATCATCAGGAGCGTGGTGCTGTTCTTCAAGAAATGCGATAACACCTATCGTTAAAAAATACCATCCCATTTCGCTCCTGAGTCATATTTTATAAGGATTTTTCTACGGTCATTACGAACAGTCTCAAATGCAGGTTTGATGACTTCCAAACTTCCAAAAAAACTGGTTCTCAAAAAAACTACAGTATCATAGACTACATATTTACACTGCGGTAAGTTATACGGAAGACTGAGGGTAAAATAGTCCATTAAGCTGGGCGTTTGTGGACTATGAGAAATCTTTCAGCCGACTTAGATTTACTGATGATATTATGGTCATGGCAGATTCGTTGAAAGATTTGAGCATGATGTTCGAAAACCTCAATGGAGTTTCTCAACAAGTGGGTCTCAGAATGAACATGAATAGGACAAAAACTATGAGTAATGCCCTTGATGTACTTACTACAGTATCAGTTGAGAACTCGTTTCTTAGAACTTGTTAACTCGTACGTACCTATCGGCACAATTTGTCTCAGGTAGAGTATATTGATAAAACAACTTAGATTTCATATCCTTCTAGTAAATATTGCAATTAATTAAATATTTAGCAATGCTATGCTATTGCCTTGGGGTTGGACTCTCTTCTTTTTTATATGGTTGACATTTTGTTTTCTGTACTGATACCGTTTATTATACCAAAAACCATATTTAGATATCATGTTAATAATCTTTTCGTAATTGAACGTAACGTAACGTAAATATGAAAGAGATGAAATAATGGGCGTTAAGTCTGTACATATATACATCGACACGCACATGCACATTATATAATATACATACATATTTAATATGTAATGCAGTTTGTAGCGTCAAAAATGAGCCTTAACCATCTACTTAAAGACTGTTACAGACAGAGTTTGTTTAATTAGGAGAAATTTTAAAGATCTAAGCATATATAGGGAAAAACAGCAGCGGGATGTGGCTGTTTTATACTATATTTTGATAAACTAGTACGTTACAAAGCAGAATACATTTCATATCAGCTATTAGAAGTCCACTGCTGTCATAGACCTCCCCGAGAAATGAGAAATTTTGCCCATAATTGCTGCGCTGGAAAGCGTATTGGCAATCGCAAAGTGCAGCTTGTGATTGCCAATCGAAAAGCGAAAGGGACGCTGCTGCTAATCCTCGCATTGTAAATTTGATGTAAACTGTTCCGAATTGATATACCACTATCTGTTGGTTCTTGGACCTTAGTCGCCTCTTACGACACCTAATACAGAGTGAGGTACTATTTTACTCTGCCGGTACCTCACAGCAAACATGTCATATAGCTTCCATGATTGTATATTTTGACTGACTTGTATTGTGATGAACAATAAATATATATTATTATTCATATAATTAGTTACGTTGTACTAACACGAAGATGAGAGTATACCCTTTTCTTAAAAGCCGGCGTCGCATCTGTCAGATGACCCGTTTGTTTGTTTATCCCGCACAATATGAAATAATAACAATGCCAAATGCTATTCTTAATTGGAATTAGGGAGGTACTTCAAGTAAATAGGTACGATATAAATAAGCTCCAATCTCGTAAAACATTTTTTTCATATGATTGCATCACGCAGCCGCGGCAAGAGGTTTTCTTAGAAGGCCTTCGGAGAAAATGTCCCTTGAAATTACTCCCTTTGAATGCGCAAGCTGACAGTCAGACAACAAAGGGCTAAGTGGAGCCGGGCATTGTGACGGACGACAGGGAGTCCTGTAATCTACGCACTATATCGCCTTCATGCACACGTGTTTGATACACGATCCTAACATGGGTCTTTGATATTATTCAGGAAAAAAGGGAGTTGTTGAAATTAATGTGTCTATTCATTTTATTGACGATAACGCCTTTGAAGTGGAAAGGAGTATGAGTAAAGGCCTGATAGCGTAGATGGTAGTGATCGATCGATGCGCCAAGGGTTGTGGGTTCAATTATATCAATATGATGATATTTGTGTTTGTTCGGTCTCTGGGTTTTAAATATAAGTATTTAAGTAGTATATTTGTAATTACTCAGTTGTTTGGCATAACTCAAATGCTTTAAGCGACTTATCACGGAGTCAGATCAATGTATGAGATGTTGTGGATTTATTTATAATTATTTATTAACACAAAAAGCTCACGTCTATGTTAACGATTGTTGAAGTAACAGTATCTTGTGCTCAACTATCTACTATAACTTGATTTAAATTAGTTAACTTAATTTAAGTCAAAAATATTCTATTGTGCAAAACCCCCTTAATCAATTTAAACAATTTAAAATAAACATATAACTATTTGAAAGATACTATATTCATATTAGAACTGTATGGAATTATATAAAGCTAAGGTTAATGGAGCGGAGTAAAGGTAGTCCTCGAAGGTAAAGGTCGACCAAATTGAAAACATTTTTAGATATAATCGAGCGTGGTCTATCATGAACGGGCATTCGTGTCGGGCATAAATAATAATAATAATTTTACACCACATCTCATATTGACTTGGTGCTGAGATATGTTGATTATAGCACATATATTTAGATAGCAGATAACAGAGTAATCATATATATAATACTTAAACACATATTAGGCATCCAGACATACGACAGAGATAAATATTTATAAATGTTTGTATATAAATATATATCATATAAATGTTTGTCTTGGGTGAGGATAGAACCCAAGATCTTTGGCTGTTAAGTTAAAACCACTAGCAATTGCGTAGAGAACTCAAATAAATGATCGTTAAGAAAGAAGAAAAAATATGTATATTAGGATCGAAACGAATGGAACTGTAAACAATAGTCACTGCTTAATCCATCGGGGAATAGTCTAAAAGTATATGTCTATATATATGATAACAATGGTGGTAATACTTTATTACCTTTTAAATCCCAAACAAAAAAATTATTTAATATGATGCCATGACGAGATTATTTTTGACTCGTATTGTCTAAAAGTTACCAGATGTTATGTAGAGTCAAGCTTCTGACTCTTACTCTACAAAGCCTAACTTAACAAACTCTACTCCTTAGTCAAGATACATGGCTAAGTTATTTCGCTACATTCAGTAAGGCGGAAAATATTTTCACTATTCATTACTTTGCTGTTCTAAAATAGTTCTTGTCTCCTCCCAGATTACGTATCGTATTTCGTATTTATCTATATCTCAAAAACAGTTGCTTAAAAAATAAAAAAGTTAAAGTTAATTGAAACGTTTTAAATTTATCTAAAACCGGTGTATATATGAAATAAAATATCTGAAATTAATGTAAGATAAAAAGAAGTCAATAGAAATTTTATTATCAACTTCAAAAAATACGTCATTACTTATCTAATATTTTTGAATGTTATTTCAATATAAGAAGTAAGTCAAGTTTTATTGTAAAATTGTAAACAAATACCAAATGTTAATTTGAATGTTATTTTAATATAAGAAGTAAGTCAAGTTTTGTTGTAAAATTGTAAACAAATACCAAATGTTAATTTATGCAGTTACATGATTTAAGGGTCTCTTTGAGGTTAAACAAAATCTATTTAACTCATAAGACATTTACATTTCACTTACTGCACTAAATCTAGTTAAATAATTTGTAACAACGAATAAAATTATATATAAAGAGAATATAGATATAGATTTTTATGCTGTTTTAGGGAGGTTCGGAGTAACAAAGTATCTTAATTAACAAGAGGCGTGCGATACCCTTCGGGTGAGTTTGAGCAGTCCGCAAGGAATTCTTAACTCGTTTTCATTAGGTTCGGTTACCATGGAAATTTCATTGCGCGTAGAGTCGGAATATTCCACCATGATACAGAGCGTAAAGGAAATGTTGTACCCAGGGCAATATCGAAAAAAGTATGCTCTCAAAATGTAAAATTAAAACAAAATAATTAATTTAAAGCCGATTAAATCGTTTTAGTGCGTGTGCTTACAATTTTTACTAAAAACGTCTTATGTAGGTCTATATCTTATATAATATAAGTCAATGTTTATAAAGAAAGCGAAATTCATCCGCATTCCCGTCGCCGAATAGTATTTACGCGTGTATAACAACCATTGGTCCACGCGGGTTCTATGCAGGTTGAAGGATTTTAAGCATTTTAAAGTACGGTGGTACTCGAGATAATTAACAATCCACCGTCAATCCCAATCGAAAATAGAATCGTCGTAAACGTTGCGTATCTTCAACTATGCAAAATGGCGCGCCATGAGCTTTCTAATATTCGGTGAAACATAAGTGAACTATCTCTTCAGCTTCTGAAAATCTTCGATAAAGTGAAATTCTGAGATATTCAACTCAAAAAGAATATCGCCAATTAATATACTGTATCAAAACATTGATATTGGTTTGCTTTTTAATTGAGAAGAGATATTGATATTGATAAATATTGTAATTTAGACAGTAACCACGCAAAAATGAAGCCTGTTAACGAACTACAAACAAAAATTGTTATTACAGCAAATGGTTTGTTTACGCGGAACCGACATCGTACTTTCATCAGTCATCAACAATTACTTATGCTGAATATTAAACGCAGCACCGTATGATTGATCGGTTTGTTTTGGCACGTTCGTTCGTTCATAGCGGGTACGAGATCTATTTGAGCATTCATTGACTCTCCCGTATTTTAATCTGATTTTTCAGCGGGACTATGCTGTATACAAATATTCGGCTATGCGGAAAATCCTTTTAACAAATACGAATGGGAATCGTTTGTCGTTGTTTTGAACTGTTATAACTCAAGTTCTCTACAAAAACAACATATTTTATACGAGTGCTCTTCTTTATATTTTTATACATTCAATGATGATATTTACAAAAATTAATTGGTGACTATTTTTTTATATACTTTTTATAGTAAAATCATTGTGATATATCTATTTATGAAATATTATTCGCACCCTTTTGATATGCACCCGATTTTGTGCTCTTCGATAAATTATTTTATAAAATTATAATGTTATACCGCTCACCAAACGAAAACTATAGAGATAAAACAAATAGGGAATGTTTAAAATGTCAACTACTTAAATTAGTTATTTTTAAAACTAGCAGGAGTATATTGGCTAGAAAAGGGTGCTTAAACTTTTCATTAGTTCAATAAAAATTTAGATATACACCTTTTCAATTTGAAGCTTGTCTTGAAAAAGTACCAGTGTGGTATAAATTATTAGCAAACCCTCCTAAACTATTTAAATGAACTATTTATGTTAATAAATAAAAAACTATATAATTATAATTTCTAAAAATATAGCCAACAGAACAATTAAAATATAACTTTTACTTTATTTAATAATTATACTATAAATACTACTAGGATGGTAAACTAGCATAAGATCTGCATAGTAAGCGCCATCGTAAGCTACAGATACTCATATAATCTCTAAGATATCACTAGCGTACCGGCAACCTTATGACCTGGGAATATTAGGTCACATTACAAAGTAATTTCACTGCCTATTCCAGCCAGAATACAGTAAAGCGAACATTATTGTTTAATAATATGTGAAAAGTGAAATAGCTATTTAAGCAGCTGCTCATTGCAGATTTATCACCCGTTACATACTTGGTATTTTTTGGTTGGTACTAACATTTACGTCTTTACTCTTAATAAAACAAATCTTTAAAACGCAGTATATTTAACTTTTTGTTCGACGTTTCAGAAAGCTCAATCTTGAGAACAGTCACTACCGAAAAGGCAAACAAATACAAAAAAATAACTAAAACGCGTTTATAAGCCGTTATAGAGTAATTTTATTATGAGATTTGTGAGAATACAAAAATTATACTCCAGCGTTCGGGTTATACTTAAAACCTGACTGAAATGGTTTTTAGTCAGACCTTTATACTAAATATACTGCAGGGCAGGTCAAAAAAGAGCCCAAATGAATAACGGGGTCTCACTCAGCAATGACGTTTTTCCATTGTTATACTTACCTAAATAACTGATGAAACATGATAATGGAATTGTGTTAAGGGAAAACATTGACAGGATTTTTAAAAAATTTTTGCATATCATCCCCACCACCTTAATGGATGACAGTCAACTACTGTGCAATTTCAGTGCCAATTACTTCTTTGGACTGCTGATTAATTCGGTGGTATTCCTAACTGTTGGACGGCAACGCGCTTGTTTTTGGTGTCCATTAAAGAGTTCGATCACTCACAATTAGGTGACTCGTTTGGTTGTATGTCCAATATAACAATTAAAAAAAACAACTTTTATATAAACAAGTAAATTTTCAAATAAGGATGTTTTATATAATTTTCGTATTTTTAATGACGAACAAAAGACTTTTAATACATTTTCGTTACATGATCTACATTTAGGAATCGAATTATATCTTTTGTTTAATGTGTGACTTACTAAATGAGTAAATCTAATTTCTCAACTGAACATTGTCATTCTTGGATATAACACTAAAGCTAGAGTAAACTCACATTATCATAATTTAAAGTCGGTCGTAGTCACTGATATTATACTAGAATATTGGAAATACTTGCCGGCGAATAGTTTAGAGAACAGTTGAACAGAGAGCACCAGCCAGAATTATAGTGGTGTAACGTAATTTAAATAGGTTGAATTGAAGTCTGATCGTTGACAGCGTTTGAGTGTAACCACACTTTCACACCTATAGAATGATACTCAAAATACTGTTTGTTAACATTCAAATATCACGCAGTGGGGATATAAAAATTGTAGTATAGGTAATTGGAATTGTGCTAATTATTTTATCCGGCCTAGTGCAATGGATCGTTGAAATCACTACTATCATTACATATTTTAAAACAAAGTCCTCCGTGGCGTTTGTCTGTCTGATCGAGATAAACTCAAAAATTACAAAATGTTCAAAAAATGTCACTCTTGATAAAATTTTATGTATATTATTGGTTTAGTTTTTGTTATTTTTGGCTAAAATATAACATTATTTGGTAAAATGTCGAAAAAAGTTAAACCACCTCGGTGCTTTCAACGAATGCAACACTGCCTATATGATGTTCTATATATATATAATATGATATATATATATAAAAACACGTATCCTTATTTTAAAGATCCGCAAAAAAATCGATCGTGTATATCCATATTTTAAGAGTAATTTACTCTACCTCTTATATGTTTAAAAAATTTGGTTGTTACAACGTAAATGTATTCGGATACACCATCAAATAAAACCTATATTTTTGGCTAATCTAAAATTGCAAAGCCTCTCCGTAGTATTTATAGAAGAAATATTGACTTCACTGTGGGCTGTTCAATGGTGAAGTTATCAATCTAACGAGCTTTCAATAGCTACGACAGCCCAGGTGACTTACAAGGGCCCTTCATCCTATTCTGTCCAGTAGAAGAAAGTATTCACACAAGCACGTATAACCCTAGTTCTGTCGAGTAGTGTAATCAGGCTGAGAGGCATGCAGGCTAGCGTACACGGTGGTTCGCTGACAAATGAGTTCATCTCTGACACTGACAGTTTCTCTTAATACACCACTAGTTACGAATTATATATCGGATGTTGGTTCCGACAAACAATTGAAGAGGATTTATTATTATGCCTACGTAAAATGTAAATACGACTTTTAACAAATTTAGATATTTGGTTTTTAAAAATGGTTACAGATGGTTAGTTTATATACTTCACGGTTTTACTAAGGCCTTCAAAGGCCTTTTACGACATTTCCGAGTTTTATATGAATCGTCTAGTTCGTTTGATGCTCGCATGAGATATATTTCAACCTTCGAACTTAAAGAATTTTGGGGAAAACTCCAGGGAATCTTTCAAAGTAGAAATTTGTCACTCAAGTAGCAGTAATACTGCTTGAACCCGATTTTTATATTTAAGGTTTATTATGGTGTATATATATAGATTATTGTATTTTTATATTTGAATGGAGTAATACAAATATGGGGTGTAGCTGTATACACGATCGTACTACGTACAAGAATAAATCTACGAAACTAATTTCATAAGAAAACTCTTATTTTAACGGCTTTAAAATGCGACATATTTAACTTTTTACATAATTACTTCGACGTTTCGGTTACTTTGCGGAAAACTTTCTAGCTATAATTGCTTTAAGATATGATTCCTTGACTATTGATCGAGAGGTATAATTCAATTTCGAATGTAGTTGACAGGTTTCGAAAGTAGCTACAACACAAATCTGTATTCCCTTAAAATCATCTTTTTATTAATCACTGGTATTAACGTTGGAAATAACAAAAACGTATTCTCAAAACTACAAATTAGTTTCATCGCATCTTTGAAATTTTTTTTGGCAATCATCGTCAGTATTACTGCTCTCAAAATATTAACCGTTTAATATCCAGTTTCGAATTACCAAGTCCTAAGTTACAAACATTGATGGAATGCATTCGCAATTGAGTTGTGATCAGTAGCCAAGCAACGTGTTACACGGGGTTTTGACAAACGAGCGTGCCGACACCGACAACGGCGCGTTGCGGCCGCGGTTGATATCCTCCCCTGCGATTCAAATCGAATTATTTTGAATACTGAAATGTATTCAATCTAATAGCGTTCGGTAGTGAGCATGGTCAACGGCATTTCCTTTTGGATTATTGAAGCGTGTAACGCTTTAATAATAAATTTATTCTTTACATATCTTGTTGTGAGAAATGTTTAGCAATAGATACTATTAGAAATTTATTGGTAATACGTCTTTCACTATTCATATCAGCCATTTAAGTCTATGGTGGCAATCACAGAACGCAACTTCGCGACGAAGATACTGCTACCCATCCCCGCCCTGTAGTATTTAAGCTGCACTTTTTCAAATAGATATACCGTCTGTCAGATCCAGAACCTCAGTTGCTTCTTACGACACCTGGTATAAAGAGAACTACTATTCTACTACATCGGTATCCTACGGATATACGTTAATACGTCTATGTTTTATCGTAAATAGTTTTTGTTTTATAACCGTAGCCAATAGACGCTCGTTATGTCACAAGTATTTCACTTATGACTTGAAGTTCATCAACATCATGCGAACCATTGAAAGTCCACCGCCCATAATTACCGCGTTGGGTAAGCGTGTTGGCAATCGCAAAGCGCTGCTTTTGCTACGGGGATGCAGCTGCCCATCCCTGTGCAGTTGAGCTGCACTGTTCCGGATGGATATACCGCCATCTGTCGGTTCTCGTACCTTAGTCGCCTCTTACAACATTCTAGTGCAGTGGAAGGTACCTACTATTTTACTCTGCTAGTGCCTTATGGCTTACTAACTTGAATTTATAGTGTTACATTACCCAGTTATTTCATAGCCCCTCTCACCTTCAAACCAGAACACAGCAATATAAATACCAATACTAAACAGTACTTGGCGGTAGAAATAGGTAAGAATTAGGTGTCAATGCAGACGACTTTTTGTATGAGGTCTAGCCCGTGAAAAATAGTGGTGATGTTTCAGGTATTTTATTTTTGATATAAGCAAGAGCTTTTAAATGCACTCTCAATTGGTAGTTACAGTTAAATGTTTATTTAATACAATAATTTCTTTCTCTCAACGGTTTAGCGGGTGTTGTAAACTCAAGGTTTCTACTGGAAGCACGTCCCACTTAGCGTTCTAGTGTAAATAAACGTGAATTGCAGTGCAGTTTCGAACTAAGGGATTATCTTTCAACTTATTACGAGCGACGGCACGGAGGCGCAAACGAGCGCGTTCACTCTGATCTTCGCACGAATGTCCGAGCGATGTGGCTCGTTCATATTTACTCAATAGAATAGAAGAACATTGTTGATTATAATGTCTCAGGATAAAGTTTGCTAGTTATACCTAATTGAGTGCTTAGCATGATAACATGCTTAGCCAAAAACTATTAGATAAAATCTTATACAGATGTTTCTCTTTGTTAAATATTTAAACTATTTAGGTTATGTTATTGATGTTTTTATATTATATGTGAAAGGTTGTCGATTCGATCCCCACCCTGGAAAAGAATGTATATTTTAATATGTTCTGTGTATTGGTGTGTTAATAAGGTACGTACGTACGTAATAATACTTAATTATTTGTGAGAATCCTCGTGTTGTATGTTGTCCGAAACCCAAGTGCTTCAAGCGACTTATATCTGAGTCAGGTCAATGTATAAAATGTTGTGTGGTTATATTTTTATCTCCTTGTAATTTTAGAAATGTTTTCCTAGTTTATGTTCGTGTGTTGTTTTTGTGTGTTGCAAAAAATATTACGAGTGTTTATTTCTTAGAATTATTTGAGCTAGATCTCGCCGGCTTAGTATTTAAAATAAATGAGTATAACCGCAGATTCACACCGCGGATTATCTTTCAACTTGTAACGAGACACTTAAGCGCAAATGAGGACGTTTGTGTGTTCTAAAATTGTAACCATTTGTATTTACGGGCTTATATTCTGTATTCACGTATAAATTCTAAAATAATACAATTATCTATAATAAATATAATATGTTATGACGAGTCGGGTCCGTTGGCGCAGATGGTAGTGATCCTATCGTGTGCGTTGAGGGTCGTGGGATCAATTCCCAACAAGGACAAAAATATAAACATAATGGATTTTGTATTTGTTCTGTGTCTGGGTGTTAAATATAAGTATTCAAGTAGTATATTTGTGATTCCTCTGTTGTCTGACGTACGTAACACAAGTAATTTAAGCGACTTATCACGGAGTCACGTCAATGTATGAGATGTCGTTGGAATTTATTTATTCATTATCATTTTTATAATTTTTCTACAAAATAATGTAGTGCATATGTATATTTTATTTGAATATAAACTGTCTATGCTAATATCGTAATTGCAAACATATGTGCAAATGGTCAAATGCATCTTAATAAAATAGCTTGTAGGTAGCTTGTACCCTAGGGAAGAAAATGAGCTACTGTTGCTTCCGGGAAAATTCTCGCGGGATTATACATTACGCGCACGCTGCCACGGTCGACGTTTCATTTAATTACCTACATAAATTTCGTTGCTCATAATATTAAAGGGATAGTAACTTTGCCGTAGGATACCAGCAGAGTCCCACTGAACCAAGTGTTGTAAAAGGCGGCTGAGGTACCGATACCAACAAGGCGGATATGAGCACGGCATTCCCATCGCAAAGCTACGCTCAGTAATGCCACCACCCGTAATTATATTGGCGAAATATCCCCTTTCAGGACACCCCTTGATACAGTTGTGAGATGATGATGTTCAGCAGTGTATGTATATATGGATGCAACAAAATAATAATTTCACACAACATCTAAAACAATGACCTGACTCCTTAATAGGTCACTTAAAGACTTTTGTTACCGACATCAGACAACAGAAAAATCACAAATATCATACTTAAATACAAATAAAGAATCACCCAGACATAGAACAAACGCAGGAAACATCATAAAAGTATTTGCTCTGAAAGGAAATCAAACTCTGGACCCTTGTCGCACAACATTTCACTACCAATTGCGCCAACGGGCCTGTCAAATTATGTTGATGATAAGTAATAATAGATAGATTTAATTCTGCCAGTGTCAATGTTTTATTCTCTTTACTCACTTTCGTTTCACGTTTCACGATGACAGGGATAGCAATATTTAAAAGAATTATTTAAAACTTATGCATCGTTTAGAAATAAAAAAGGTGCACATAAATCTTTAGAATACAAGTTTATTAACTGCTAGTGCTGAGCTTGTTTAGCATTAAGGGATTACCTTACAAGTTACGACGTGCTCTTGTTTAAATGAGTACTTACTCTGTTGTGGCTTCTTTTATTTGAAAAACAAATAAGATTTACAATTAATAAGACAACAGGCCGCCTTATCGCTCAGAGTGATCTCTTGCAGACAACCTTTGTACCTTGGATGAATAGGAAAAGATGAAACGTACAACAGCTGTTATGATGACCATGATAAGTCGCTGAAAATTTACTTAAATACATATCTATTAACAGGCACAGAACAAACACGAATATTAATCATGTTAATGTTTGTTCTGATCGAGGATCGAACCTAAAACTTTTGGAGGACTTGATAGGATCACTACCATTAACACCATCTATAACGTTTTTAGAATATTTAAATTGGAGAGTAACAGAAGTCTAATAAACAAAGCGTTGACTTCACACAATATCTCTCACTTTTTACAACGGGCACAAAATGTGCCTACCGAAATGTAAATGGCCTTACTTTAACTTTCTGTCGAAGTTAATTGCTTCTGACTGAAACTGCTTTAAAAATCAGCTATTTTTAAAAAGTGCTCAGTGTATTTTACGCGTTCGAAGCGTGCAAACACGAAGTGAGAGCGTTGCCATTTGTCACAACTTCTGCCGTCATCAATTCTGAACATTCGAATGTCCACTACTAAATCTCTATTTACGTTGTAAAATTGTTCTATTTTTAATTACATTATCATTACAGCCATTGGATGTCCACTGCTGGTCATAGGCCTTCCAAGGAAAGGTGGAATTTTTTATCCATATTGCCGTGCTGGGCAGGCGTGTTGGCAATCGCAGAGCGCAGCTTTCGCGACGGAGATACTGCTGCCCATCCCCGCTTTGTACTGCCACGGTTCTGGTATCTTAGTCGTCTCTTACAACACCAGGTGCAGTGGCAGGTACTATTGTTCTCTTTAGCATTCATGAATAAAAGTAGTAAAATAATTTTTGAAATCAGTGGAGTAGTATATGCGTTTATTTGTTACAATAATAAAGTCTTGCCTGCTTACATTCTAGTATTGGGGTTTATAAATTGACTTGCTAAAATATGATATATGTTATAATTATGTAACTCGGTGAAGATGTAACTCTCTAATGGTCATAGATTTCAGGTTATGTTGTTCCAAACAAACAAACAATAAAATATTTCATCATTATAGAACATCAAAGCTATAGAACGTCCACTGCTGGATATAAGTCTTTCTAAATAAGGAGGAATTTATCTGTAATTATCAGGATTTATTTAACGGCTTTATAAAGCGTGGCGGCATTCGCAGAGCGTAGCTTCGAGACGGAAATGCTGCTGCCAATGCCCGCCCTGTTGCATTTGAGCTTCACTGCTTCAAGTGGATACCGCTATCTCTCAGCGCCAGGACCTTAGTCGCCTCTTACGATACATGGTACCTCACGGCTTTTATTCGCTACAAAATACACTGTAATAAAATTTTTGCCTCATCCCATTATATTCTAGGTGTTAATAATAATTAGATTTACTGTAATATAATAAAACTTATGTTACTTGTTGGAGATGTAGCTTTCTAATGGTGAACGATTTATTTAAAATGGTTTAATAGATTTTGTGTATTATCATTTCAAACTAACAAACAATCAAATATTTACTCTTAATAATATTAGTAAATAATATTATTTACACATGTAGGTGCGATTGTCATGTATAAATATACTAAATTATTGTATAATAAAATAATTTATAATATATAACGTAGAATATATAATATTTTTATAAGTGTACTTTTTTCTAATGGTTTTGTTTTTGAAATTATCCGAACAGTTTTCGAGTTAATTGTAAAAAAATAAACAAAAAATCAAAGTTTTCTTTGTATTATCAGTTTTGATTTTTTAACATACACACTCTCTATTTGAACTATTTCAGGTAATTTATTGGTCCTCTGTTTTCTACAATAAAATAGTTAGTTTACTAAAATAAAATAAATAAACAATTTAACTATAGTTTGATGCAAAATTCATACTATAATGAAGATTGTTTGTTATACTTAACTAATAACATATAACTCATCAGAGATAAAGCAGAATATCGCGAGGGTGTCAGAAAGGCAAACAATAGCAACTCGTCTTGATGACGACGCCCCAGTAATTTCGTTCGCATTCTCTTCTCTCATCTTCGAACGCTTCTTGCAATTAATTTACTCAATTGAAAATAAATAAATAGTAAACACTCTTATTATGTTTTTCCTTGAACTCATCCAATTGACTGACGGTATATATTTGTTTAATTTGTGTGCTGTAATTATTTTCTGAGTTTTTGTATTTATATAAATTGAACCACTTTTTAATATGTGCTAAAATAAAAGATACCATTTAAAAGCTATATTATTTATTTATGCATCAAGACTTGCTTATATCTAGCTGAATTAGACTTTAAGCTTGCTTTAAAAGTTATTTAGAATTGGATTTATCTTTTATGGCTGAAAATAATGCACCGTGCTTTGATACCGTTTAAACAGGGTAAATGGAATATATTTGCAATAAACGTTTAAATAAAAAGCATTACATTAAATATTTTGATAGCGCTGTTGGCTCAGGTAATGCATAAAAACATCTTTATTGGAAAATGTTAACAGCATTACTGCCCTCCGCGTTTTAAACCAGTAGCGTTGGAGTGAGAAATGTGTACATACCTTATTAAAAAAAAAACACAAATTGATTGAAGTACGAGTATTTACGGAGTAATAAGTCTAAGTTTATTTATTTTATCTCATTGTATTTATTTACATTAATAAAAAAAATTGTGATATTTTGATACCTTCACATTCTTAGAATGAAAAATAAAGGTTTTTGCTTGGTAGATAGATAGATATATTTTATACATTTATGGCCAATATGAAAAGGCATATTTGCATTCTATAAACTCTTTCCATAATACTACTTTAACATCGAGTGGCTACAAACCATTTCTTTATACGAAAAAAAAATGTGCCAGTTAAATGCATCGCGTTTTAAAGTAAATTTACCATTAGTAATCTAAGTGTTTTCAAGTTATATAATTTAACAAAAATAAAAATAATTAAATAAATTTGAATAATCTCCGTTTTAAAGCCGTTTCAAATAGATTTATTATACATATATATATATATATATATATAATTCAAATTTATTTAATTATTTTTAATTTTGTTACCGAAAAGAAGATAAAGTATCATCGAAGGCTTTTGTATCTATTTGCAACAATTTATTACCTACCTCTTTATGTATTTGTAGATAATAATTACATTAAATGAGCAATATTTTATTTTAATATGATTAATTTATTTGCCATGCACGATTGTTCTTTTATATTTTATACAACATTTCTCTTAGATAACAATAAAAATATATTGAACGTTTTCTCTTGACTAATTGAATATCGGTAATTGCTCTAAAGGGAAAATATAACTAATGAAAGGGACAACAATAGAGCCGCATCTTGCCCGGCAAAATTGTCGCCCATTCGCTTTGCCTTTCATTGTCTAAGCTTCTTACCAATTTATTCGCTTAATTGAAAATACCTAAGTAGTTAATTGTTTTATCATGTTCTTTCCTGAATTTTGGTTGATGGAATGAATATTAACGAGGCTTGAATCACTAATCAAGCAGTGTGGGCTTTTGGAGTTAGTTGTTTAGGTAAATTATAAGTTCATAGATGGCTTGACTAAATGAAAATTCTAAATGAAAATAAAAATTTGTGAGTTGAAAACTGTTTCTTAAATTTCCTGATATTATCTTTCTGAATTGTTTGCTAACTACGAAATTAACAGTACGTCTTGAAAGAGGCTATTAATATTGTCATTTTAATAGCACCCGCTCTGGTGGCGCAGCCAGGGTTCCTACAGCACAACCGGTAGACAATTTATGTGACTTCAAACTGGCTTTTATATATAAACTTACTAATAAAACTTACGTATATAGTAATATACGTAAGTTTTATGACTTCATAATTTCCGCCATTACCAAAACAATAGTTTTGGGTATTAATAAATTGCTTTTCATAGTAAATGAGAGTATATAACAATTATTTTAAAGCTATGCAAAGTAACAGGCTTATTTTTAAATAGTTTATTTCAACCTTAGAACATCTATTACTTGTCATACGAATAAGTATCATCGAGATACATAAGTGATTTTTGTACATCTTTTCTGCCACCAAACACGTTCACCAGCACGTCTGCCGAGTGCGGCTATAATTTCACATATCAATTGCTGCATGTACAGAATGATTTCACAACGGCCTATCCTTGTCCAGCTTCATTGAACTGCACGATTTCGGGTGGGCATGCAACCTTCGTATCCGTTTATTACGTAGTTCCCAATATACCATACGTTGGGTAGTACTGCTTTACTATCCCGGTGTTCCGAATATAGTTTAGGCGATATACCGTGATTAAACAGTGATGAAATGGTACAATAGCTTTGTTACATATCAAAAACTAATGTCAACCATTGAAAATCTGTGATGCACGTTTGATCAATTTCTTTTGTCTTATAGGCAGTTGGTTTGTTTTGTTGCTGTATTTGTATATTCCTTATTATGAAATAACGTTACAATCTTTTCGCACAGGATTTTGCATATGAGTCACTTTACGTATGAGTGTGCAAATGTAACAGATGAATAGCATAGATTATTCACATTTTTGTGCTTATTCGTGTCTTCGTCTGACCATTTGAATTTATCATGTTTCTCCTAATAAATCTCATATGAATTTTCTATCGATTTTCTTTTCGAACCACGCCCTACGCCATTATGTAGGCGGATATAGATATTAATTTGGCTAAAGGCTCACAAACTTGCTCCAAATGAGTTTCTTCTCGAAATCTCGGACAGCGTTCAAGTTGAAATCTTATTTATGGAGCAATTAACACCACTTACAATAAATGAGATTCAGTTTTTAGCACTTAATGTGTATTTGAGGCTGTTATTTGCAATTGGCAACAACCTACAGTTTTGTATCAAAAGATTAAAAAAGATTGTGAATGTCAGTACTGATTTTCAATTAATTTTAAAGGAAAATCCTTTGAATGAAAGATTTTAAAGCTTATTTTCAAAGGATACAGGATTTTAACGGGTCAATGCATTTTTGTTAGTTATGGCATGCAGTAAATAATTAGCTTCCTGTCTGGGCTTTACACATGTGCGGTAAATATTCAGATATTGTGTCATTACACAGTGGGCAATAAAATATATATTCTAAAGTGTAGAGATATGTTGTAAGAAGCGAATGAATTTTATAAGAATAATTACTGCGCCATTCATGAGATAGTTTTACATAATATCGTTGAGTATTTTGGAGAAACGAAATTCTGCAGTACAATTTTTATTATATAAAAAGATTTAGTTAGCAATACCAATAAAGGCACCTAAAATTTTTGGAGACTCCTTAAATATTTTCATTTAACATACCAATACATGTTTTAATCATGTAATATAGTGAAAATTGCATTAAAAATTATTGCGTCGTTTAAAATATAGTGACAAAAGGACAGACACTCCAACAGGCACTTTATTTTATACTATGTAGCGAAATGATAGAAAATAATAAGTTTTGTGTCTTTTTTCACGTCGCTACATCATTAAAATCTGAATTTGAAAATAATATTTTAAAAAGTAATCTCTAAGAGAAGAAGTTTACATAACACAAAATAGATCATTTAATTCGAATAATAGAATTTATAAGATAACACTCCAGACTTAAATTGCAGACAAGAATTTAATTATTAACAGATCGTTATATTAGAAGTGAGCCAATACACTTCGATAAAACAACTCATAAAACAACACGTGAAATTTATTGCATAACGGTTAATTAAGTTAATTTAATTTGGGCATATTATCGCACGGCTATAAGAGGGTTTTCGCGCTTCGTTAAATTACGTAGATCCTAAATTAAACCCCTGAAACACAAGGAGTTTTGTTTAATTAATATTTTGCAGGTTTATTGTAACAATTATATGGAGTAAGCTGTTAACTTCTATACTGGTTGGCATTATCATATTAGCTGTTGGGAACTTCACTGTTAGTCACAGGCCTATATAAAGAAGAATGAAAGAAGAACGCTGAGCAATTGTAGTTGCAATCACAGAACGTAGATTAGCGATGGGAATGCTGCTGTCCATCCCCGCCCTCTTGCATTAGGGCTACACTGTCACGAGTGAATATTTCGCCTATTTTGAATGGATATACCTCCAACTTGGTTTCGGTACCTCTGTCATGTTTTGGCACCTGGTAAAAAAAAAGGTTCTGTACTCTGCCGTTAACTGGTACAATTGGTTGGACTGACGTCAAAAGGGATAAGGTCTATAAAATTGTAATCGTCAAATGATATTTTTATATCAATATTATATTTTACGTGCATATGAATCTTTTGTTTCACAACAAATCACACAGAATAATTGAAGAAATAATGTAAATAACCATTGCATGAACAGCTGTTACAGACTGCGTGGTCGTTAAGATTAGCAATTACCTCGCATCAAAATGAAAGTCAACAAGGAATATCATATCGATCGATCGAAGCGTCATGACATGACGTTGAAACAAAAAGCATATACGATACACTCTTAATAATAGTCTAGAAGAAATAGACTATTTTCCATGCCTGGGTGTAAGTAGGTATTGTGATCTGGGAATGCTCACTGACAAACAAATTGTATGGATAAACGTATAATCGTCATCGTCATAGAAGCCGTAAAATGTACAGCGTGATCATATGCCTGCCTACCCAAATAAAGGGGGATTTAGCCCATAATTATCGCGCTGAGCACGGTTGCCCCATCACGGCAATTTTGTTGTTTCGTATCAATATATACCGCTATCTTTCAAATCTGGTAACTGAATAGCCTCTTAAGATTCTTGGTACAAGAAGAGGTAGTACTCTGATTGTATGTACCACACGGTCAAATAAAAAGTTATTTAATTCTTTCCCTGAAGGTTATATAACGTAGTAAGTATTTTTTTTACTTTCAAATATTAACATGTAAAAAATATATCTAACGTCACCCTTAATTTTAACGTTACCCTTAAGAAAGATTGTGCGTATTAGGGTCCCATAAGGTGACAAATTGCCAGGCCCTCCCCTTCGATATACAAATTAAATTAAATCTATTGATAAATTATTTTATAAATTAATAGATAACCATCATAGGACATCATAGGACTAATACGAAATATAAAAGCAAAGAGGTGATTAATCATCCATTACTTGACTTATATACATTTGGCAAATTATTATTTACCAGTACGGTATCTATAAAATACTTCTAAGTATTGCTTTTTCTTCTAAGTATTGCTACTTCACTTTATAATATTTTACATAATATATTGAAAATTAAATCTTTAAGATATTATTCAAATATTATGCAATGTATTATTTAGTATAATAAATAAATTAATGTCATATAAAAAATATTTAATCTTATATACTTTTATAATGATAAAACAAATAGAGGATAACAATTTCTATTTTGTTTTTCTATCATCATCATCATAGAAACCTGAAAAACGTCCACTAATGAACTATCCATGAAAGGGGGAATTTGCCCATAATTGCCGCGCTGAGCAAGCGTAGTGGCAATCGCTGAGTGTAGCTTTGCGACGGGGATGTTGCTACCCATTCTCGCCCTGTTCCATTTGAGCTACTGTATTTCGAGTGGATATACCGCCTTCTGTCAGTTCGGTACCTCAGTCGCCTCTTACTCACTTACTATTCTGCTCTGCCAGTACCTCACGGCCACAGTTTTTCTTTATTTAGTTTTTTCGATTTATTTTTTGTATGCGAGTTAATAATTCTTATAAATTAATAAATAAAGATAATGTAATTAATTTATAACGAGTTTGTGTGTCTGTGACGAGTATTAAGGATAAATTACAAGGAAAAAAATTAGAACACTCATTTAACGATACTATGCTTCAACTAACGACTTTCACTTGTTATACTTATCGATTACAACGGTTCACTGTCTCGAGGGCACCCTGATAAATCTTGTTTGATCCGCTGTGTTTACGATCTCATTAGACGCTCCGAAGGAAAACTTTGTCACATGCGCTTGTTTCCGGCACAAAAGACTCTCTCATTTAGCCCACGAATTATAAAAAGTCTGCAAAAGAAGGACGAAAATTTTCGTACGCCGAGCAATGATGTATTGTCCCTAGTGGTTAAGTCTGTTAATATACAAAATTCCTGAACAAATGGACAGATGGCTCACCCGGTACAAAAATAGTAAATAGGCCCACCTAATGACGGACTTACCTATTGAATTGGATTAAGCACGGCTATCTAAATATTTGTAATCTATCTTTACAACTAAATCGTTAACCCACTTAAATGGGTGCACTAGTTTTGTATATAGGAACCCTTCTGTATTTACTTGTGTCGTGGTTGTTTGTCCGAGGTAGTGGCATTAACAAAAATTTAATCCACCCGTAATTCAAAGACTAATAAGTTTTGCTTACTTTTTCTTACAATCCTTAGTAATTCTATGTTAATTAAGTTTGCCTTGTCAAGCTAAAAAATACGAAAGCCTTCATGTAATCTGCGCGTTTAATTTGCTTTGAAATGTTATCATTACTTAGAAATTTAAATAGAACAAAATAAAAGATGTTAATAGAGATAAAGATTAAACCATTTGAAAGGCTTCCATAGATATTCCCTCACCGGGCTAACAAACTCGGAACAAATCACTAAAGCAATTTTCACCTCGAAATGAGATCTCTTGAATCAAAATCTCAAAACATCACTTGCAGGGTCCGCGGGATTATTAAATCCCTCGAAGCGTGGCAACCCCAGGCGGACCGTAACAAAAACGACGGAACCTCGCCTGTAAAATATTACGATCAAAGTCTGATCGCACAAGAACAAAGGTACGTCGGCAGAGGTCAAACTACCTACCGCGCCTTTGTATTAGTAGCTATGATACCTCCATGGAAATCAAACGTTGCTAGGTCCTTAGACGAGGGTTGAGGATGTAGTTTCTTTGAATTGGCAGATGTGTGAATTTTTTATGTTTCTTTTATTTATATTCTTGAATCATGGTTTTTTTCGTGAAAACATTCTTGGTAAAAATCAAACTCGTACGGCTTTTATCTTGATAAGTTGGCACTGTGTGTATAACCTTTTTTAAATAGATATACGTGTATAGACTTTCAGTTCCTTTTTTTATACCGGCTAAAATATATAAGAACAATAAGAATAAAAAACTAATTTTAACGAGTTCAAATGGGGTTGGTTTAATTTTTGATTTTTTTTGCTTTACTTTCCAGTAACCTTTAGGCAATCGTTCTTAATATTGACCACTGATTGTTTTATAGCCTTTAAAATGTGGTTTTATTATGAGTAGTGAACGTATGATATCATAGAAACATTTCAAAAACTATTTTGTTTATAGTTCTACTCCATTGGCGTATATAGAGTTAATTTTGTTGGAGGGCAAGCGCTGGCCGATGTCCATGACGGTAACTCAAAATCCAGGGGTGGGCACTAGATTATCCTGAGGTGGGCACGGTCCATCCGTCCCTCTGCTGTATACGCTTATGTTTTCATGAACAAGATCCACAGACGATCTGACTAGAATAACAAGATCGTGCTGGGTGCCGGTACTACTGCAAGCCACATACTACCGGCCCTATTGAAGGTCACTAGGGGAGCTCTATGTCCAGCAGTAGATGCCCTATGATTAAAAAAGGTTTTCATAGCAACTTATTAAATATATTTTATTGATAATAAAAATAAAGGACAGACTAAGTTCTTACTTTACCATGTAACAAGATTTCGCATTACACACAATTTTTTGCGTCACACAGAATAATTGATCAGCGCCTGAAGTAAGCGGAAACAAAAGATATTTATTTTTAGATTTCCAGAAAGAAACTCGTAAAACATTCCATGCCTGTAACATATTAAAGAATATTAGATCGTGAGTCTACACGACGTTGTCTCTTCCATTTTAATACGCTAAAGTCCATATGAAATTGAATGAACAATGTGTTTTACTCCAATTGCTGTATCCATGCTAATATTATGATTGCTAAAACCTATATATAAAACTTTTCACGTCTAAATCTTTGATCCAGATCTAATGAATTGATATTGAGAAATATTTGACTACGAAGCAATATTTCCACAATGACAAGAATTCATAGAAATTTGGTTAAGTTAAGCTATGAAGTTACTAATTTAAATTTTTTTGGTGATGAATAATAGACGAATAAATAAAAATTACATTAAATAAAACCATATTCATATTAAGATAAACGTTACAAATAACATTAAACAAAACATTTGCCAAGCGATAAGTTGCTAAAGTTGTTAAGCTTTTGTGTTACAGACGTTAAACAACATCGGTATCACAAATATAATAAATAAATAGTTATGTATCATCCAAACACAAAACAAATACAAATATTCATCGTATAAATATTTATCCTAGGTGGGAAACGAATCCACGAACTTACGCCCACAAGATCACTACAGTCTGTGCTATCAGGTCCATCAGAATTATAAAAGTTGATTATACATCCTTGCGGGAAATGGGTCTTCAGAATAATCATCTTAATCACTAACTTGTTATTCAAAAATCTCTATTTATTAATAAAAAAACCTTCACTGTATACGAGAGCAGTTGAGGTTGATGGGGTTGTAAATGTATATATGATATTGCAAATGCATTTATATGCAATATCACATATAAATTAATAACCTTATTCAACACGGTTATAGTAATTTCAATATATGAGCCATATGATGTTCACTGATATAGGCCTCCCTAATTAACAGAGGATTTCCTGCATAATATACTTGCATAATACTGACATTAGATAGGCATGATGGCTGCATATTCTTGCATCAAATTAACAAGAATATTTTAATGTGAAAACAATAAAATAGTTGTAAATATAATTTAAACGAATATTATAAATAAGAAACGATTAAACTTAAAAACTACTAGACGGAAATAAAAATTTCTTTCGTCATTCAACGAAAACAATGTTGTTTTTTTACGGAGTAACAAAGGCTTTATTACAATAAACAAAATGGATATTCCAACCCGATATAGAACAATGTAAACATGATATGTATTTTTGGAACATAATTGTTGATTTAACAAACTCTTTCATCAATGAAACCTATACAATTTGCAAGTAGCGTAGGGTATATTGCATCTGCGTATTCTACAGAAGCGGGAACTACCTGAAACTGCAGGTAGCTACTAGTTTTCTATATTATGTGTACCGGTAGAGTAAAATATTACCCTCCTCTGTACCGGGAGCGATAAAACTACCAGTTAAACACTTTACCTTAAATTTAAAATAACAATGGGCAGCGAATCAAAGTTTCGAAGATATGTTCTAGGATTGCCAATTATGAGAGATCCCTCTCATCTTTGAGAGGCATGCTTCTAGAAATGTATATCATACGGCAGTATGATATTGTCTCTACCTAATAACTAGCAGCGGATCTGTGTAGTTTTTGTATTCATAAGAATATGGGGATTATATAGCTTATGTTTTTTGCTAATAATGTAGCTTTTTATTATTAAAATATATTTTTATATTTATCCAGTATTTTTTGAGTTAATTCACCACAAACCTACAAAAAAAAACAATTTTGCTTACATTGTTCCATTTTAGCAAAGGATTTCGTCTATTTATTTGACCTATTATTTTCTTTACGTGAAAGATTTTGCAAAATTAGTTTACCAGTTTGTGAGCCTATTGGTTACAAAGAAAAGCAGAAAACTTTTCTCTTTAAAATATTAGTATAGATAATGAGCAAATATTTCATCAAATTTTCATCACAATGTCCTCGTATCTCTAAGCTCATATGAAGCTTTATTTCGTAAACAGCGGCTCGTGCTTATTTTAATTTTTTATCGGCATGTTTGGGCCAGGCCGGCTAACGCTCAACAATAGACAATGCCTGCTGTAATTTATTTATACGGGGTCCGAGGGAACGCGCTCGCCTTGATATTCGAGGAAAATTCTGGTACATTGTGGTAAGAGTTTGGACCCAATATATTAAATTGATGAATTTTTAGATACCTATGAAATTATTTACATGATTCATAACCTTATAAATTTAATTTATGTTTGTTTTCAAAACGGGATTTTATAAGTTCGTTTATGAGTGCTTTGCTATCAATTATTTACATCAATTGTGACCTAACTTTTTTATAAAATACCCCTTCCGAGGGTATGAAATAAAAGTTCGTTGTCTGATTTTAGAGCTCATCGCGTTCAGACACAGCTTTCGACAAGACAGGGGAATTTATTTTATAACGTATGTAGTACTTTACAATTTATTTTTTTGGCAAAACTTTTAAAATTATAAAGACAAATTCTTTATTGTCTGGGTAAATTCATTCATTTAAATTTTAAAGTGAATCGAAGTACCATTTCTATGATAAAATACTGTTGATAACATTTGTGATATGCTTTATATCGTTTATTTTAAAAACCCATTATAATGTTATTATACCTCGTCAACATATCAGCCATAAAACGTCCACTGCTAGATATAGGCCTCCCTAAGTAATCTCCAATAGGACCGGTTATATGCGGCCTGTGTCCAGGGCGTTCTTGCGGTTTTAGTCAGATCGTCTGTCCAGTGTCCATCTTGCGGCTGGACGCCCTACGCTGCGCTTGCCGGTACGTGGTCTCAATTCCAGAACCTTACGACTACATAAGTCACCTGTTCTGCGTACCATGTGCCCTGCCTACTGCCACAATTATTAATATTTATGCTTCTAGAAAAGTATTAATTAGTTTCTTTGCATTGTCCCGACTTTATATTACTGGTCTATCTGCGAGCAACCTATTCATTAATTATTGAGCTTGTTACGACGATTTGATGCCTTCTACTAAATAATCACTTATAGGGCTCAATCTTCTCTAATATGTATCTTAAAAATAGATACAAAATGTACAGCTCAAAAGATCAGTGTAAAATATACAAGTATATGGACAGTACCAAATATCGTGCATTTGAAATTCCATTATATTACTCACTCCGCAACTCCATTCACAAAGACAGTTCAAGAAAACTCCCTGAATACGTTTATCAAGGCGCAGCGCGATTACAATTCAATCATGGCTGCATACGGGCGTTCCATAACCAGAAATTTAAAATTTGAAATTCGAAGCCAAAGCCACGTATCCCCGCAACGTCGGCTGCGAACACACCGACGTCACGTCGGGCTGTGATTGATTTTGTTTCCGTGTCTCGGGTTACTTTAGATAGTTCTTGAACAGTTCCCGTATTATTATATTATCTACAAACAGCTCTCGTTAATACTTAGGATATTAACCTGATTAACATCCAATCTGTTTTTGGTGTATTCATCCATCCATTAATATATGTACATTGCCTGTGAGGTGACTACTATATACTACATATATATACTATGCCAACTAATATTAAAATCGACGTTGTTTCTTCGTTTTTAGTAAATTACTTTCACTTTTTTTTTCGCAATTCTGCAGTCTTATCGTAATTAATTATTTTTCCCGGCAACAAGTCTACTGAGTGAAATTAGTAAAGTAATAAGCATTAATAAAATGTAAACGAAAAACCAATATTTGGCATTGGGTTGATGATCTCAGTCAAAGAGTATATGTAGTATGTAGTATATGAGTCATAATATGTCATACTTTGATCTGACTCCGAAATAATTCGCTACTTATGTTATGGACAACAGAGATATAAACAAATATAAAACATAATTAAAACCTAGACAATAAACAATCATTGTATAAAATTGTCCTGGTTAGGATTGAACCAACGATCCACGAGATAGGATCACTATCATATGCACCAACGGGTCCAAAATTTTAATAATTAAGGTATATCGGCTACCCACTAAGCACACTGCCTGTCAGTACATAATATTAGTTTGTTTATTTGTTTAATGGATAACCTATTTACTTAAATAGATTTAAAAAGAATATTTTACAAGAGTGGTTTTAGGATAAGTTAAGCACTTCTTAATTAAAGAAAAACATAAACTATAGTACTGACGAATACAACAATGATTTTATTTACGCTAACTAAAAAGAAGTTTATTCATTAGGAAATGAATTTATTAAAAAATCCCTAGTTACTATAATGATGCCACTACTTATGCTATATATTGCCTGTTAAAGTTAAATTATAAGTAAATAAGACAATGAATAAGATTTTATAACTGTAGTCTTTGTTTTTATTCTAGATATTTATGTAACCTGGATTTTGAATAAAAAACAAAACATTTCACGAAAACAAGTTGATTAATACATAAAAAAATCATTGAAAAAAACGAATAGTTTCAGCAGTTTAAAAATAATATCGTAGTGTAACAATTAATATACAAATATTTTTACAAATTAATGCAGCTAAATGTGTATCGAAAAAGATATTTGGATAGAATATACTTCCGCACATTTCTACGTCGTCCCAGTCTAGTTTATGTTAGAATTAGTGTTACAGCTTTTATATGTTTATTACTTTCGAATTTATGATGGAGACGCGTCCTAGTCGGATTCGTATCGTGGAAGTGGGGTTTTATGCGCCAGTGCACTTTCAAGAACGCGTAAAGTGGTTTTTAAGTTTGCCATCTTGTGGTGAAGTGGGCCACGGTCTCACTAAAATACGGGACGCTCTAAGTTTATGTTATAGTTTCTAGAATGAAGAACGTTTTATCAATGCTAGATTCAAATAAACGTAGACCAATTACTAAATGGATTGCAAGCTTTGTCAGCGCTTCGATGCGAGTTTGTTTTTTATATTGATCGATATATCTATTGTATAAATAATGTATATGATAATGAGATTCGTTTTCCTGTTATAAGAATAATATATAAAACATTCTTCTATTGTCAGTAATTTTGCTGTTCCATAATATTTTAAAATAGAGGTCCGGATACTTGTATTTATTGATTTCTGACCAATATATACTGATTTGCATTAATTAAATTAACTAATTTATTATCATTATATATTAGCAAAAAATGTATTATTATTTTATTCTAATTTAATACTTTAGGGAGTACAAAATTATGCTTGTCTAAAGACAGTGTGTTTGTGTTTAATCATTAAAATAAATTTAGCTAGTAATTAAGATTACTTAAAATATTATTTTGCTATAATATTGTGTATTTAGATTATCTTTTATTGTAGTTGTACAAAATAAAACAATAATTCTACATTAAGTTTATTGGTGATGTAAAATTTGTATAAATGATTGCTATTTTTAGTAGATACATAAGAAAACAAGTATAAAAACCTGTAAAAATACTAAGTGGTGTACCACAGACTGGCAGTCATTAGGGATTAGAAACTTGAAATTTCGTAGACGATGTTATAAAGAATCACAGATAAGTTTCACGAATCTGTTTGTTTTATTGGTATAACGTTTGCCTTAAGGGAAATACTAGCACGATTTTCATTTTACTTGCCTCACGTTTTGAAGAATACTTCATTATTTTAAGGATCATTTTGTTGAAGTTTTCACCATTGGACTGATAACATTTTTTCTGAATTTATTAACTTTGCAGGTAATATAATAATAAGGTAAATTGCTATTAATTATATATAATAAAACAACCCTGAACGAAATCGCTTTAACCGTTAGCTTTAAATAAATGAATGTTAGCGCAAGTTCCAGTAAGAATTCAATGAACACTAATCACTAAATGTTATTGGAACCTTTATCATAACCAAATTTTATTCCTCGATGGAAGTTTGGTGTAAGCGGACCAGTTTAGGTAGGCCTAATTTTCATATGTTAAATTAATCTTATGATCATCAAAGTCATCAGTTAAAAAAAAAAGAATTTTCTATTTTCTATATAACTCTGCATTTTCTATGCTTAAAACCTATCAAAGTAATCTAGTTACTATTTGATCTATATTGATGACTTCAAACTCGTAAAGGTTTGTTATTTGAGTGTTTGTAGGATTTAAAGAAATAGCGCCAACTTCTGAGCACAAAAATATCACTAGGAAAATTTTGACGCGTCTTGATAGTAACAAAGGGTAAAGGAAAGATGCAGGTTCGAGTCCCGCTTAACATCTAAGACATGTTGATCTTGTGGTAGGCTAACTTGAATAAAGTATATTTTGATCTTGACTTAACTGATCTGAAAAAAAAATCACGTATATAGGTATAAAGCTACACATTAAGGCTTAGTTTCCCGCTTGTGGTATTAATGTTAAATGTTTGAAGAACAGAAATCACACATGGGTCCTCACCGGCGCCGCTGAAGTACGGCTTTATAGGCGACACTGCACTTTAGAGGGCGTGTGGAGAGGATCTAAAACGCTTTCCTTAACTGAAGAGAGCTACTGCCGGCACATCTTACTGCACCTTGCACCTAATACGGTTTACAGGGCATTAAGACTGAATATTCTATTCAAGTCATAGTATTAGATACGTAAGTCAAATTGTTATGGTAATATATCGGTATGGAGGTTATAAAAGAAAGAAGATATTCACTTATAATTGGCCTTATGGTTAGATTACTGATTGTTGAAAGTTAGGAAAGCAAGCCAAGATCTTGACTAATATTTATATATATTTAGAACTAGTTTGTGCCTACACCGGAACGTGTTTACTATAATGTATTAAAAGGCGTTAATTTTCCGAAATGTTTCTTTTTAGAAATGCTTTATTTACGGGGCACGGTGTAAGTTTTACGAAGTGCACTTTTTACATCAACCGTTACCCTTTAATCTGGGAAAAGACATTTTGTATTTTAGGGGTTTTATGATTAATTATATTTACACAAATACAAATCTATTTGTTTTAATATTTAATGTTTGTTGTTTAATTCAGTATATAAGCCAAAATAAGAAAATAGCGTGATTTGCTTGAGATCAATGGATTTAATTTTTTTTCAGTATGTATTAAAACGTGATAATTTTATGAAGTGTACTTTTGGTGAACTGCTTCATTTAAGGAATGCCTATCCGGCAAAATTCCCTATTTGAGCACGGTGCACAGTTTGTGAAGTGCATCTTTCCCTTAAACCCCTGCAAACACTTTATCTATAAAATCTGCGCGGCACCTGAAACGACCATATAAACCATAATTACAAGAGCATTTTTCGGGTCATTTACCTAAAACGCGAAAACATTTTCCCGACCATCGTGCTTATAGTGTAAGACAAACGCAAATAACTTGGCAAAGGCTGGAGACTATTTACGAGCAGCATATTGCGTTATAAAAAAAGGCAGCGGTTCCTGAGAGCAGACTCGTTTGCGCTTATCACGACTCCGAGATAACGCTATGGCCGTAAAAGGAAAGAGATATGCACTTAAGCTTATCTATTGACGGAATACTTCATCATAATATTCAGGAGGCTGTCACTAAGCTCAATAGCCCTTTGTTTATCTTGGAAGCGGCGGCGGCGGACTTGGACCAGGCTATTGTATTGTTTTAAACTACTCAAGATTTAAAAGAGATTTCATTATTTTTCTAAACTCTCGTGTTACACTTTGACGGATCCAATGGCGCAGATGGTAATGATGCTATCTTGTGTGCCAAGGATCGTGGGTTCGATCCCTACCCACGATACACATTTATATGGTACTAGCTGTGCCCGCGACTTCGGCCGCGTGAAATAGTTTTTTGCATACCTTTTAGCCTTAACTTATATAAACTTTGAATGTCATGTTTATTTATATTAAATCAATGGCCTGCAAAATAAGTTCCAAGTTTCTAGCTCTAAAAATAAATAGCGATACTTTCATACATTACAAGTAATTACAAGTATAACAGTAGAAGTTTAACATAAGTCTATATATATATTTAAACATTGTCTGGGTTTGTCCCTTGATACAGTACTGAAAATGTCCGCATTTGTCTGGATCCCCTTGAGACAAGAAAAGAATCAGAATGAAGGCACGAAATATGTTTTTGTACCGAGAAATAACTCGGTGTAAATGAAAGCCCGGTAGTAAAAGGCGATATTCTCTATTTATCAGCACGATCAACTGTTTTCCCTCCATTGTTAGTGGATTCGAGGAAAAATCGCGAGGGTGAGATGAATAACATGGCGCGTTTTAATTTCGGCGGGAAACGCTGCTAAATAATATGTTTTCTCCATGAATAATGTGCAAAACTTTCAATTTAATTTTAAAATGCTCTATATAATATTTATCATATATACGCTTTGGCTTTAAAACGCAGATTATCTTGAGAATGGTAGCCGAAAGGTGATTGAAACGTCGCACAAAAAAATGTAATCAATTAAATAAAAAAATACTGTTCCGGTGGTACCTTAGTCGCCTCTTACGATACCTGGCACAAAGGGTGATACTATTCTATTTTGCCGGTACCCCACGGCAAGAACGATTGCCGCAAGGTAACTTAAACTTCGACAAAAAAGGTAAATAAACCGCGTTTTAAAACCATTAAAAAGCAGTTTTATTAATAATAAAACATTATTCCCTAAAGTCTAATCGGTAGTTGGTACTTATAACTCTCTTCATCCTTATTGTAACTGCGGAGTAGACGAGATAAAAAGCAAAACCACATATTAAAATCGTAGGAAAAGTTTAAATTGTGTTGGTATTCGCAATGATTCCATGGAAGGTAAATAGATAGAGAAAAATTGGTTTCATGTACTATTTTAAAAGCTAATCATAAGTCGCTAATAGCAAGTTACTGCGGAAATCTGACTGCAATGCAGCACGGACTTAACAAAGAAAATATAACTGTATTTGACTCAAACGCGTACAATAATGGCGTTTGATCGCTTGGTAGCTTTACAAAATAATTCAACTTTGATGTTTCTATAGATCGCATTCTTATAGAATGTGGTAAGAATTTTTGTATGAGAATAATATATTCTAAGAGTTTCTATTACCATATCAGCCATATAAAAAGTGTTGTTTTGACGTGACGAATGAAGTCTACAGTTGCAAGGCTTTATTAAAATCCATGTAAAGTTTACGGCGTAAAGTATATCAAATACAAGAAACTATAGCATATATTAATTCTCACAAAGTTTAATATTACCAAGTGAATTTCACATGACATGGCAGGAAACAAGAGAGTTTGTTCGCAAATCACGATCTATATACGTTCTTAGTTCTTCATTTCAATTGTATGTCAAATATATCTCAGTATAACAGAAATCATTATTAAATATTTGCGGCGTGTCTTGGAATTGGAATTTCGTAGGTAATTTAGATTTTATATCTACATATATTGGTAGGCAGTATTCTGTTGGAACAAGTTATGAACCTAATCAAAATTTCGTTACTAACAAAGTTTACACGTGCCTATTTGTTCTTTATTAACTATATTAGTCTATACCACGACCACATTTCATCTATATTACATTCCTTTACTGTGGTTACCACTTATTTGAAAGATGTTCAACAAAATATATTCCTTGGTGTAAAGAAGTTCCAACGCGACCAGATCACAAACCGGTTAAAAAAATATTATAGTAAATGCTTGCGAAATCAAAAAAGCAAGCTTTCTTTAATTATGGGTAAGAATACCCATAAGTACAGAAAGCTATAAGTTTAAATTGAAACGAATCTACAAAATTACAGTACCGATATTAAAAACTACGTAATTGGACGCTTCCCAATTCACAGTGGGCGGGCTCAACGCTCCAATTGTAAGGAATATTTTGACTGATAAAGAAATTCCTACAGTAACTCCGGTATCACTTATCCAATTCAAACAAATAATATGTACCCACTAATAATATAAAACTATAGATATTACCACTAACATTGTATATTGAAAAACTGATAACAAGGATTTGCAGGTGAATACGGGCACAGGGTTGCTCACTAACGAGCGTCCTCGCCCTCTTCGGTGGCGTTGGATTTGACGTCTGAATAGTCCAGCAATAGGTACGTCCGATATAAAAAAAATTACTAGCAGCCGGCACTTTAACCCGCATAGTTATCTTTCCTAGTAGTATTTTACTCGCTGAAAATGTAACCTACTACCTTAATAAGGTTATAATGTCATTTAGACCTAATAATGTCTTAATTTGTTTTGAACATTGTAAAAATTAAGCCTATAAAAATTAGGTACTATAGGTCTTAAGTCAACATGCATGTATGCAAGCAAGTTTCTGTTTTCTGTTTAATGCCTTAATTAAAAACATTATCTTCAAAATGCTTAAACGAACTATTGAATATAATTTATCAAATCACATGATTTCAAATCAATGATAATGGAGAGAAACCTACAAGGCGTTAGTTTGATGAGGATTCTAATTATATGCCTAACACACGTCTATTTGTTATTTACACAAGATCAATTCTGTTGGCGGAGTTTGGTAGCACTGTGCGTATATAGGTAGGATATACCGTTGCATTTTTTCATGACACTTTAAGTTATTAAATATAATGTTAAGTTATATAATAGTTTTAGGTGTAAAAAAAAACTGTATTTCCCGTATTGGGATTGAACATTTTAACAGAATTTTATAAAAACACGTAGGTACTCATTTACTTTTGTATAATATAACAAAACAATAGATACGATGACCTGGTTCTGAGATAAGTAGTTTAAAGCATTTGTGTTACGAGTATAAAGCAAAAAAGGAATTACATACATAATATTCAATTTAAACAATTACAAATATTTAACATCCAGGTACATGTTTATCACATATATGATGATCTCTTACTTTTGGCCATAATATAGGAACTCTGAATGCACCATTGGGCCCATATACTTAAGTGTATTTATTTAATATAGTTCTATTCCTGATTGCATGTGTTTTTGTAAGTTTGTTTTTGCATTTGGTACGCTATGGTTGATAAACGGTATCCCCGTGTGGTTATTCGCAGAGGTAATGAACTGTCGGTCTTAAACTTAAAGGATTTTCTGATCTTAGAAAATAATAATGATAAAGCCTCTTTTAATTTTTTAATACCTTTCTTATTAAAATAGCTTATTTATTAAAAAAAGATTCCGAGTTTATATATAATAAATTGTTTTCTGATAGATGTTACCTATTTTAATTTGGTTCATAATTTGTTGTATCATATCGGAGCTACGCTATTATTCTACATATGTATGCGAATGATAACACATTGTTATACTATCATTATAACCTTTTCTCGGCATATTTTAACTTTTTTTGACCTTTAAACAGAGAAAAACTAACTTAAAATATATAAACTAACTAACTATGTATCATTATTTTTGAATGTTATTATTTTATGACACTTAATCTCATCTACGTTTTTAACATCGTAATTATAATTGAGTTGCTTTCCCGTCAACGTTGCAGTCCACAATTACTTTTAATTAATGCCACCTTCAGGACAGGGCCTCATTACCTACTTGTTGTTTATTATATTTTGTTTTCTGGTTATTTTAATAAATCTGTTCTTGTAAATTGTCGTGCCAGGAACACGAAAACCCGTAAATCCTAACTAGGATAAATAAAAACTATTATTCCACATTTTGTAAAGTTAACAATCGTACTAAAAGGACGAAACCCAAAGAATTTTTTAAACCATCATGATTTAATTGATAGACGCTCAGATTAACCGCGCGAGCGTTGTTTTGTGTCTCGTTTTTCAAAGCCTATCTGTAAAGCCGTGAGGTACCGGTAGAGTAAAATAGTACCTCTCCCTGTTCCAGGTGTCGTAAGAGGCGACTAAGGTAATCGAAAAGGCGATGTCCACAACAGTATAGTTCAAATGAACAGGGCCGAGATAAGCAGCAACATACCCGTCGCGTAAGTTGCGCTGTGCGATTGCCAGCACAAGGAGCGCAAAATTCCCCTTTTCATATGATGATCCGATTTTAATTACGTTGCCCCGTACTGTCTAATTAACTAAAAATTAAAAATTCACTAACTTATTCTTGAAGGAACACCGAGCTGTTACGGTGTGCGGCCCAAGTTACGTTATCGTGTTAGTAACAGGTATGATTCGTCATAGAATGACAGCTACGCGCTCGGCGCCCGTAACACGTGTTCCTGTGGCAGGTAACAATTTCGTTACGTGTAGGGCTACCTCTGTAACTTCACGTTACAACGGTATTCTTTTTCATTTCGACGCGGTGTTCGATTTTCAAATGTACCGGTGTCTGTAATGTAGCGTTGTTAGTATGCATTTTTTTATTGTAATTGTATAAACGTTGAAATTGTATTGTTGAATTAGTATTTGTTTTTAAGATTTTTTGAGGTTATACTTATGGGATTTCAGAAGTCTCATGTATATAGTATTTTTAAAAGTAAAAATATTTAAAATGCGACTGCGCCCTGAGGTCTCTGAAAAAAGGTTTGTAAGTTGTAAGGATAAAACTCATTGAGTTATTTGATAGGATATCACTCCTAAAGGGTACGAATAGGGGTTGAATATTTGTATGGAATAATAATATCCAAACTTTTCTATAATTTCAATATCAAGATATATTTCAATATATAAATTTTACCCTGTTTTAGTAAGCAAAAATTAGTAAGAAATAAAGATTAGTTTAATCAGCTTAATACAATTTAAGCAATAAATATTTTAAATGAAGCACTGTTTAACTTCTAGAAATCTCCGTAGCTCGTTTTCTAGGAACAATATTGTCTATTCAGATTATTCAGCTTAAAGAAGCATTTCGTCTTATCCGTCCTAATGACGAGCGATCTTAAAATTTATTGGATCTATTGTTTTACACTTGTAGTGAGATATACTTAATTAAAACATAAAATGCTACGTAATTTAATATATCTATAAAGAATAAGTAGTCCAAAGCATTTGTAGCATACTTGTACTACCTTTTTTACTGAGATCTCACACAAGTTGTTGCTAGATAATTTTTCGTATAATATCAATCGGAATGTATGAATAACCTTCTCTGCAACCCTGAATCAGTATCAAGGGCTCATGAACGAGGAATCCAATCTCGATCGACCGCCGACCTTAAATATTACACTCGTGTACAAACCTGATGTACGACTGCTCGTCTATTGATGCCTTCGGAGCCCTAATAAGAATTGCTGACTTTTATGTACGTAGATTATGTTTGAGACTCGTTTTTTTATATTTTCTGATTCTAATAGAGACTCTGCAAATTGTAGATATGTTTTCTCTCGCAGATTTCTCTGTGAAACGGCTAAATTCTCATTTTTTAAAGATCAGAACTGTTTCAAAACCAAACTAATCTATTAGGCATTATAGCAGAAAAAATATAAACAGGCCTACTTTCACATTAGTATTGGTAAAATTGATATTAAAAAATGATCTACATTGAATTAAATTCAATGTGTTTGTCTTAAGTCACACCTTACCTAATAAACATTTTTGAATATATCACAGTAGAAAAACAGTCAAATGCCAGTCAGATGCATACAAATCCTATAAATCATCCTTATCACTATATCAGCTTCTGGGTAATTGCAGAGCGTAGCTTCACGTCTGAGATGTTGCGGCCTTTCCTAAGCATGTGAATTTGAGGTACATTGTTTTGAATATATATACCGCCATCTGTGGGTTTAATTAACCCAGTTACCTCTTATAGTAACTGGTAAAAAGTGAGGTACTAAAAAACCCAGCCGGTACTTCTCATCAGCAATTTTAAATTTTAGTGGGCAACTGAATTATTCCATATACCGATTTTCTTCAGACAACCTTTGTATAAAAAATAGTCAGTAAAAATTATTAGGTCGTTTGTGGTGTACCTGAATAAAACAACAAAAAAAAATCGGATAGTAATACAATCAACACATAAGCAATATAGATGAAAAGATAAGTAATATATAATATACTAAATAAATAAATAATACCGAATAGTAATTCTTCATGTGATACTAAAGTTGAATCCAAAGAATAATTACATAAAAAGTTACAGTATACAAGGAATAATTACTGTATTACTACAGTAAAGTTAATTCAATAAGCCATTAAAATATGTGGAACGTATCAGGCATTCTGAGCATTTAACTCTTCTTAGTGATTTCTCATAACTAAGTGTCACCTAAGAAAGCTTGTCAATATTAAGATTTTGTAAACATTACATAGTATACGTTACACCATATTAAGTCAAGCGGATAATTATATGTTAATGCATAATGTATATAGTTATATAAATTTAGTTATATAAATAGTTATATTTAAAATTACAAACGCTCGCATAATTATTAAACATATAACTTTAACAATATATCCACATCATATCTATCTCCGTAATAATTTGCTTAAAGAATTTATGTTATTTGTTTATATATTAATTTTTTTAAACAGATAACAGATCAAATTTTTAAAGACAGATTCTATTTAATGAGCTTAATGAAATATGATTAAATCTGTAAAATTGATGAAGCAGTAGACAATTGCCACCCCATAAAGTGGGTTTAACTTAAACGAGGTTAAACATGTCACCTCTAGATATAATCTGTAACCGTACTTAGAGTCACCTTTGTGCACGTAATCTCCATAATTAGGAGGCAGCCCTATCGTAACTTTTAATTTTGTTTGCACCTCGTTAATTTGCATGTGTGAGTGAAAAGGATATTAGGTTATAACGTTATTGAATACAGTAGCCGCTTAGCCTGCGGCTAAATATTTTTTTATTCAATTTCTAACTTTTTAAGCCGTAGTATGTCAATATCTGACCTCTTTTTAGTACCGGCAGAGTAGAATATTACCTACCCCTGTACCAAGTGCCCTAAGAGGGACTAAGGTACCGGAACCGATAGATGGCGGTATATCTATCCAAAACAGTGCAGCTGAAATGCAGAGGGCAGGGATGGGTATCAGTATCCCCCAGTTTTCCCCTTTCTTGGGGAGGCCTATGTCCAGCAGTGGACTTCTGGAATAGCTGGAATGATTTATTATATTTTTTTATGCAACGAATTGGTACGACCCTGTATTGGTGCATTATAGCTTGTGGTTCAAATAATATATTAGAACATTTTATTTTAATTATGTCAATCCTTTCACATATTTCCTTACATATTATATATTTCCTTACTGTCTTGTATATTGACTTAACTGTTAACTACGTCGCTTATAGAACTGGTGTTACGGATTTCAGATAACAGAGGAATGAGAAATATTATTTATTGTCGTATATAATAGGTTCATTACCATCTGCGGCATCGGACCCGTCTAATCCATAATGTAAATCATTAAAATGTTTTTGTTATTTCATTATTGTATCATAATACATTAAATATGCTATCAATTTATTAGTAATAGAAATAACGAACGAGGTAATAAATTATTTTTAAGCTGAATAGCCTCACAGATTAAATATATTAAATAAATGCTAATCAAGTAAATACGGTACGGACGATAAAATATTATACCAACCTTATTATGAAGATTTAGGGAAGAAAAACTTGATTCAACACCTGTCACATCAAGTAACGTCACACCACCAATGGTCGACAAGACATGAATTTGTATGCGGAGCATAGCCGACTATTCATATGAAAACTTGTGTGCCAGCAAGTGTAGATTTCCCTTGAGCTCATAATAAAAGTACTTTCAGAAGTAAGAAGTTACGTCCCCCAGCGGCTAACTTTTTCGGAAAATAGATTACGATATCGTCCTTTGCCCTTCGCAGTCCCATTCTGATATATAGATAGTTATTGAACTCAGTAGATAATAGAGTGTGCCATTCTTTTTAAAATTTAACAGTTGTTTAGTTTGAGCCATCTCTACTTAATCAAAAGAAAAAATGTTTACTCAATTTATCTTTGTCCTCATTGATTAAGATAAAAAATAAGACAAACACACAACGTTACTCACAGAGGATGCAACAAACGTACACTGGGAGAAAATCAAAAAATATTATAA
This sequence comes from Heortia vitessoides, assembly GCA_020976665.1. Lineage (NCBI taxonomy): Eukaryota > Metazoa > Arthropoda > Insecta > Lepidoptera > Crambidae > Heortia > Heortia vitessoides. Next base: position 5,652,672 of record JACJUM010003129.1, read on the forward strand.
AACATGACTTACATAATTTATTTTTATTAGACTAGGTTGACATACAAGCATGCAGTCCTAATAGTAAGCGTCACAAACGCCTATAGACGCTTCTAATATTACAAGGATATCCAGCTCGTTGTCGATTTTGAAACTTGAAGATATAATGTGACACAGCAATACGAACACTGCTTATTAGATGTAAAAATAGGTGACAATGCAGACAATATGAGGTCTATTTCAAGTAGACTTCATACAAAGGTTGGCTGCTCATTTCATCTTATGGTCTTGTCATCAGCTCGTTTATATCATCAAGTAAAATACGGTTATGCCATTTCTACGAAAAATTAGTATTGATGTCTAAATTAATATAATATACGAGTATGATCATTAATCATCATTGTATTTTAAACAATTACGCTTTCACTACTCTTAATACAACTAGTTTTTAACGGCTTTGAAACTATTAAATCTCATATTCAGCATTGATTTGCGTCGTCTGCGCCACCACCAGCTATATTGTAGGTTTATTTCTGGTGACTCGTGTAATGAGCATGCCCTAAACTTAGTTTTAACGTCTGGTGCCGTTAGACTAAGAAATGATCCCGTCGGTCATCAGGATTACTAATATTATGAGTATAAATAGATTTGAGTACTTCATACTTCTAAAATAAAATTATGTAATTTATTATTTTTGACGATTCAAAAGTGCTTGTAACCCTTCACTGCAATAACGGAATATTCTACTGAAGTAAGTAATATTTGCTTTTGATATGATTAACTTTATTTTTCTTTAATTAAATAACAATACACCATCACGTATTTAACCAAAAATATATATTATAAATACTGAAATATATGTTAAAATTATTTGTAAGTATATAGTCAGAAAGGCTGAAAAAGGACCACAAATTGTACGGGCAGGGTCCGTATTGGAAACCCATTGGCGAAATAGGCTCAGATTTCTAATTTTCAACTTCAGCACTGGTTTTATAATATTTATGCGGTTTTAAAAATCGTATGTACTTAATATTAATATGAAAGTTGTCAGTGATAAGGAGTTAGTCTAAGAAATTAACAAGTTTTATACCACTAGCATGTCTTTTAAAAATAAAAGAGTGTCCAATATTCAAACCAAATCTGATACATTAAACAGACTTTGAGATGAAATGATTAAAGCACTCATGTTACAGACATTAGGCAACAGAGGAATCACACTTAGGTACATATTAAACACACAGGACAAACATAACATTCATTATAAATTGTATGTACTGGGTAGAGATTGAATCTACGACCTGTGCAAAATAGGATCACTATCATCTGCGCTATCGAGCCGATCTTTATATCTTAATAAATAATAATTGATTTATAATTAAAGCAAATAGTTTTTGTTAACCAATAGCAAATTAACATAAAACTTTTAAACTCGCTATAAGCAAGTACAGTGAAAACAATATGAAAATGTAAGCAAACAGTTAAAATAAATGAGGTTTGCTTGTCTTCGGATTTCTTAATTTCTTTTGAACTACAATGGTAATGAAAAAGTATTGTTAGGACCAAAATATCCTTTCTTAAGTAAATATTATGTTTGCTTATCATGCATGATCTGCCTCTTTAGATTCTTTATTTTTACTTTCAAATATAAGACGTTATTTTGCATTTTTATTTTTGGTCATTTAATTACAACATGAAACAACACGAAAACAAATATAAATAAAATTAAAATAAATGTTCGTTTTTTCACTAAATGGATATAAAAGTACGATGTTACGAAGAGTTAGATGTTGTATAACTTAGGCTATTTTTATTGTTTATTACTCTCACGAGATCGAGAGCTATTCGGGTAAAGCACGGAGCGCAGCTATTACAATATAAAATGATTATACAAAAATAATCTATATAAATGATTCAACTTTATTTCGTTATATTTGTTAAGTGAGCTCTTATTAAATGTAATTTAAAAATATTGATATAGATTTTAAAATATACATTATTTTAAAATATATATCAATTTTAAATAAATAATATAACTTTAATGAACGTTCCTAATTTAAAAAATAAACAGATGCTCTATACCTAATTTCTATTAATTACTTAACTAACAAAGAAAAAATTGTTCCTCGCGCTTCAGAAAATTTCTTAATTAGACAGCAAAAGGCAAACAACAAAAAGAGCAAAGCTTATTATTGACATTTAATTTTAAACGAATACGAAAATGTCGCCAAATTATAATTAATAAAGTTACGAGAGGTGTGTTTCATTACAAATACGGAACCAAGAGAACAGATAGTCATCTTTGTCTTTATTAGAGTGAACAGAGTGACGTAAGTCATCGACTCCAATGTCTATTGTGGAGTTTAAGGTAAGGTAGGTAAAGTTTGTGTAAATTATGAAATATAATTATGACATTACATGACTTAATAATAAAACAATAAACGAGTAAAAGTTTAAATTAAGAATAATATACATCCTAATTTACCTCGGATATGTCACGACGTCTACATGTTAATACTCGGTTTAAACGATCGCTAGCAACCTGTCACCTATTCAAGAATCATAAATGTTTAAACATGCAGTTATTTGGATTCGATAATTTATAACCGTCTTTCTTAAACTTGTTTTGATTTAACATATACATAAGTACAAAATGTGTTTTTGTTTGTTATAGCGAACAAACCAAAGGGTATACTTATGGCATTTGTGTTTTATAACGAACTTAAATTGATTATAATTGGTTGTCGAAATCGAAAATCGATGTCAAATCGAAAAGTTAATGATATATATTAAACATATATAAATTTACTATAAATTAGCCATACTGTGAAAAAGTAATGACAAATATTATCAGAGAGAACCAATTCTCGAATAACCTTAACAATAGTTATTATTATTTAGGTAGAATCTACGAAACATCACCTTCTACTTTGTTTCTGAAACCCATACTGAAGAGGAATTTCTTGATCCAAGTTACACTAAGTCGCTCGGCATATAAACGAATTAAAATAGGCTGCGCCACAAAGACGGCTCACGTGCGTAAGGCTTAGTTCGCACTAGCGCCCTCCGTATATTGGTACATTTATTCTCTGAAGGAAATGTCAGGGCTTATATGTCGCGTTCAAGTTACTTTTAGTAACTGGAAGCAAAATTTGAAACCACTTTGTTGCTGGAGTATTCAGCGGCATAGATTTATGAGAGATATTTATAAAACGTATACGAGGAAGTCGGTTCATTGATTAAATTGGGATAATATCTGGGTTTTAAACAAATTTGCAATTAGTCACTACTGATAAGTTGTAAATTGAAATTTGTAATTACTGTTATAAAGGGAAAAATATTAAGTAAAATTTTACACTCCAAATTTTAAAATTCCAAGTGTGGTCATTTAAATTTAATTCGGAAGAATAGATATTTTCTGCCATCATTTTGATACTTCGTAATGAGTCCGTATTACCCAAATTCTATGTAAAAAAGAAGTCTTCGTTTATGCTCATTTTAAAGTTTTTTTTTGCAAAAAGTATGGATGCATCTTTGACACATAAATGGCACAGATATTATTGATAGTCTGGAGTAAAAAAGCTATTAGAGAGTGACAGCTTTTTTTACGGAATTACAAGAGTCTTTGAAGGCTACGATAAAGTCCTCACAGAAAAAGTCACAAGCGGAAATATAGCTGCCAAATATAGCTAGCTCTGCTATATTTGGCAGATAAACAGATTAGGTCAAGACCACCATATTGTGGCACAAGTAACATGCAGCAAACGGTAGTATTTAAGTAGGTTTATTTTAAGAAAATGTGTATCGGTGAACGTTTTCATCACGCGTTGTCTAGCCAATGCTTGTGAGGCTAAAAGTAGCTCGCGCCATGTCACTTGCTAATGTACACGAAACCTAACTTGTGGCAACTCAGAGCCTTTCCACAAGTTGCTCGCGAGCGCACCTCGCTGCATAACTAAGCGCCACAACTAAAGTTGCGCTGAAGTTGGCTGCTTGCTTCCTATGTCACGGAGCTCTCATTTGTTCCATTAACAGTAGACTGAATGTTCCTTTAGAAATTGTTCTTCAAGGAAAATACGCCTATACTCTGTAAGTTACGGAATTTCAAACTTCTTTCACACTAAATAATTTTTATATATCGTATAATAATAGCCTCGTTAGTGATGTTTACGAGCTTAAGTCTGGTTCATTTTGTAAAGTATCATCTGTAAGGAAATTCTTACTTTTAGGACTTAAAATAGCATAAAGTTCGTAAATTATTCAGAGCAATATGCCAGTGGCTAATGGTTTGGAAAAACATAATGGTCAATCAGAAGACACTTTCTGGTAATCTTCTTACGCATTTTTACATTAAGTTCCATTTGGCGTTTCAACTATTTTACTAAGAATTTCTGCATTTGCCGTCTTATGGATTAAAACTATGGAGAAAGCAAAACTAAGCTAAGCTAACACATAAAACTCGTATAATTCCTTGTAGTGTTTTGACTTTTATGTTGGTTCAAGCAATAAAACCGGGTGAATTGCGATACTGCGCTATGAGAACAAACACCAACTTATAGGGTATATATATATATACACAATTAGTTATATATATATATATATATATATATATATATATATATATATATATATACTTTTATATACACCCTATAAGTTGGTGTATATATATATATATATATGTATGTGTAAGTGCATGTTGCTTGTACTGCTCCGTTCTTTCACCCTTGTAGTTCTTTTTCCTATATTACATAAATTATGTTATTTATTAATAATTTTTGAATGCACCACTTACCTAGTATCTGATATGGGTGTGCGAAATGTTTTACTTTGATTATTTATTTATTTATTTTTGAATGAAACAGATAAGATCAAACTACGTTTTCGTCACCAAGTATTGGTTAAGGGAAATTAATACTTATGAAACAAATGTGTACGTGTCTTATTTGATATATCACCATATCAATGTTATTTTGTGTTTTTACTATATTTTCAAATAACCCATGAGCACTTTGCTAAAGGCTTTAAATAGGGATGTTTTCTTTTGGCATTTTTAATTTTGATATCCATTACATAGGCTAATTTATAAAAAATATTTTGTACCTGAACAAACCTGTGATAATCACTGAACTATTTTGAGGGTTTATCGCAAACATAGTTGTCAAATGATTTCGGTTTTAATAGACTTAAAAAAATATGTATTTTTGTATGTGTGTGTGTTTCAGCAATGCTATTTCGCGTGGATAACCGCCATCTGTCGATTTATGTACCTTAGACTTACTCTTAGGATACACATACAGACAAATTTACACAAAAAAAATATTTCCATAAAACTATTAGCAAATTCATAAGTAAATTAACTAATGTATCAAAGTTTTAAAGGGCTTTTGCTGTTCTATCGCAGTAAAGTTAAAGTTTAGAATAAGAACTATTCAAAAACTGTTTAAATATTTTAGGGGCCTTTAAAAAGTTATGCAATAAATATTATAGAGTAGACGAAAAAGTTAAATACCTCTAAATTTTGCATTGCGTTGATACTTTGAATATTCAAAAGTTTATATTTAAAACTAAAAATACCATCTTTATTATTTTATTGTTATGCTGAGTAACTTTTTAAGTATATTTTGCTTGGGTTTTTAATTCATGTATTAAAAATAATAAAGAGTTTAATGATAATAAACCTAGGAGGTGTTAGCCTATAGAATAAGAAAGATCTTGATGCGAGTTAACGTCTGTTACATCTATTATCGTCTAATAGAAACTAATTCTAATGCAACTAAGCTTTGGCTTTGGCAACACCTATTGTATAGTCCGACATACCTCAGGTTCTCAAATCTAATTTCTTCCATTTCCAATGTGTGTTGCCAGCTATGATTGAAACCTAGTCTCTAATTATGGGCTCATTAGTAAATTCAAAATAAACGAGCAATGGAGAGGTAAATGCTTGAGTCTCAGCTTGTGTCTCCTTGCGTAATGGAATAGATGAGGAGACTCGTAAGTTTTATTTACTGGCAGCAGATGAACCATTCAATGTAGTGGGCAAGGCACATAACATGCAAGGTTGTGTAACAAACACGCAGCATTGGCAAATGCAGAATATGATCCACTCATGTTATATAAAAGATCTGAATAGAGCTGCTGTATTGTATTTAGTTGTAGTCTGCTCACAACCTATTGGAAATCTTGCGAAGGCCTAAGTAATGTGATGATGATCTAAAAACACTTCCAGGGTCTCCGCAGTAGACTGTATATTGTTGAATTAGATTAATTAATGTCTCCGTTTACTAGCGTCAGTTGAATAAAATGCATCAGATGTATCAGTACTAAGAATCTCTTTAATTTTGTCAAAGAGAGGAAAACCTTCTAACAGAATTATACCACGCAATAGTATGAAGAACCGTTTCTCAGAAAAATATTACCAGTTTCGTAAACGTTTATGATTTTATGTAAGAAAATCATAAGAGATGTACGCGAAAAGTAAGAAAATTTAAAAAAAATTACTGTTATTTTATATTTTTCTTAAGACCTCTAACAATGTTTGATATTAATAACAATATTCTAGGTATGCTACGTTTGACAGATTCGCGAACAAAAATATTCAAAGTTCAAAATGGATGTATCGTTCGGAATCGTATATTGTTATAATTTTTTTATGAGTATAATTTTTATGAACAATTATATAAAATTATATAATTGTTCATATCAAGAGGTCATGAGTGATCTTTTAATATTATAAAAATAAGATATATGGTTGTGGTAACGTTTAAGTAAAATACTCGTTTGGAATTCACAGTTTCGCACGAATCATTTTTCTCTTTTCTTTCTTCTTACACGCTTTGATAGGCTTTTCGCAACATCAAAGGTGTTTATTAATATTAAAATATGCCGCTTTTATTTGTTGCGCCCCGTGACTTTTATAATATTGAGTTATTTATAAAGGATTCTTACGTATTCTCAAAGTATACGTGTAGGTACATAAATAAGTGTGAGCATGGTAAGCTTGGAAAATTGAAATATGAATGCTCGAAATCAGAACAAAAACACGCTTATGTAGGTTTCAAAAACACCTAACATATATATCTACTGACTTGAAATAAATTAAGACTCATAATAAAACTGCTTTTTACGGCTTAAAACGCAATTTATTTAAGTCTTGTTTGATAATGAACTGAAACGTTCAACAAAATATGTCAAACATGAAATAATGTAAACCAGATTTGTGGGGTTTTTTAAGAAGTTTTATTATTTGATTTTGTTTGCTATGTATAAGCTCTCCAACTGAAAAAACGGTTTTAATACAAATCTGAGTAATGTAGGGCTTGTCTTGAAATAGCATACCTAAAATATTGTTATTGATACAGGGTATCGTTGGAACTAGAGATCTATTTTTTCTTGGTATAAAAATTGAATCAACCAGTAATTCACTAGAAAGTTCACAGTGCTGTAGGCGTAATAATAATAATAATAATAATACTTTACTTACGACAAACAATGGTATAAAAGTTCTTAAGTATTAGTAACTTGCCTGAGATTTACGTTTTCGAGTTGCTCCTCATGGTATACAATTACATCACAGGATAGTATCCGACAGCACCAAGTACTCGTAATTGCATGGAAAACCGCAAACAACTACTAGAAGATATTTCACAACCTACTCTAAAAAAATAACTATGACAGCAACGAATTAAAATTAAAGATTATCGCCAAAAAAAATACATAAATGTCAAATTTGAAGAACGTACATTTATGTTAACAAATTAAGCATAAAAAATCGCGTCTCTAAAGTGGAAAGCCGGGCGTTTGATCCAAGTTACTTTTTAGCACTCCGGCTTCTATGAAAGTTAGCTTTTCAAAGGATTTCAGTGGAGCCGGCTATATTTCAAAGCCTGTGTGGCTCAGCCCGCCGGACCTCGGATATCTTTCCGTTTCATCTCCATTTTATTTTCGGCTTAGATAAACCTCCAAGATTTTTTTAGACAAATGAGATACGCTTCTTTCGTGGGCCGGTTAATTTTTTCCCCTTCCCGTTTATCGCTCAGGGGCTCACGTTATTCTTGCTTATTTTTGTATCCTGTCTTGGCAACATCTTAAAGGTGCCAGAGAGATTTAATATAGAAAGTCGGAAGAATGAAAAAGATTATCTTAGGAATGATCCCAAGAAGTATAAAAATTAACAAGAAGATAAAAAAAACATCAATTTGGAAAAAGAAATTTCAAAAGTAAAAAAAACAGCAATATTATTTTTGACTTACGTCTTATTTTTTCTTCTTAGATTTACTTGTCAAGTAAAATTTAAAGGTAGTAATTGTAAACAGCTACCCTTGAATTCTGCTTTAAAGATAGTTACTTAACAAGTTATTTAAGTCATCATTAGTCATTATTAAACAAAAGGAGAGGATGTTGTTCACGCATGTAGGACTTACCATGTATTCCTAGACCCAACCTACACGTCTCCCCTGGGTGGTGGTAAATACTAATCAACGCCGAGTCCCGGGCGGCGGTAAATAACCCAACTAAGTCTGCCCAACAGTTACGTCCTTGCTGGGGGTGGGAAATAACCTCCACCACCCGTAACCCCATGCAGTAGAAATGGTGCCCATGTCCGAGGTAGAAATTCTCTTTAACAATTCAACCTTATCATAAGGTGGAAAGCGCGCTGAAGGGATGTACGCTCGTAGCAAGTTACTAGCGCCAATATCAACGGACCAGGTATAAAGCCTTCTTTAGGGGAATTGTTACTGTTCTACAACTTAACTGAAACTTAACTACACTATAGTGACCTACGCAGACGATGCTGAACTTCTCTCAGTTTAAAAAGATCATGACACTGTATCTGAGAAGCTTTCGTTACATCTGACACTAATCGAAGCATGGTTCGTTCAGTGGTGCTTTAAAGTCAATACAGATAGGTTTGTCCAGGTAACATTCGCATTTAGAAGGAGAACATGTCGATCGCCGTCTCTCCTGGCAAAAGCACATCTCGACTAAACGATAACAACTAAATAACAAACAACGTAGCCTGCATTGGCTCATTTGGAAATTGCAATTCACGGATGGTAGTAAAATTTCATTGCCATGGAATTTAGCTTTGGGGTTTAGCTAGCAGTAGCAACTTAAATATACTAGAAAGTTTTAGAGCAAAACGATGACAGCGATGTTTAATATCCCTCCAAACATGTGCAATATGTGAACCTGGACTTCAACCTGCGAACAATTAAACAAGAATTAAAATTATACAACAAGAAGTATCATTATAAACGTAATTGGAATGAACCTACGCTCTGACTTGCGGGGAGAGGGCAGCTTAAAATTTTCTCGCCTAAATTGTACGAATATACCGGATCTTGAGCTATTCGCAGACAGCAGTTAAGATTAGCATCACAACGTAACTCAGCTAAGGATATAATGACGAGGGACTATTGTTTAGATTATTGTTTCAATAAATAAATTGCTAAGTAGTAGGATATAAAAAATAGCAATAATCATTTTATCTTATTATGTTGTGCGATTTAAAGTATAAAATGTTTGTATATATATATATATATAAAGCGATTCAATATTATCATCATCATTCTGAAAAACAAAACTAAAAGTATAGACCACGTGATTAAATATTCAAAAGATCGAGTGGGATTTTATGGCAAAAAATAGATTACCTAAAAACTTAGGTTAGTCTTAAAACTAAGTTGTGACGTACACCTGTTCATTATGACACTTACAAGTAAAGAGTCTGATAAAATAAGAAAACCAGATCCCATCAAAATTCCAATTAACGAATCCTCCAGTAATAACAGGTAGAGAAGCAGTTACCCTACATTTTTATAATACCTTATAATTTCTAAGAAAATAGACAACAAATAACAATTATCGAGGCAGCTGTACACAAACAGCTCTCTAGCCATGTCTTATAAAGCGTCTTTTTAAGTCCCTTTCAATCTGGTTTTCGTACAGGACATAGCGCTACAACAGCTCTACAAAATATCCTAGATGATGTAAGAGTTTGAATGGAATACACTCACCTAACGGTCTTAATTATGATTGATTTCTTTAACACCTTCAACTCTAACAATCACAAAGTTCTCCTCTCTATTCTCTCTTACGTCGGGGTCTCTGATTCGGTTCGGGAATAGTTCGCATCCAACCTTCGAGAACGCCAGCAAGCGGTACGCCTGGGTGATGATTTGTTTCAATGGTTGGGTATTGGTGCTGGTGTGCCGCAAGGTGGCATTCTCTCTTCGTTATTTTCACTTTTTATAAACCTTGTCACCAAATCTATTGGCTGCTCTTACCATTTTTACGCTGATGACCTGCAATTATACACCTAGGCAGAGTACAATGACCTGGATGATACCATTGCTCGGATTAATGCTGATTTGAACAATATCACAAACTGGCCACAAAAGTTTGGTGTCTCTGTGAACCCGTCTGGAACGCTTCGTGCTCTTTATCGAATTAAACATTTTCTTTCTAGCAAAACCAAAACCCTTCTTATTTAATCTTTGGTTTTCCCCAAAAGTGACTATGGTGACGTGTGCTGCACTAATATCTCTCAAGAACTCCTCAATAAATGGCATCGTCTATTAAACAACTGTCTTCGTTTCATTTTCAGTTTGCCAATTACCGTTCTTTTCTCGGCTCGATTCCAATTCGTGAACGTCGTAAAATTCGAGTTCTAACCATGTTATTTTCAATACTGTTTGATCCGTACACACCAACTTGCTTAAAGGACAGATTCCAATTCCTATCTTCCTCACACGAACGTAATCTCCGTTCTTCTAATACTCTCTCGCTCTTATCTCCTTCTCATCACTCTAGTTTTTTGACAAACTCTTTTACAGTGACAGCTATACGACTCTGGAATGAGCTTCCGTTGAAAATTAAGCAATCCCTAAACAAATTTATCTTGAAACGCTGTACTTTATTTACGGATGCTGCTTCTCTAACTTTATAACCCTATTTCTGATGTACGTTATTTTATATATATTTTTTCATGTCGTATGTATTTATCGTTTATTTTTACAAATATGTATGTCAAGTTTATCTATTTTGTATTTATATAGTCTGCACCATTATATTTTTTTTTCTGTTTCGTGTTATGGTTGACTGGGAGATAATGCCAGATGGCATTAAGTCCGCCATTTGTACATTTTGTGCAATAAATTAAAATAAATAAATAAGCTGAAGTTCGAAAGATAACATTGTTGTTCGATATTATCATTTTTTTCATATTGTTATATTATTAAATCTTGTACAAGCATAAATATGTAAGGAATACCCGTAAAATAAAGCCAATTTACGTCCAATTTACGATTATGGCAGTTTCCACTACAATTTGCGTGTGTCACAGCTCGCACCCGTTTCTGTTCAACAACTACGAGTTCATTTGACAAACTAAAGTGGACTGTTTTTGTAACGAAATAAGAGCTTTTATACGTGCATCTTTTCACAGTAAGGGTAAAATATCTTAGTTTACTATGAGGATCTTTATTATAGCTCCGAGTTTATATGAAATCAGACAATGTTTGCTGATAACGGTTTTTTACGGTTTGTTGTAAAGAGTTCAGTCTCAAATTATTAATATTATACATTTCTAGTTGTGACAAAATGCCAAACGAAAAGCAATGTTGCAATACTATATTAATGTTTCTCCTTTATAAACGTTTGAAAAATATAGCATATTTAGCTAGTTGAGTATTTGTATAGAAATATTAAATGAGTACCTTAACATAAAACTCTTTAGATGTTTGATTTATCATGACAGCATCTGTAGAACTTCTCTACTATATATATATATATATATATGTATAAATAAATGCATATGATATACATACATATATATTTATATTTACATATATATATTATATATCATATGCGTTAATTGCGTTTATTTATACAAATATGTATGCCATGTTTATTTATTTTGTATATACGAGTATATTGCCTGCACCCATATATGTATATATTTTTTCTGTTTTGTGTAATGGTTGACTGGGAGATGTGTAATGATTGACTGGGAGATAATGCCATCTGGCATTAAGTCCGCTACTTGTACATTTTGTAACATTTTGTGCAATAAAGTTTACTAAATAAAATAGAAAATAAAAATATATACCTCCATAAAAAGGAGATTTCGTTTAAATGCCGCAATGAACAGGCATGCTGGCAATCGCAGAGCATAGCTTAGCGACAGGAAGGAAGGCTGCTGCCTTTCGTTGCCCTTTTGCATTTCAACTATGCTGTTTTTCATGGATACACCCCTATTTGTCGGTTTCGGTACCTCACCTGCCTGTTAACGACACCTGGTGTACTCTACTCTGCCAATACTACTCCAATATTGAATTGCTAATGATTATTTTTCACCGTTCATCTAAAAAAATAAAAACCTATATATTTTTATATTTATAAATATTATTGTTTATATACAATATGAAGTAATAAAAAGATATAATCATTAAAACCATAGTTTTCGTAGTAGCATTAATGTTATATTTGTTTAATAAAAGCAGTCTTCCTTTTAATATTAGCGAATTTTCACTGAGTACGTTTATTAGTTAAACATGGAACCAATTTTCCGATGAGAGGCTAATTAAGCTTTAACTATGTTGTCACAGATTGTCAATATTTTCTCTTATATAATTATAAATTCAAGCAAATGCTTGATTTGTTATTTATTTACCAAAGAAGTTTATTTTCAAGCGGGAAAATTGGAACGCGTTTGTCTTATAAAAAAAACCTCAAGATAAATTCCGAATTTATGCGTATATAATTCACATAATATCTCATATATAGAACTGACTGTACAAGATAAATCACTCAAAGCACCTGTTTTGTTGACATTAATCAACAGACGAATGACAAACATAATAATTAAATACATCTATTTAACACCGAGGCACATAAAAAACAGAAATATTTATCATATAAATGTTTGTGCTGGTTGAGGATTAAACTCACGACCCTTGGCGCTCAAGAACACTACTGAATGTGCTACCACCAGTCACTTATATCAATTAATCTTATTACAATAAATTAATTCAAGTAATTTTATATTCACTAAGAAAATAATTGCAATTAACGTGCTTAGTAGATCCAGGATCCAGACGGATTGAACATCGTTTCTCATGTTTGCCAACCTAGTGATATAAAAATATTGGGTATAAAAAGTTCTTTGCTTTTGATTTGAAGTTCGGCGTGCGATTACCCTTGTTATACCCTAAAATATAATTACATACAGTCATTCTAGAGTCATGCTAGTTATTTATAATTATTCGATTCGACTATATATATGTAAGTACATACGTTAATGATATCAATGACGTGACTAGCTTTTGTAATTTGATGTATTCAGTATAGTCTGTGGTAGGTTATACCAAAAATTAACGTTGTATAACAAATTATATGAAAATTAAGTTAAGTGTGAATATTTACCCAATATGTGCTATGCAAAATATTATTGAATCACCACGTTACAATATAGTAGTAAACCTGCTTTTTCCCTAAGGATTATACATCGTTAGAATGAGCAAGTATACCTGGCGCAGTGCATAATCGCGACAATCACATTTGGTTTAAAGTTATTACGTGTTTCAATTATTTTGTAACAAAATTGAAAGTTTTAAACACATTTTATTAGTTCAAACTCATCAGATGTTGTAAAAAGTCGTGTCATCGTCACATTGTTGTGAAAAGTCGTGTCATCATCACAATGTTGTAACAAGTCTTACGAAATTACTGTAAGTAACTAATTTTATTTACCAAGACCTGTTTGTTCAAGGAGCCCTACATAATTCAGTATCGGTTTCTCAACATTAATTGTGAGGTATTTAAATTACTGCAAATGTTTTAAAGTTATAAACTTTACCTAGATTAATCTCTTTAATCCTTTCAATATTTAGTTAAATCCAAATGTCTGCGGCTTACAGTTTTACTAATGAATGTGATCTCAACCACTACTTTACTTTGATTGAAGCTAGCTTTAGATAAGTATAGAGAAGTAACTGATCCCTTCTTTTATATAAATATCTTAAATGAAAAAACATTAAACATTGAACAAAACTTTAAATTGGCATATTAAGTTATCAAATTGAAATATTTAAAACTTAAAAATTGGCACATAGCACAAGCACTTTTGGTTCGTCAAAAAAATAAACAATTTTATTTCTTAAGTATTATAACATCTCTAAAGCAAATATCTCGTTAGGTTTTTGTTGCAATGTATTTAAAACATAATAATTGTGTTCTCCTTATCTAGCGAAATATGTTAATTCAGTGGGAGTGCATCACTTTCATTTTATGTCATTGACCAACGCGGCTTTGATCCAGTATTAAAAACAGACGCAGAACTTTTTTGTTTAAAAGCTTTTTAATCGAAAAATCTTTTATCCAATTATATTATGTAGAGGAGTTCCGTTAAAATATAATGGTATCTCCCTCCATACCGAGTTTCGGAAGAGGCGCCTGATGTGACAGAATGGAGACCTTATATCAATCCATAACAAATGAAGGTATGTCCATCCATAACAGTAGGGCGGAAATGTAGGACAGGGTGAAAATTTCGATTATGGCGATTGTCTGGAGGTTAGGAGGTGCATGTTAAGAGGAGGAGGAGATCAATTTAACAGTAGACATTCTCCACTGATTTGAAAATCATCTATGATTGAGATTGTCAATAAAAAATCAATCAAACCAATTTTTTTATACAATGACATCGACAATGCTCCTTTAAATGCATTCGCCCAGTGTCAGTTGCATTTTCGCTAGCTTTTTATAATCACAAACACTTCACATATGTTTTTTAGAATAGTATCCTGAAAGCGCGCCTGTGTCCCTGACTACTCCTATTTTGCAAATGATTTAAGTGTCTCTTATATCTACTACTCGAGCCAAGGTCTTGCCTTAGAAGCGTCCTCGAATGATGACCTTGCGAGAGCAGCCGTTCTCGCAGGGCACGGGGGTGCGTTCGGGCACAGGGTCATTAGCGAATAAACGGCCTCGCATATCCCCTCTGTGGCAATTGCATTGACATCTTATTAACAATAGGTTAGTTTGAAACGAAAATAAAACTACAATTTGCATTGCATATTCTAAATTTAACCGCAATTGTATGAAGATTATATTTTTTTATATGTCATGTGCTGCAATGCAGTCGCTATAAAGAGCTTGATTCTGATTCCGCCTAAACTGATAATAATGCCTATTAAGCACAAAGTTGCAAAATACTCTGCGTTCAAATGTTTGATACGATCTCATTAATTTTGTGTATATATTTAGTAAGGCAACTGCGGGTAAATTAATTAATTTAGATTAAAGTATGATATGAGTATTAAAAATGGCGAGTGTGTAAACAAACATCATATTTGACCGAATTGATGGTGCAAATGGTAAAGATCCTGTCTTGTGCCCCAAGGGTCGTGGGTTCCACCAACCCAAAACAAATATTTGTATGATAAATATTTGGGTCTACTCTATGTATTAAATATGTATTTAAGTATAACATTTGTGATTCCTCTGTAGTCTGATTACCGTAATATTTTTTTTAAACTTAACAACTTATCTCGGAGTCGAATCAATGTATGAGATGAGTTTGAGCCATTATTTCTTAACAATTTAATAAATCACCAGCAAATTCCTCGATTATATTTTCGTAAATACACGTATTGACTACGGTTAGACGTAAGTAGCACAAAAAAAAGGCTCAACACTGACAGTATCCTGATATAAAATAAAAACTATAAAGGCAACACGAAAGCAAACATGAATGCTCTTGTTAAGTCTGTCTATACCAACTCCTACGTTCAAATTCTCTAAGTTTGCATTCAAACTTTGCAGATGCAGTACCTTTGGCGTCGAAGTTACCACACTAACGCCGCGATTAAATTAATCAAAATAGGCACTGTAGAAATTCTCCGCGACACGTGCAGTTAAGGCATCTTTAAAAAAAAGATAATCAGATCGTCTGTCAATCTTATACGGGGTCTCCATTTTAGAACCTTGGAAGAAATAGAAAAAAAAAGAATACAGAGAATGAGAGAATTTAAGCAGCATCTCGAAGCTGCAAAATCTGCATCTCCTCAAGCTTCAAGCTTGCAGCCTAACTCAAGCTGAGTTTATTGCATTCAAGGAACATCCTTGGGGG
>JACJUM010003129.1:5673779-5804547 GCA_020976665.1 Heortia vitessoides
CAGAGTTTCATTTCATTAGTTTAATGAACAGATATGTTAAGAATGATGATCAAGCTTGGTTCCAATCGAAGAAATAATGCAACAAAATGAAATAGCTGCTAAGCGCAGCAATTTATAATAAGCAATAATTTGTATAATTTAGACTTTACTAGGGCTGGTTAGGAATGAAATGAAATAAAGACAAGCCTCATCTCTTCACGCCCGTTTCTTAGTTTCATTAGGACGATAAAGGTCGCGAAAATTTGTATACATTACTTTTTAATATGCATTCTTACATGTGTTACCTTATATCACTGTATTATTATTATACCTTTGACTAGACATTGCGTGGTTAATTTTAATGAAAATATAAGCCTTCCTTTAGTATATTATTACTGTTTTCGCAAATTATTTTATTCGCTCTAATTCTAATTAAAGATTAAAATTTACACAGTCTCATATTTATATTTTAAATCAATTTTGTATATTTTATAAAATATCGACCCTCTTATTCTATAAAATTAGATATAGAAAGTGCAATAGCTTTTCTCATGTGTAAGTTATTTATCTGTTATCATTAGCAGTGTTAAAAATCAAATAATTATAGTAATGATATTGAAAAATAAATATTTAATTAAATTATAAGCCATCAAATATTAGTGGAAGGTATATTTATTTCATCCTGGCAATTTATTTTTATTATTTTTTTTAAACGTAAAATAAAAATGTTTTCGCTTTTCTATTAACTACAATTAAAACAATGCGCTCTTATCCTTTTTTGTAAATAACCTATTGCTGGACTATTCAGATGTCAATTCTAGAACCACCACCGAAGCCGCTTATGGTGATCATTTGAGGGTGCTTCTGAGGCTCGACCTCGGCTCAGGTGGTCACTGTGGCGAACAGTGACCAAAAGAGGAGAACTGAGTGAAATTGCCCTACTTGTGCAGTCAGTTATTGCTTGAGGTACATGGACTGCACGTGTTCGCCAGCAAACACGTTGTTACTACCGTGACCGGATTGATCTAATCCAAAAGGTTCTGTATGCTTTGTACGCTAAAATTATATTCTTATCAAACAATATTATGCAAAGATCTTTAGTAGGGGTAAACGAGAAGTTGATATAAAATGTAAAAATATAAAACTTGTATTAATTCGATTGATCGGAGGCGTGAGACCCTTTCAATCACAATTTGTATATTTCCATTATAATAATCTAATTCCAACTTTCGTCGAATATTAATTTTTAGAATCACTTGGACCTTTACCTGGGACGAAAACCCCTATCATCACAGATTTCTGCTTTTTCAATTAAACTTTGAGTAATCACCGTTTGTTTTCCATCGGACGCCAAAGTTTTGGGGTAGCTCAAAGTTTCGGCAATCTAATCAAACTCTATTCTTAGGAACCGTTATGCTTCTGACGTGCCGTATTTGCTACGACATCAATCATTAAATCAAATGGAAATTAATAAATGTGTAACCTGTCGTAAAAATTAAGCTATTGTTACATAATTATACATATTTACTTAATATAATTACAAACTTCTGATAAATTCTAAAGAACCTGACCAAATTTTATCATCTAACAAACTGAAGCTAAAGTGCGTTTGTTTACTAGCAACGCTCCGCGGTTTAAACAGTGTAGCCTTTTCTTATAAAGTTATGGGAAAAAAGCTGTTAATATAACTTTCTATTAGTCAAAGTGTTTCTTAAACCGGTTTCGCAGTTTTTAAATTTATATATTACAAACGTACAAAAATATGAATCCCACATATTTCCACTTTATGTAGGGATCTTATTTTTTTAGTAAATATTAGAAATACTATATTCTTCTCTAGAATAATCTAGCTTTCTATAATTTAATAACTTCTAAATTGTCTGAAATGTATTTAAAGCTATTTGTTACAATATAAAAAACACATATATTTTCTTCATAATATTACGTAAGTGTATATGTTAATCGTATACAATAGTGGATGCCAAGGATATAAACAAACATAAATTAAACATTATATTGTATTATTTTTTATATGTCAATCTAAAGTTGCCTAGAATTTATCACTATGTAAAAATCATACATTGAATTATATATTCGAAAATTTACCAATATATCGACACACTGTATAGATGCGATGCTGGTGCCCCTTGCCCTAATGCATTTGAACTAGGTTGTTTAGGACGACTCTTGCCTTAGTCATCTTCTAAAACACTTGGTACAGAGAAAGGGACTATTCTACTTAACCCTAAACTATAAATGACATAATTCCCTGTTTTTTGTAGAGGTGCATATCCAAAAGTGTAGTCAAACGTATGATATGGTGATGATAGTAATGTAGTCATTATTAACTTATGTAGGTTAAGTTCTAGTATAAATATGAACTAAATACGTTAAAGAAATATCAGGCTCTTTATGCCTTAAATTTAAATATCCTATCGTTAAAGTAATCAGAACAGACACTTTATTAATTAAAACAGTGATTTCAAAATGTTTTTTAATTTAGACAAAAAAAGCGATATTCAATAAAACAATGATTTTCATGTCACATATTATTAAAGATGCCTTATTGGCCACAAAACAAATAAACTATTCTTAAAACATAAGTAAGGCTCTTAATATTTCTTTATCGACTTTTTAATTTGTCAGTAACGGTGGCCAAAATTACAATGTAAATAACAATTTCAAAGTATTTACAAGCTTTTAAATTGTAAAATGCTGACGAAACTACAATATCAACCGATAACTGCGTTGTTAAATTTGTAACAAACTAGCAGGTATTTTTACCCGCAAAGTTCCCGTTTCCACCAAAATTCAGAGGTAAAATCTAGCTTATATTATTTGAAAATACTGAACTTTTTATTATAAAATAAATTTGAAATTAATCACGTTTAATTTTATAAGATATAGAGAAAGAATAACTTTAATTAGTCGAGTAATTTTGAGTTAAATTACACCATACAAACAAACAATAAACATTGTTGTTGTTAGCTTAGCGTATATACTAGCCATTTATTTATTGATTTAGGTACGATCTAACTTCGAAAGGAACAACTTGATAGTCTAATTAAGTTATGTAGTTGGCTACAAATAAAAGTAAACTCATCAGCATGTAATCAGACGTGATATTAATATTTAGGTTTAATTTATAGACCAATATGTAAAGCTAAATGTATTCTCTCTGCAGGCGTAACCCTACTAATTTGTTCACATTGTTTAAAAGCCCCAGTTTAGTTCGCCGATATTGCTAATATCAAAACACGACCTCCCTTACCCCAATGAATTTTGATGTAAGCAAACAAATGGTTTTATTAAATCCAAGGATTTCCGCAACTTATTGTATATTTATTAGAGCTTAAGAAGTATTGTTGCTATCGTTTACTTCTTAAAAATGTTTATTGCTGTTTCTTTATTTAACGTTTACCAATACAATAATACAATATTTTAATAATTTGATATTTTTTGTTGTAAAAGTATATACACAATCAAATTAAAAGTTTATAATATACAACTTCTGTGGTCTTTACCAAGTAATTTAAAAACGAATAAAAAATATGCATGTATTTTTACTGATTTAAACAGAGGAAATAATTTATTTGGCTTTAAGTTTTGTTATGTGATTATATACTGTTGTATATTATGTGATTTTGCCAATTATAAATCGATATTGATGATTCCTTTTCTGGTAGACCATAGCGAGTCTTTAAATAACGTATTTTATATTTATTTCAATAGTTTTTGTTTAATGTTTACTTTATATGTGAAACCTTTGCAATATGTACAATATTAATAATAAATTTTGATGCAAAATACCAATATAAGTAACTCGTGCGATTCTAGTAAATTGACGTCTGTCACTCTAATCAAGCAACAATTATGAATGAAAATCAACAATTTGACGAGTAGGACGTAGTAGACCTACTTACATACAATTCACTTAAATAACCTTACCTATGTAAAAATAATAATACTTGGATTACAAATCCAATTAAGAATATTTAAAATGTTCTTTGTTTGAACTCCAGAAACAATTGATAATAATGAATGTGGGTATTACTCATTTTCAAAGAACTAATAAAATATTATATAATGTTTTTGTTGTTTTGATATCTTAAGTATATTTTACCTTTTAGACTCCGTAGTCTTATTTAAGATCACGTGCATTAGCAAATTCGTTGACCACACTGTGCTTTTTTTAAGGTAAGTTTGCTAATCTCTAAAAAATTTACTTTTCCATAATGTTAACTGAAAGCAAAAATTGGTAGAAGGTAAATTGGGTTTTATAAAAATCTTTTCAAATTTCAGGTTTAATACCCAAAGTATACTTTTTTGTATATGGAATTCAGACTAGATTATCTCTGTGAAGTTAAGTACTCAGTACTCTTTGAACTAAGGTGAAATACTTAATCCTCCATCTATATCCTCCAGTAGAAAACGCGACTTTTGAATTTGCACAATAAAAATCACCGTTTTTTATTATTATACGTTTCTTTTTCTATTATTTTCCTTATTATGGCAGAAGAACTAAATTAATACCCGAAGTGGGATATAATATTACGTACATACCCGATCTGGCGGTTCTACCAAATAAATATATAAAAGATTTCTGTAGTATTTGGCACAGCGATCGACTTATCCATGCTAGAAATAACTAAAATAAAATCTATAACATTAAAGGATACTAAAATCAAAAATTGTAACCAGATAATCAATCATCAGAATCAGAATTAATTCAAAGTTCAATTTACAAAAGAAATGATAAATATGTAGTTTATAAGACGGATAAATAAACCATATATATTCAACAATATGGCGGAGATGACAATGTAATGATATGTAACTACGTGCTATTAGATCTATCAAATAACAGATAGAAACAATGCATATGATAAAAAAAGAATATAAAGCGACTTAAAGGGTGTATCTAAAAGCTAAATTTGAATAAATGTATATGACACATATACTCAGTAAATACACATATGATAATATTTCTTTGGTCTGGATGTTAAATAGTTATGTATTTAAGTTTAAGTAATAATGCCGCCATTTCTATTATAATTTGTAAGTTTCTATTTTTCTTTGTCATTTTTTTGTGTACAATGAAGAGTATATTATTATGAAGTAAATCTGTTATGTTTTTGTTGTATGATGTTCACAATTAAAGTTTTTTTGGAGCCAGATCAAGGTATATATATGGAATGAAATTATTATTGTTATTATTGAGTATAAGGTCGTAAGTCGGACCAGTTTGATCCATAACACTAATAATTGAATTAAGGGCATTTGCATAATAATTTATGATAAAATATCGAGTAGTATTACTAATGAAATTTACTTATTACTTTTATATAGTTGACATTAATAATAAAACTGCTAGGGATTAAAATTAATTGCTTTAACTATTCTTAAAGACAAAAGTTATCACCGCGACCACTAGGTGTTAATAGATTCTTGCAGATTCTTTTCTAGAGTCTCGCGTATTGAACCTGTAGTAAACTTAGTTTTATGACCCATCTGGTGCTGGTGGACTAGTTAAATATAGGTCACCCATTGACCTATATGTTCAAATTACTCTTATATATAGAGAATAATATTATAAATATTGTGTCCCATTTGCCATACCGTATATAGAAAAAATCTTCTAGCTGATATATTTTCATAAAGATAATTACGAGTTCGAATTTATGTTAAATGTTCTTAAAGCATATACATGAAGGAAGTTTCCAAAGCTGTTGTTATACAATAGCTAAATAAATGACGCCTCTTAAAGTTCAAACATTCCAAGGTAAAAGTTTAGCAAAACAATTCGCAAACAAGTAAAATTCCTTCCGTTGTTAACTTTGTGACGACAGAGTTAATGTTTAGTTTATGTAACGATGTAAAGATTTTTTTTAAATTATGTTTTACGTATAACATCGTAGTGAAATTGTTAAGTATTCAAAACTAATCACTTTTTTAGAAATACTGTTACCTTTGAAAAGTCAAGATAGATAAGTATATTTTAGCGCTTCTAAAAAATTTCCAAAAACAGCCACCTTACGTCCTACGCTGCATTTGCTGTGTGTTCTTCATTCAAAAACGTTTTAACCTCACTATTCGTCGGTTTTAAGTGCTATTGATCATTGGCACCTTTTTTTCTCCCTTTTTTACTCAGAGGTAAAGGAAAGCGGATAGTTACATTGATGCGGTTATAAGCAATTCAAATAGCACGTACATCAGACTAAATCAGGCTCATGGTACAAAACTGAGCTCGAAAGGAGACGAAAGTAAACGTGAGATAATAGTACGCATACAAGGTAACTGAGATATGAAAAAGGTATTTTGCTTTTATTGAATACGAGTATATATAGTCTAAAATAGATCTAATAATACTATTTGTGGTATCTACACCTAAATTGATCAAAAAACGGTTTGCAATGATAAGATGTTGAAATGTTATCTATCTCAATCACAAGAGCGATAAAAGGGCCTTAAACTTATACTATCTGTAAATTTTAATTTACAATAAAATAATGCAGTAACCTTAGAGCATAATCAAGAATAAAATAAATGCAACAGCACATCATATAGTAGGTATAAAAACAAATTTAAAATACTCCTAGCTCTATAAAATTATGTTCAGGTTGAAGGTATTTTATAAATCAATCAATGACATGAACAAACAAATACTTTTATAAATATACACACTATGTAGGTACCCATGTATAGACTATGTCATGTTATGCAAAGTGCGAGTCTAGATACTTTGTTAAGATATAATATATAAGGAAAAAATAATTATTTTCATTTTAGTTCTTGTAGATGTAAAAATCATTGTTAAATATAAATAAAAATCATCATCATTATACCAGCCACTGGAAACACTGTTGGTCATACGCCTCCCTAATAAAGGGATAATTTTGCCTATAATTGCCGCGTTGGACAATTATTTTGACAATCGCTGAGCGCAAATTATAGGGATACTGCTAGACATTCTCGTTCAGTGAGTTTGAGCTGTACTGTTTCGGATGGATATACCGCTATCTGTCAATTCTGGTGTCTTAGTCACCACTTAGAATAAATACTTGGATTAGTGGGAGGTACTATACTTCTGGTATCTCACGGCTTATTCAAGTGCCTGGTAGATATTATATAAAGTAATTTAGTCGATAATCTACAGGGCGATAAAGTCACAAAACAGCACGTGAAATTTTTCATTTGTTAGTAAACAACATTTTGTAAATCTTTAGTGCATGTTGAGCGAATACGAAGGATACAATACGAGATCCGTCCAGAAACCTAATAACGTGATTCTTTATTCAACCAAGATATTACAGCGAATGTTAGGCAAAAAGATATGGTGTAGATTCCATCTTTTGTGGAAAATCTCGTATCTCGTTTGTCAGGAAACCTCAGGAGCCAGATAAAATGGGCGGATTTGGGGTAGCCGCCATCAAGAGCTAGCTATATAATAATTCATGCCCAGTCCTGTATTAGCGTGCTCTCTATCACTTCTCTGTTATTGTTCAGAAACGAATTGTTAAAACAAATGTAAAGAAAATGTATCGCCGTGTATGAATTTTGCCGCGCACTATTCTATTCTATAAGAGATTAAATTTTTTCATGATTCGTAATTATTCAACTTAATGGGATTATAAGAATTTTATCTTGTTTATAAGTACTGATATTTAACTTTTTATAGTCGAAAGCCAGATGGTACTAAATTGATAACATACGTAAAACCTCAATTGCTGAAAATAAGCTCATTTTGTAGAGGTTATTTTTACCCACTTTATTGGGCAGGCAGGCTTATTCATCTTTTTGAGAATTTGATGAAGTAACTGTTATACACTTAAGTATATTATATACATATCGATATTATAGTATATTATATACATATGTATATGTATATATATATTCATACATACATTACGCTTGTGTCCTATCGGGGTAGGCAGATCTATGGATCTCCGTTTGCTACGATCTTGGCATACATGTCTCGCTTTTTCTACTCCTTATATACACGCTCGTTAATGTTTGTACCTGACCTTTCTTTAATATCTCTTCCAGCTTAAGATATGCCTAGGTCGTCCTATATCAACTCTTCGTTTTGCTCCCGCTCTATATATTTGTGCAGTTATTCTATTTTCATCCATCCTTTCTACATGTCCAAATCATCTCAACATTTATTTCTCTAAGTTGTCACCACATTATCTTTTACACCACATTCATTTATAACAACACTATTCTTTGATCTATCTCTCAAAATTTAATATAAAAGTAGGTATAGCGTGAGTTTAATTTTTCAAGTAATAAGCTGTATAAATAAACAATTACAGAGATTACTAAACATATATAGAGATAACCAAATTTTTTTACTGCATTTTGCTGATTTCGAATTTCTAAAGATCAGCTGATTTCAAAAAAAAAACAAATCTTACAATTATAAGATAATTTTATTAGAAAATAATCAAATAGTCTCAGGTGTTAGGCGGGGCTCGACCCTGCATCTTTTCCATACCGGGAAACTCCGTTATGCTACCGAGACCTTAGCGGACATGTCTAATTTTTTCCTAGTGTTGTTTTTCGAGCTGAGATGTCCTGCGCCATTTCTTCAATGTTGTCGTTGGACTAAAAAACACTCAAATGTCAAAATTTATGCTATGCAAGTGGACATAGATAAATAAATGCATTAGCTTCTTTGTGAATTCAGCTAGGCGAACTCAATATTACTATTTAAAAATGTAGCTCATATGTCAATGTATATATATATATATACGACTGATTGACGTATCATCGCAGGGCCTAAACTAAAAGGGCTAGAAACTTAAAATTTTGGGAGAGAATTCCTTTTATAACGCAGGGGAGCACAAAGAAAGGATTTTTGAAAATTTTCCCCCTAAAGTGGTAAAACGGATGTTGTAAAGTTAGTATGAAAGCTCTACAACTTCTGTATCATGAACTCTTATTCTTGACACTACTACGCAGATTTTCTTACTGTTTTTAAAAGAAGAATAACTTTTATATTAAAATCCGATAACAGTGTAAACATTCAATGACACAGGCAAGTCTAGCAAGTTAGCAGGGTTATTCATGCGACTAAGAAAATTTCATAAACAGACTCGCTTAAAGAGCAATTTAAAGAAATTAATATAATGGCTATAATTTACGTAATGTCAATATATTAACAAAAACATTATGTATGTCCATAAAAACCTAGAAACTTCAGCAAAAAAGTAAAAAAGAAGAACAAACACAAATATTATCATTTAAATATCTGTTCTGTGTGGGAATCGAACCCACGACCCCTGGAGCACAAGATAGGATCACTACCATTTACGCCATCGGGCCCGTCGTTATAAGTAATAATAACTTATTTTATTGACGGTTTTGAAGTGTTTCTACTGGACCTACTTAAATAAAGTATATTTGACTTTGACTAACAATATAATACACTAGCTGTGCCCGCGACTTCGTTTGCGTGGTTGTTGGAAATTCTATCGAGATTATTTTTTGATTGCTCACGTTGGTTTATGTTATTGTATAATCGTGAATAAGATTTTTTAAAAATATTTTTTTTAAATAATGGGTCAAAGTACTTGGCATAAATTATATTTTTACTTTTGTTTAAAATAAAGCACGCTGTATTCAACCGTTCCGTAGAGAGCCGACCACGCGTCTAAGCCGCGCGGCATGGTACCTCGCATAAATACACTCGCAAGTGGTAGTGGCAAGCACGGCGGTGGGGCGAGGCCCACCTCCCCCTCACCCGCCGCCGCGCGGCCTGCTTGCACATTATAATGGTAGCAAGCCTTCTTCGACAAATAATGTTATTATGAGTAAATCTTGAGAGGTAGACATATACTGTTGCGGACTTTTTTTTAATTATTAAAAAGGAATAATTCTTTCATACATAGTTTTCGAATAACTTAAACCGTTTATGCAGCGCATGCGACGAAAGACCTCAAATGTGAATAATTTGCCCCGTTTTTGCAACATTTTTCACTGACGCTTCGCTTCTATTGGTCTCAGCGTAATGTTATATAGTCTAAATGTAAAATCTAATGTAAAGCCTTCCTCTATAAATGGACTATCCAACAAAAAATAATTATTCAAATCGGACCTGAGATTTATACAAAGCGCGTGAGCGCGTTTAAACAAACAAACTCTTCCGCTTTATAATATTAGTAGATAGATATACACTGAGTACATTGTCTAGCACATATACAAATTATTATTTATAATGACCCGAAACATAATATAGAATATTGACAGGTGCAGTTATTTCAATATATTATCAATGATACTTCAATACCGTGTAAGTATCAGCTATTAAAAAAGTTCAAATTTTAACATCAAAGGGTGAAATTGGAACCTTATTCACAAATGTGTATACGCGATTCAGAAGTACGAAGAAGTAGTGTAAGTAGTGACGAAATGTAGTAGTTATTCCTAATTATTATTAGCTCCTTAATTATCCCTAAGAATTTCCTTAAACTTAATAAAAGAAGTCGCTACAACTTAAAGACGAATACTTGTAGAGTGAGAAACATTATTTGGGACTTGGCATCAAGAAATATGTGGCGAAGAAAACAGTGAAACTATTCAAACCAATTTCACTGAAAGTTCCTCGGAATGGTTCGGCTCCGTATGGTCTAAGGACGTCCTGAAATTGTTTGTTATTTTAGTGTGCCACAAACAGCGCCTATAACAGTGAGTGTATTTGTAAATGTAGTTTCATTAGATATTGTAAATGAATTTTTAAATTCTCTTTATGCAACTATAACTTTTTATATGCATAGAATTCGTTAAAAATTTAGCACAGTTATCAAATTAATTTTTTTTGTCAGTAAGACTTTTTTATATTATACATATATGATAGTTTATATTAGACATATATGATAGATATAGATGACATGATGATAATAAATGTGGTTGAATAGCCTTCAAAGTCACAGAATCCTTTTTAAACGGGAAGTCTTATGTAACTTATACTCTTTGCGTTATCACCCTGATAAACAAGCCAGATTTTTGTATCTGTAGAAATATATTTTTTTCTTATACAGAAAAATAAAAAACAGTTTGAAAAAAATATTTCTAAAAAAAGTCAAATGTTCAAACTTTTTGGGCTTTGATACTATAACAAAATCACGTCCGTATTTAAATGTTAAAATGAACCTTTTGAATTAATTTATTTTGCAAGGTAAGTAGGACATTTGAATTCACTCCGGATATCTTTCTTCACTTTTTTCTTTAACCTTATCCGCGGATTCCTTGAAGTGAAACATCCGTCTGAAATATTCACAGGAGCGGAAGAGTCAACAAATTCAATTTATATTTGCGTTTTCACCAAAGGTTCGTAGGAAATTAAATCATTCCCGGATTTAAGTGTCACCGACCCACTGACAGAACTGTTTAAATAAGGTTTATTGCAAACAAGCGACCTCCCAACTGAGAGTTTATTTGAAGTCGACTGCCGAACGTAAAATTAAAAAATATATATGAGTACCTCAATTAAAACATTATTTATGTATGTCCGTTTAAATTTTCTGCCATGGTCAATGACAAATGCAAATTAAATAAATGAAAAGCATATTGTTTTGCGTTACAGCTATGAAGTAACCATCACTTAAATCCGCATTGAATTGTACCACTCAATTGTTAAAGAATTATAATAACAATCTTTAAATATATCATTACTAGTAGAGAATGCATATTCAAAGAAAACACACAACCGTGGGTGTATATTTATTTCATAAATAGCCAATTCAATCTTATAACATTGGCCAAAATAAGTTAAGTTACTAATTAGTTTGTAAGTAGTTATATTGTTTTTTAAAATTCGAATAATTTCACTCATACTTTCCGAAGCCAGATCCGATTAATTTTACCCCTCTAACTAATGTAGTTGTGCGTGAATACAACGTATGTTGATGTATAGCAAAGCAAATTTCTCGGTTAACCACAAACAATAGATCGTGTATACCAAGAGGGAATAGATTTTCAGCTACTCAATTCCTCGGAGTGTTGCCCTAAACTCCGTCTTGACAACGCCACTGTTCGAGCAGTATGGAATAGATATTCTACTCTACCAACGTCTAATGCTTATATTTTAGGCATTGCTTTCGAAATTTACCATAATGATAAATGAATTCAAGAAGTATGAACTAGGGATGGATCAAATAGATTGAGTAATAGAAAAAAAGTATTTCTTTTTAATGATTTAAAAGTCATACTTTATGTTTCGATGCTCACACACTAACTTCTACACCTTTAATAAAGTTTTTTAATTAGAATTAATAACATTTTTTTGACTCATCAGTCATAAATTATTTAATTCATTATAATTACTTGGTAAAATCGTTTGATTGAATTTATATTATCGTTGTTCGCTTCGTGGAGATAATTAGAATCTGTGATAGAAATCTAAAATTGAGTAATATCTTAAATAACCTAAAATTTTATTAACACTAGGGATTCAGTTTTTAAAAATAGGTGACAAAAAAATATTTCTCTGAATATAAGAACCAAGTTTTAAATCAAATCAAACCAAAAGTAAGTAAATTATCACATAAAAATATTTACCATTTCATTTTGTTAGTGCTTAAAATTGTTATGAAACCCAGTGTTTTGACATGGAAGTTAATAGAAGTCATAGAATATGTTTCATTTGCGTGTTTATACTTTAATGTTTAGAGATCACATAGTTCTATATCTTCTATCCCTAATTTTAACCTATTTAATGTTGATTTTTAAGGCAAAGGTCACGCTGGATTATTTACTGAGTTTCAAACTATCTGTATAACCACTTAATTCACACCTCTTTAACGGTTAAGCGTAAAAATGTGACAGACAGTTTATATCGCTTATTATGTTAGAAAATAGGTAATAATAACAACCCAATTTAATATTTAAAAACATTTAAATAAATTTAAAGTAAAACTACATTCTAACGGCCTCCGTCCATTTACAAAACGGTTGCTGCATGGTAACCGAAACGTCGAACAAAAAACGCAAAAACTTTATAACCCGCATTTCAAATATGTTAAATAAAGTATTATGGAAATGCATAATTCTTTCAGTCTCATAGGAACTTTGCTACAAATTTAATAAGATTACTCGCAACATTCTGTCTCTTTGTTATTATTGGGGGTCTTTATTACGCAGTAACCCTAACAATTAATAAATATTCGTAGCGGTGAGCGTTTACTTATTGTTGTTACCAAGAATAAGCTTAATAAAGCTTTTAAATAATTTTGTCTTTTGTTAAAACTAATTATGCTGGGCTGGTTATTAAGAAGAGTGCAAAGTTCCTAATTGCATAAGTTGATTGTTAAGCATAAGCAATAAATATAGTATTTGATTGCAAATTATATTATGATATATGTATTGATATAAAACATGAAACAAATGCTACTTCTTAATCCATATGAAAGTACAAACCTTAGTAAAAACGAAAGTACAAACTTTTTACCTAAACCAGTTATCATAGTTAGCGACTAAGGTACCTGTAGACAGATAGCGGTATAGGCGTCATCCAAAATAGTGTAGCTCAAATTTTAATATGGTGGGTAGGCAGCAGCATTCCCGTTGTAAAGCTACGCACTACATACGTTTGCCACTCCGACTGGCCAGCGTGGCAATTATGGGCAAAATGTCCTTTTTTCTACAGAAAGCCTTTGTCTAGCAGTGGACGTTCTACGACTGTTATGATGGTGTTATGATGTTATGATGACTTTATTACCGGACAGCAACAATCACAAGAATTTGCTTCAAGTTGAGGACCGTTTTTTAATACCGCCTCGAATTATTACATAGACGCAAATACTGGCAAATATTGGCATTAAAATTCATTGAAACGATCAAAATTTTCTTCTTATTCTTTTATGCTCATACTGAAATTATGAATGCATAAGTATTTTTGACTTTGACTTTATAAGCCGTGAGGTACCGGCAGAGTAGAATAGTAACTCCCACTGCACCAGGTGTTGGTATATCCATTCCGTACAGTGCAGCTCAAATGCACATAGCGGGGATGGGCGGTAGCATCCCCGTCACGAAAGCTGCGTTCTGTGATTGCCAACACGCTTGCCCAGCGCGGCAATTATGGGCAAAAAACCACCTTTCTTAGAGAAGCCTGGTATAATGATGATATGTATGTATAGGGCGTATGACGATGTGATAGGTTGAAAATAGATATTGTTTAAAAAACCATCAATGTCTCCCAGAAGAAGATATATATTTTTTAATAATGACTTCTGATACTCTTTTATATTTATGTGTATTGATTTTCTTATGGCAATCATTCCCAAAGAGCGACGGAAATGTTATATCAGATGGATTGATGTATTCAATTACTACTTTTACTATGTTCGATATATATTTTTCAATAGAATCATCGTTATTTTTGGGAATGATTGTAGTAATTGAAACGTTGACATAAAATGTAACAACGCCATATGCGTTTGCAGGAAGGACTGTTGTGGTTTCGTAAATAACTTTTCTGACAAGTAATAAATCAAGTTTAACTATGAAGCGTATCAGATAGACAACAACAACTACGCATTCATTATATTAGTATACATTAAATTCATAAAGTTGCTGATGTTATTTAAAACTTTTTTGGTTCTTACTTTAGGTGCACGTATGAAATATTATTCAAGGAAATTATAAATAAGTTGGCTTTCAGCAGAGAAACATTTAAAAGCATGAACAAGCAATAATTCAAATTTCTCTTTATACACAAAAAAAGTGTTTGGCGCACAGAATGACACACATTGAAAATAAAATTTTTATACAGTAACATTTTCTTTCCAATTAAAATGCAAATTTGACAAATAATTCAGAGGGAACTTTTTATACCCTCATTAACTGGGCCTCTTTTATAGGGCTGCTTGGTGTAAATGCTGACTGGGTAATTGGCGTTATAATATTATAGCTTGTAGAATTAATACCCGGCCACGGATCAGATACGTTATCTAACTACGAGTTATGACGCAAACAAGGATATAAAGTATCTCAGGGCAATATTAATTTTAACCGAACCGAATTTAGATCCGTTATTATATTTCAAAGGCGACTAATTAGTAGACCTTTTTGTAAGCATGTGGATTTGATACATTTAAAACCTTTAATAAAACAAATTAAATGTTGTTCATATGAATACAACGGTATCATGTTCTTTATCGGTTTTTTGCGGGCGAATATATTTTATAAATCCTTTGTGGAAAGTAAGCCCTGATTAAAAAATCTGCGTGATAATTTTTCGATTTAGTTTAATTCCCAAGTATTGGAACATTAAACGCTGTGGTAGTTAAAAATTTCGTAGAAATATAAAAAAAAACATTATTCTAAAGTTCAATATATTAGCTTCGAGTAAAAGTCTTCACAAGAGTTTTCCAATAGGACC
Source organism: Heortia vitessoides (assembly GCA_020976665.1). Lineage (NCBI taxonomy): Eukaryota > Metazoa > Arthropoda > Insecta > Lepidoptera > Crambidae > Heortia > Heortia vitessoides. The sequence goes on from JACJUM010003129.1 coordinate 5,689,144, forward strand.
TATCAAAAGGATATTTTTAATTATTATACAGAAGGTGGCAATCGTAGAGTACCTACAGCATTGCGACGGAGATATTGCTTGATTCTTATTTAACCTGTTATAAAGAAACGTATGAACGAACGAAATTAATTGTATTGTATCCCTCTGACTAATATTTGTAAAATAATATTACATTAGTATTATATTAGACCAAGACAAGCATACTTTCTAGTAAGCGTGACTGCAGCCTATAGACGTTGTTAATATCACTCACTAGCGCGTTGCCAGCCTTATGACTTAAAGATATTATGTTACATTACAGAGTAATTTCACTGCCTCACTCACCTTTCAAACCGGAATCGAAAGAATTTAGAGGTAGAATCTGGAGAGAATGAGGTACCCCTGCATACTATCGTTGCATGAAGTCCACTCATGTGAATTCTATTGATCAAATGATGTCAATTATGTCGAATATTTGTATTAATTCAATCATGATGCTTCGCAGACAAAATCGAAATTTGTTGTGAGTCGTTTTACTTAGAAACTGAACAAAAAGGATTGTGTGCATTAAAAGGAAAAGATTCGAATCGTAGCACAAGCTCGTCGAAATGATAACATCGCCATAGAAAACTCCGTCGGGACCGCACAGATAGACCGGAGAAGCCCGCAATCGTCAGTGTTTCATTTAATTTAGAGTTAGTTTGGGAACAATTGTAGACGCTCTTAATAGCTATTAAACGTTTTACAGCTCTTGAGGGGCATCCATTGTGATAACGTCTGAAATTTGACTCGTTATTAAAATGTTTAGGTGGCCAGCATTTCAATATAGCCATATTACGTATTGGAAAGTTTATGTTCAGTCCTCTGGGGTAAAATAACATATTTTGGATTAAATTATATATTTAAAGCAAATATTTAGTCATCATCATCATATCAGTTGTAAAACATCGACAACAACAGTGGAAGAGAGTAGCTTCAGAGAAATGCTCACATTCTCGCATTTTGTTGCATTTCTTCTACACTGTTTTGGGTGGATATAGAGACATCTGTCAGTTTTAATACCTCGATTGCCTCTTGTATCACTTTTAAGACATTGATCTTTCTCCTCAGCCCTGAATCCACGGCTTTTTAGTAGACAAATTTGAACCTGGACCTTTTCTTATGTACTAATCATGCTACTGATACCTAAAATAAAAAAATGACAATTTGTTTTAATTGCTTGGTAAATCATTCTTCTTATTCAAAATAAAATAAATAAAACAACAAAAACGACGTACAAGAGAAATATGAGTAGGATAACATTCTTTTTTCCGTATCTGAAAGAGCAATGCCATTGAAGACAGCATTTTGTTTCCCGTCATTAATCCTACCATGCGTCGTTTCGGTCGCCTTATCTTAATGTTCCCATAGCATTACACGCAACAACCACGTTCCAACCAAAAACTTTGACTCAGGAGGGCAACAACTTCAAACGACCTTTCCTTTGAAAGGCTTCTCCAAGAAAAAAGGCCTATAAAACGATTGTGCAGAAGATTTAAATAAAACCGGGTTCGCAGGACGGGCATTATTACAACTCCTTGCAAAAAAATTGGCGCTTTTAATGACAAATACTTGATGGTATAAAATAAAACGAATTGTTGTATGGAATTTTCTTAAAGGTTCATGATAAAAAAAATAGATTAAGATATATTTTTAAATTGGAAGTCCTTGAATAATGTGTTTCCAGTCTAGACTCTAGCAACACAGCACGGCACCAGGCAGAAGATTACAACTGCAGGCTCGCTCTGATGTTTAATACGTTTTTAAGTTTAATATATAGTGATTTCTCTGTTTTTTGATATCCGTAACACAATTGCCTCAAGTATTAAGTCGGAGTGAATTCAATGTCAATGAGATGTTGTCAATTTATTATTTTATTCTTGTTCAGTCTTATACACAGCAGTAGACTTTCTTATAAATAATTATAATGTTCATATACTGTATTTTAAATGAGACCAATTATTTGTGGAAGAACTACATTTTCAGGTTTTATATAATGTAAATCCACTATGAAGTAAAAATCAGCTAAAGTTTATTTTTCCTTTTACGGTACAATAATTATTCTTAGGTTGTTTGCTCTCTTTAGTATCGTCTCAAGATGCAGCCGTAAAATTTAAGTGCTTGACTATCATTGTAACTTAAAATTCAACATTAAAATTCAACACCTACAGCGGGGACGCTTCCTTCATTACTAATAATTTCATTTAAATGGATCTAGAGTCATAGAACGCTTGTTTCGCAAGTTGTAACAAGCTGCCAACAATGTCTATGAATTAACAATGAACTCGGGCTGTAAATTGGGACTATTTTGGACAAATTGTGTCGGTATGTGTGTGCCGAGACACGGCTCAATACCGTCCCGAGAAACTGTTTTGCCCAACCCGGCTAAATTCCTCAAAATCCTGCAACAATGGTGCCCGCACTATTTGGGACGAATTATAGCCCGCAATATGGTATCAAGGGGTCTCAAAATAAACAATGCAATGACTTTAACGCTATAAGAGACCTTCTTTATTATGTTAATCTATTTTGTATTATATAAGAATTATTAACACTGTTTACACTATAAATTTCAATTTCAAAAATTGTGATCATGACACAATAACAATTAAATACTTATGAAATCTAAAAACTTTTTGTTTGTGTAAACCAACTAACTGTGCCCGCGACTTAATCCGCGTAGAATAGTTTTTTTTGGGTCCCATACCTCTTTTCTCCTTATTATATAAGTTGAGGAATTTATATAAACTTTAAATGTCATGTTTATTTATATCGAATTAATGGCCTGGAAAATAAGTTTCAAGTTTCTAGCTCTCAAAATAGCGACACTTCCATAAAACTTTTCATCCTACCTTGACAAACTTTATTTAGAATTAAAAATAGCCTATATACTTGTTCAGGGTCTAAAAATTGTCTGTGCCAAATTTCATCAAAATCGGTTGAGAGGTTTAAGCGGGAAAGCGTAACAGGCAGATAGACAGAGTTACTTTTATAAGTATAATATTATTAGAGATAAACATTATTGACGGAACTTGTAAAAATTAAACTTATTCAAAGCATTTAAACAGTTCGAATAAAACGAGAGATAAAATACACTTACGTTGGATACGTAATTGTATTATGGCCAGAGCTTATCAATGGTTCCAAGAAGAGTATTTCAGAGAGAAAAGTTGAGGATAAATTGCTGAGATCCACCTATCAATATTAGTCAGGTTCTTCCGAATTAAAAAGAGCGGTTTCCTGACTAATTATTCCCAAATGAAATTTATCAAACCTTTCTAGCCCAAAGGGTGCAATTTTTTATTAAGATTTCCTGAACTTTTTTCATTAAATTCCTCAAAGTATTTGAAAAGTTCCAGTCGTTTTAGCGCTGAAGAAGGTCTTTTGAATTTTTTCACATTATTAGAATAAGACGAATAATTTTTCGCGAAATAATATACCTCCAAACTTGTCTGTGACAGATTCCGAAAATTTTCGCATTAGACGCCCTAGGGAATATTTAATCAGACGTAATGAGAGTAAATTAAGATTGATAGGAAGGTTAAAAAGATTTATATGAAAAGAGCTTTTAATTACGTTAGTGAAATCGGTTATAGAATTAATGACGTAAATTACAGGCCTACTTTGAACACATTATTGAGGTGCCGTGCCTATAGATAAAATATAAAATTCTTAAAAAAAGAATTTATCGTTTTACGTTTGTTTATAGACAGCAAATACTGTACTCTTCTTTAAATGACAGCTTTTAGTACAATAAAAACTATTACTGTAATGATACTAATCGCAATTAATACTAACAAATAAAATTTTGTATTTTAAAGGGCTTTTTATGGCTGATTTGATTATGATCATGATTTTGTATGAAAATAACATCGAAGAAAAAAGGGATGTTTTAAATTACTAACATATGTTAAAAAAGGCACGTCTTCCCGCGCGGTATCAGATGTAATGCAAAAGCTCCAAAATATTGCCTGGGCATTATTATGTTCTGAGAAAATGTTACATAGAAATCTTGAATGCACTACGCATTTGTAAAGCGTTGACAGGCTTAATATCGGATGACTTTTTAGTTATTCTAGCGCCATTTATTGGTATTACACGGAATTTTTAAAAATTATCACATTTGCTTTGGCGTGTACATAGTCCAAAATTGTCTAAGATATCCCCAAGTTTAAAGTCTACTAGTTCATTGATCTTTTTAGTTGGTCTTATTGATCATCGTAAAGTAAAGTTATTTATTAAACTAGAATTTATGAGTATAATTTAAAAAGTATTGTACGTGATATTCCAAGATTGATTGAGGTGTAGATAAGCGGAGTGCATTTTGTCTAATAGTGGCAGATGAGCGTTCCGCAGATATGGCTAATGTACCCCCATTTACAGTGTTTAATGACCAAGAAAAAGATTTTAAGACATTTACTGTAATGTTGAATCCTGATTGTAACATCTCTCACCTTTGGAGAGTAGTAGAAAATGTTCCTTATTAGATTAGAAAGTTCCTTACTCAATAAAAGTAGACGAAGATGTTCCATAATATAGTATATTAAATAAGATTTACTTAGAGCAAGATTATAAAGTCGCTGTCGTGAATAAAAATCTTACTCATATTAATTTTTTTTAAATTAGCTAACGTTTCCAAATTATTTTATATTTTTGCATGATTTAAGAATAAGAAATCGTATTGCTAACTGAGTCTTGTCTTAATAAATTTTTCTTGTGTTATTGGTGTTTTGATTAACTGTGTAAATATTTACGGATATTTTATTCAAAAGAAACAAATCTCCAACCAAGAAGGGGATACATAGTAACAGAAAGTTTCCTTTCCTCGCATATATAAGTTTCTCCGTAAAATAAGTTTTGCATCCTTTATGACCTGTTGTAAAGTACCGTATGCATGAATAATAGACTTGTCAGATACTATTATAAACTTGTTGAGAGGAAATGTAAAGAAATATCTTTCGACAATAGTATAGAAGAACATATTTGTGGTAAAACACTACGAAGGATCGTGGTAGTAAAGTTTTTCAAATATTGCTCCATTAAAAAATTACGAATTTTTACTATGAAACAATATGAGAGAAAGAATGTGTTTTTTTTTCGGGTGAAGAATGAATTTTTAGAATAGTCACATTTTGAAAGTGTATTTTTGTGGTTGGAACAAGAATTGTGTTTTACTGGAACGCACCAAACAACTGAAAAGCTCTTTTATGTTTGTTTTATGTATAAAAACTCGGAATAAAGAAATGGATGTTGGAAACTTTTAAAAACTTGCATGTTTTCGACTGTCGAAGTAAAAACATGAAGAAAAAATATGGCGTGATTTATTATATATTTTTTATATAATAAATCACACCATATTCGAATATATATCTATTTTTATCATGTTAATTATGTATATATACTTTATTTCTAAACAGTCGGTCAGTTTAGGTGCCTATAAGAACAGGCTAGATTTAGTTTAGGTACTTAAGTATCAAAGTGCATTTTAGTTTAAGTTTCCTTTTTGTTGTTGAATAAAGTTATTATTATTATTTGTTTTTTAACTTCTACTCTTTTTTATGGTTTCTAATGCCATTAGTCCACTGTAAACCTGCAATAAAAACCGTAATTTAGACGGATTAGGCCGTTGAATTATTGAGTCAGGGATTCATAAAACACTAGGAATGGGTATTTTTATGATTTTAAGCCTATGGTAAAGGCATTACTTGGAATTTAATGTTTCCCTTAAAAATAACATTATTTATTATTTTTTTTGTATAATTCTCAACAGGTTATAGATATGAAAGAGGGATGTATATTTTTAACGCAGACTTGCCAAAACTCGCGTTCATATTCTTTTTTTTAAACGATTAAGACACAGAAGTTTTCGGTTCATGTTTTGCAGTATGTTTTGTTGTTTTTTTTTTAAATTTAAATAGTACGAGTAACATACATCTTGCCCCTATTTACGTAGGGTGGATGATAATCGTATGTGGTCTCACCACCTGATAGTGTCATATTAGAATTTCAGGTTCTAGTAAAGATTGAAACAATTGTAATATTTCAAGTCTTAATTATAATAAAATATATAACCGCTTTTTAGTAAGGACTACAATATTCGCAACTCCTTTGATTTGCTATTATGATAGCTCTTTGGTAGCACATGCTTGACCTTCTTGAGAATATACTGATGGAGAGCCCTGTTTTGGCCCATTATTTTGTTTTTCTTGATATTCTATTTATGATTCTTTGATCTTTAATTGAATGGTCTTGTGGATTATTTCTTTGAACTTATTATTTATAAGTAATTAGTTTAAATGTCGATTTTAGGTAGTACAGATTTCTTTAATGTATGAAATAGTAATATAATCTTTTGTTGGAAGAAGGTAATATATACATTTAGATGAATCGTTTAAATAAATAGATTTCATTATAACAGCCATTGGAAGTCCACTGCTGGACATAGGCCTCGCCTAGCAAGAAGGAATATTGCCCATAATTGTTGCGTGTATGGACAAAGTGTGGACAATAGTAGATACAGCACAGCTTTTATGATGGGGATGCTGCTGCCTACCCCCACTCTGACTATTTAAGAAACGCTGTTTCGGATAACGCCATCTGTCGGTTCTGGTACTGTACTCACCTCTTACAGCTCCAGGTAAAACCTCGCTCTTACTAATCAACTCTGCCGATACCTCACCGCTACATTGATTTGTTCCGTTTTTAAGGTTATTACCTAAATATAGTAGTATCATTACATTATTGCGCTATAAGGGAAGTCAAATACAATATAAGTCCCATATAAAAATGTAATCAATAAATGCTTCGCAGAAACATCAAACTTCACAAGGGTTTCTTAATAAAAGGCCTTGTTATTTACTTTGCAAGAATGTAGGTCTAGAAAGAGCTTAATAAATTTCTCATCGTCACTCGTTCGGGGTACCGAAATATTTCAACGCGTCAGGAATTGTTTCACCCAAACATGAGATAAGACGGGAGTTCTTCACTCGGTCTGCAATAAATCTTGCGGGCCACCTTACCCCTGATTTATTCCGCCGATAATCTCGTCTTGTCCGAAACTTATCTACTAGAAAGTTCGATGTGAGTAGAAAATATCACTTTGCGGATAATACCCTATGATAAATACAGTGGGATGAGCAAAGTTTAGCAATGATGCAAAGTAAATCAAAGGTAATTCGCGCTTGTTACATTTGTTTTGATCAAAGATACGATCAAAGTCAAAGTCAACAATATATTTATTTAACCTATCATATCTAGACTAGATAAACTAGGCTTTATTTTGTATAAGCAATTTTAAACTATTTAAGATGTTCATATGGACATAATAAATTATGTTGGCTAATCTCTCTTTTTTATTAGTAAAACTTAAGTTTTTATGGCACATATCAGAAACGCACGCTGTCTGTCATCGAGTTAATAAATGTAGGTTATCTTACCTTATTTAAGTATGTAATTAATTAAGTATATAACGTGAACTGAATTCTTTTTTTTAATGTATTCTTTAATGTCATACATAGGAAAATTACTTTTTTTACTATTAAAAATGGCGACGTATGCAAGTTTACTTAACGTTCGGAAATGTACACAGTAAAGATAATTCATTATCAACATCATCATAGAAGCCGTGAAACGTCCCCTGGACATAGGTTTCCTTAAAAAAGGGGGATTTTTCCCATCGCGGTACTAGACAGCGTAACTTCGCACTGGGAATGCTGCTGTCCATGCTCGCCTCGATGCTTATGAGCTTCGCTTTTTCGGATGGGTATAGTACTATCTATCGGTTCAGATACATACTAAAGTTGTATCTTGCTATACCCGGGACAGGGGAAGGTGTTTATCATGGTATCTAACGGCCAACTAATACAAAAAATATTAATTGATATATTTTTATATAATCTGAAAAAAGAGTTATGTTTCATACAAGTTAAATAAATTCAGTTCTATTGTAAACTGCAAATAACTTCAAATTTATTTACCGTGACAATTTCACTCTAATTAATTGTCAATGGAATTTAATTACCTTAACCTGCTATATAAATTGAAGCTATAATGGCGCCGCAAAAGAGCAGGAACATTTCGTGCCCGTTAATAACTTTCGGTTTAACCGAGTTGCCGGCAAACAGAACTTTGTCAAAGGGATTTGGTTAATTCAATTTCTGTGTTCGGCCCCTGCCTTTCCATGGCTACAAGAAAATTTGCGTAATGTTTAATTCCAATATCACCTTAAGATTGTAAGCTTAGCAAAGTATCGGAGTTTCAGATAGGTTCGGGATAAATGTAAGACGGGAAAGTTTTTGTGTCATTCCAGTTGACACTAGTATTTGGTCGTGGATTTTAACCGACTTGTGTCGCTGTAGCTAGTTGTAGCTAAAAGCTTTCAGATTTTTTTTGTTTTCACAATTAGTATCTACAGAGAACTTACTACTTAGAGCAAACTCAATACTTAGAGCAAAATTTAAATTTGTGGGCTTTAAATAAAAATTAATATTTACATACATAACTCACGTATGTGTCCCATTGGGTTAGGCAGAGACTATGGATCTTCGCTTGTCCTTCCATTTTTTCCGTTCTATATACTAGTGCAGTCATTCTACTTTCATCGATTTTTTCTATGGTCAAACCATCATGATACTCCTTTCGCAATTCTTGTCACAATATCATCTTAAACACCACATCTATCTCTAATACTATTCTTTAATCTATCTCTCAAACTCTAATAAAATGCAATAATAAGCTTAGCGTGTTGGCTTATCTTTGGTTCTTGAGAAGTGTCCCATGCAAAAAATTGCGCGCGCGCATGTGTCCAAAATTTAGTATTATGTCACAGTGAAATAGCAATACTACGACTAATTGCACACGTTACTGTAATAAGTTTCTAAAGTGTACATATACTTATATTGTAGATGCGGGCTACTCGTTCCACGCAATACGCATGTTACGTTTCCAGTGTGCATAGTAATTGTTTTATTATTGTCTCTATCTTATGCGCCAAGAGTTGTAGATGTAGATCCCAAGACAAACATTTGTGCAACGAACATTTCTGCTTATTCTGTGTCGATTTGTCTCTGTTATGTTATATCGGTTACTTGCTTGAAGTTTTTAAGCATTGATTTATGAAAATTAATATATATATATAATGTGTGATAAGTCACTTTAAGCACTTGTGTTACGGACAACAGAAGAATCACACATATACTACTTAAATACATGTTAACACCCAGACACAGAACAAACATAATAATTCATCCTGGGTGTGGATCTAACCCAAGTCCTTTGGCGCACAAGACAGGATCACTACCATCTGCACCACCAAGTCTATCGAAAAAATCAAAATTCTACTTAAAATTCCTTCAATTAAGAATTTCAAGTTAATTTTTAACTTTTTATCACAATCAAGAATTATTATGAACCAAAATCGTTCGCCGCGTCTGTGTGTTTGCGATAAATTCACGTTTAATCATTATTTAAAAAACTACTGCAGCACGTATTTTTATTCTGTTTTGTGATCCTTTGAAGTGACCAAAATCCTTTGAAGAAAGTTTACAAATACATTTCAAAAAGCTTCTGGTTACATTATCTCAAATAAAATATTTTTTGTTAAAATACTGGAAAAAATTAAGCCGATGTAAATTAAATTAAAATAAAATAGTTAATTAGTTTAGGTGCTATCAATGACAATGCTGCCTGAATCTGTTTATATATAACAAAATAATACATGGTGGGATATCTTTATTTATAGATCCAGAGTTTGAGAGATAGATTAAGTAATGCTATAAGAGATTGATATTGTATGACAACAATAGGGTAAGGATTGTTAAGATAGTTTAGATATCTAAAAAGAATAAGTGAAATTAGAAGCGAGAGAGGTAAATATACCAAGATTGCAAGTGGAGATCACACATAGTCTCTGCCTACCTCGATAGGATAAATGATGTCTGTCCATCATTAAAGGATAACTTACTATACCCATTACATATTTTTTCAAAATTTGCAAATGTATACGATACAAATACAGAATAGATCCTTGTCATCTTAAAATCATTAGAGGCCATTAGCTAAACTTTCATCATCCAGATGAAAATTTTGTTTTAAAATAAAGAAACCATGCGTAGCCGGGGTGGTGTGTTAGTAATAGTTAAACAGCTAAAAACATAAAGCTGCATATTAAGCTTTCTATTCAAAGAATTTTTCAAAATAGACACCAGAATTTACTCTCTAACAGAACTAACAAATTTATATTTTTTCTTTAGTTTTCATAAAACAGCAGCTAACCAAAAATGTTTTAGGTTTTAGGTTTAAAACTATTCCCACGCAAATAGTACCAACAAAATGTGTTAGGTGAAGAGCAGGAACAGCGCCTGTTTTAGAATTCTCTGTAAAATAATTTCTGATATGTACGAATTTTCCTCCAAAATAAATGTAGCCTCTAATTAATTTTTTTAATATAAAACAATATAAGGAACGTGTTCTTAACTTCTATTTATGTAAGTAATGATAAACATGATATTTGATGCTAAGTAAAAATGTGTATCGCTTTTTAGAACCATGCAGTTTTACTCGCGTGGTTCTTGGACCAGTAAGAAGAATTAATAGTAAATGTTAAGTTACTACTTTTAAAATAAACTATACTGAAATAAACTAGTGTAAGTCCTGTTTACATTGCCGCCTCTTCATCCATCCAGCCGCTTTGGAGTTAACAAACAGACAGACAAAAAATCAAAAAGCTTGTTTTCATTGTAATTACTTACATTATTTTATATACCTACTTTAAAAACCTTTTTTTAATATACACAACATTCTTATAAAGAATGTGACAGTTATAGTGACCCTGACATTTATATATTATTGTTTTTTACATTAGGAATTTATAGATATATTTCAACGAAAGTTAAGAAAAAAATGTTGATTATAATAAAATATTGTTAGCCTATAACTTCGTCAATAAAGCGAGTAAATTTATTGTTTCACAAACACCGATTCAATGAAAATATTATAACAGAATATTATATTAGAATAGAAGAGCATAGAAAGGTTGCCTCTTTTTTGTTACGATATTGTTATAACTCCGGGCTTATTGGTACCTTGATTATTATACTTACTCGGCATAATAATTTGATAAAATAGATTAATATTTTTTTCCACTAATATTATCTGAATCTAACATCAGGGTTATCACTATAGCAATCTACTGCTAGAGACATAGCCCCCCTCAAAAAAGGGGCAACTTTGACTGTAATAGGCGCTTGGGAGGTACGATTGCAATCGCAGAGTATATATTCGTAATGGGAATACTGCTGACTACATCCTAATACATTTTAGCTAAACTTTTTCGGATGTATATACTACAATCTGTTGGTTCCAGCTTCTTAATCGTCTCTTACGATACCTGGTACATGGGAGGTACTATTCTGCTATGCTGCTACTCCTAGGTAAGTCTTTTAATACCCTAAATCTCAAAAGTATCTTAATTTTTCTGCTATAAATAAAAAAATGTGTCAAACGATCTGAGTAAGTGACAAAGGTTACATAACTATATACTTCATCTCTGTCTTCGGGGTTATAGGCTAACGTGATAACAATTTATTACCACGAAGCCTCTTCCTGTACGTAATTCTAAGCAGTATGAAATAATTTAAATTGTATATCTTAGTAATTGGTAGTGTAGATTGCAATGACAACAACAATATACATTAAACAAAGTTAGAATTGACCCCTGAAATAAACTTCTTTTTAATAGTTTTTTTTGCGGTTAAAGACTTTATATCGCATGACTAAATTTAATTTAATTATTTCTTTAGCTAAACAGTAAAATTGTGGCAGACAATTAATTAGGTACTAGATATACCTTTTCGGTAAAAGGCGGTATATCTATTCAAAATACTGTGGCTAAAATTAAAAAGGGTTGGGATTACTAGCAGCATTCTCGTCGCTAAGCTACGCTTTATTATTGCTTAGTCCTTAGTGTGGCAATTATGTGCAAAACTCCCCACTTTCCTGGAGAGAACAATGTCAACGATCCCATTATCAGGGATGTTTACATCCATTTTCCCGGGTTTCATATTAATACACTGATCATCATATCAGTTATTGGAAATCGACTCATAGACATAGGCCTTTCAAGAATCACTACAGAAATAAATACTACTAGAGCTTCAAATAATTTGGTAAAATACATTATATTAGAAAACCAAAAAAATCGTTAATAAAAGTAATGTTATGCGAAAGTACAAGGCTATCTAGTATAGTAAACCTAAATCAGCTTACTATCATGCACCATTTTCATGTCTATATATAACCTTTAACTATCCGAGGACTCAGTTTCTTGAAAGCACAATATTCTTTTAAAGTGTTGAAGAATATTCACTTAGACTTATATACCTAACATATCGCAGCAGATATCACATTATATATAATATTGTCTGATTTATGATACAAAATTAACATAAAGAAATGGAGAAATCTGTAAGTTTTGCGTCCTGTGTCCAGGGCGATCTTGCGGTCTAGTCAGATCGTCTGTCCATCTTGCTGGTGGACACCCCACGCTGCACTTGCCGCTATGTGGTCTGCCACTTCAAATTACTAATCCGCCGGGCAATGTCAGTAACTTTAGTTCTGTTACGAATCTCCTTATTCCTGATTCGATCGCACAAAGAGACTCCGAGCACTTCCCATCATCCGATGAGCAACATCTCATGCATTAATAATCTAATTCTTGATTCCGCGATAAGTCCCTTGTTTCACGGACATCAGACAACATGAGAATCTCAATTATACTACTTCAATACATATATTTTATGCCCTAACGAACAAACATAAATAGCATCATATAAATATCTGTCCTGGATGGGGATCGAACTCCTGACCCTTGGTGCACAAGAATCACATCCATTTGCGCCATTGGGCCTTGCTCAAATCACATGTTAAACATGTAATTTCTCTGCTGGAGTCTGATTTTCGCAACACAAGTGGTTTAAGCATTATCATATGAAATATGGCTGATCAAATGGTGTATATGGTAAGTAACCTTATCCTGCGCGCCAAGGGTCATGTGTTCGACCCTTATCCAGGCCATATATTTATGAAATAAATATTTGTTATTGTTCTGTGACTGGTTGTTATGTATTATATGAATTTAGACATAAGTTCTTTAAGCCACTTGATTATCTTAGAATTTCCATCTCAAAATCAATGTGAGATGTATATAATAAAAATAATAATTGTATATTGTTTAAACTTTGAAGTTTACAAAAAATCAAGTAGAAACTTGAACTTTTAGATAACTGACCTCGTTTTTTCAATGATCCTAGTTTGTGCGCCTAGGGTCTTAATTTCGATTCCCACCCAGGACTTATATTTTTATGAAGAATATTTGTATTTGTTCTATATATATTTTGAGTGAATTTTTTTGTATGATAAGAATGCTCGTAAAATACTAATAAGTAAACTGCAATCTGTTGTTCGAAGTTCCGTTCAAAGTGTAATCCGAATGAACTACTCAGACACATTAGGTCGTGTCCCGACGGTGTATGTTGTTTTAACGAATCACCTTGGAACCCCGACTTACATCTCAGTAATGTAAATAATGAAACGTGGTCTAGTAGCTACGCAGGCTATCTTGGTCTTAACCTTATTGTATTTATTTATAAGGTTCATTGCATCTAGATACTATTCTTCTCTACTGGTACCCAAAGCAGGTGTTGTAAGAGGCACCTGAGGTACCAGAACCAACAGATGGCAGTATATACGCTCGAAGCAGCAGAGCTTAAAGGCAACAGAATGGGGACGAGAGTTATACCCAGAGTTCCCCCCCTTTTGTGGCCTTTATTCAGCGCTTGCCTTCTTGCGACAGATATGATACCACCACCACGCCTGTTCAACGTCAAAATTATGTATGAAATACGAAAATTTATAACATTTCGGTGGACTTATTTTATATAGCTTCACGATAAAATTCTCGTCTTTATAACAGGAGTGCTCATGCCAGCCGTGCCAATGTGGCAGCCTGACAGATAGAGTTTTATTGTAATTTATAGAACTAACATGATTAAATTCAATGCTATTAGTGTAATGATTAAATAAAAATAGTTAAAATATGGAATATGAAAAATAACCACTGGTATTATTCCTAAACACCTACTTGATGCCTTATGAACCCTTGACTTACTGGACAGAAATTATATCACCATACAGAAAGCGGCTATCCTTAACAACTTTAGTATTGTCTGAATATTATTGCTAGACACTCTTTTCCCTTTCCATAATTATAAAATTCATTGGCCCGTGAAATTTAGTTCATGTAAACCGCAACACCCTCAGTTCTTTAAGAAATTATAAACCTCAAACAAAACAAAGTTTATTGACACATGTCATACATTGACCTTACTTTAAAGTTACTAGATTTCTTTCCATGTCATTTTATTATACTTATAAGTTTTATTCATAGAAAGTTGAATATTTAACGAGATTCAGAAAATAATATAATACAATATAATTCGTAGGGTATCCACTGTTGGATATAAAATGCCCCTAGATATTTGGGAGCCTTCGGCACAAATTGTAGTTCAGTGCAAGGCGAGAATACCATTCATCATCGCCCTACTTTGAACTACGATGCTTTCAAGGAATATACCACTACGTGGTCATTACTGGGGACTCGTTTTTATTTATTTATTTAACTTTATTGCACAAAATGTTACAAAATGTACAAATGGCGGACTTAATGCCAGATGGCATTATCTCCCAGACAACCATTACACAAAACAGAAATATATATATATATATATATATATATATATATAGTGGTGCAGGCAATATACATATTTGTATTAATAAATGCAATAAATGCATATGATATAAAAAAAATATATATATGTGTATACACACACCGGCACAACAAACTCATCTCACGTAACACCTGGTAAAAAGAAAAGTAAATGGACTCTGCTTACCACGTGGAATATTATGCCCGTCTTTTAATGTAAATATAACGTTTTATTTTTCACTAATTATTAAACCACACGAGTGTTAATTACTTCTATTTTTAATTATGAGGAAACACTCTGAACCTCTTCGTCCGTCGTAAAGTCAAGCCTCGTTCTGAAACGGCTATATATCTGTGTGTCAAAACAGTATTTCTCTTTATTTTTCGTTCCGTCGTTTAAAGAAATGTCATCATTAAACTTAATTAGGGTATGGTGAGGGCGGAATAATCCATTATTTATGATCTTTCCACATGGTAGAGAATTTAGGGAAAATGAAAAATTGCCCGGATTGTTTTGGTTTTAATAATTCAGCAATAAAAAGTCCTTTCATATTAGACCCGAGCTGGTAGGTAATACCTTTTTAATTTGGTTTATATGACGTTTTTAAGTTTTTATATAAGTCGTTGGGTTTAATTTTAGTGAACATATAGAAATACTGGATTTTTTTATCTCAATGAGCCATACTATTTAGTATATATTGCTGATGGAAGATAAAAATAATATCCCGAAAATGTTGAATTATTTATATACTATTGATACTTTAGTTAGATTACTTTCATAAAAAAATATTTTTTTATACAGTATGAATTTAGTACTCACTAAAAGTTGTGGGAAATTAAATAACGTTTGTAACTAAAAAACGATACTTTTGACAAACAAAATAGTAATTGAAAATTAAATATACATTCAACAAGGTAATTTAATATTTAACATGTTGAAATAACTGACAAATAAATAATTAGTTTTCTAGTTATTGTTGTTATTTATTGTCATTGCCATATTAGCCTCGGGTTGAAATAATATTGCGCGTTACTTGGTGGTACAATTATAACTGTATAAAACGTTCTTGAACTTCCTGACCTTTCTTTTGTTCTTGCGTTTCTTGTTTGTGCCATTTTCTGTTTGTTTCACTTTTCAGTAAGAAAAAGGAAGAAAATAATGACAACTGTTAAACAACTGTTAACTGTTAAAAAGATTAAAGATAACTTTGAAATTATCATAATAATAAAAATACTAATACCTTTCACTGTTGCACCAGACGTTCTATTTGATACGGTCCTCAGAAAAATTACGACAGCGTTAAAATTTTCATAGGCTAACAATATTGTTGAGTCATCTAAAATAATTGTTAAAAGTTTCTATAGCCCCTAAATCATTCTAGTTTAGTACTCGATTTAAGAGTCTTCAGACCACAAGGCACGAAACAAGGATCATCTTATTTTTTAAGAGACATGCGGAACTACTTAAGAGGCTTTTAAACTTGAGAAAGTATTTTTGGATGTTGTTGTGCTTGTTTTGGGTAAGTTAATGCTCTTTTTTATTATTTTTCTAGATGTTAATTTATATACTATTAACCATTTCAACCTGCTTGAAGCAATGCATTGTTGGGATCACGACCGCCTGTAAGTTTTCGTGGCTACTTAATATCATATATACAGGACAATATGTATGCTTATTTACCAATTTTATACATACATTGTCGGGGATAGTGCATTATTGTATATGTAAGCATTAGTGAACAAGGTTCAGATTTTAAAATTGAACTTTTAACTTTTTTTGAACTGCTACTTACGCTGTTTGTTGTGTCCCTAATAATGTCTTATTTGTCTATTGTTAAGTAAAAAATTCTATGACCAAAGAGCTTAATAACAGGTGAGATATTAAACAGCGCAAACGTGTGCGCAGTCAAGTTTATTTTTTGATTAGATCTTATGCTCATAAGCTATTTCATTACCAGAATCAATTTTCGTTTCAGCAAATCCTGAAAATACCTGATTACCGCATTACTAAGCTAAAAAAAACATGTATTAGAAAAGTAAGAAATGGTATTTTTTTTATTTTAATTACTAGCAATATTTCTTACCACATAGTGTTTAAATATAGATAGCTAGCTTAAATAAAGTTTACTAATATTTTACTTTTTCATTGAAATCATAAATCTGAAATTAATTACTACTATGTTTCTTACTTTAAATTAGAAACATGTTTATGTTTCTAATTTAAGGTAAGAAACAGTTCTCTAATTTACTTTAATGATACACAAGACGAGCTTATTTTTCTTTTGTTATGTTGCTGTAACTAATGAGTGTCCCCAGTGTACATTATCGTGCTCTTTGTATATGCTGAATAGCATTTATTTCTGCTCTAAGATCGCCGTTTCTAATTGTTATAAGGATCATTAATTATAACACGGCATATTATTCTTTATGTGCAGAAAATTAGTTTAAAGTGCGGCATGGTTTACATTATCTAATTTTAAAGTTAGCAACTACTTTTGTTTGAATATAATATTATTTGTTAAGTGTCTAATTAAAAATTTAAATACAAATTGATAATTAGACACTTTAGTTTCTTACACTGTCTAAATCCTTAGATTTTTTTCTATTTTACGAAGTTAGCAAACAAGCGTACGGCCCAGTTATGGCAAACGAGACCGCAGCATATAGAGGCTCGTCTTGTTACAAAGATATCACTAGCTTGTCACCTACCCTGTGAACTGAAGATACCGTACATTTACCCAGTAATTTCACTACCTCTCTTACTCTTCGAACCGGCACACGGCTATGCGAACATCCCTGGGATCATCTTGGAACAGCCATGAGATCCCTGGGAGTTTAAAACAATCCAACTTTGTAATCACCGAATTATATTCTATTGTTTTTAAAGTCTGAAGCTAGCTAACAAAACCGATGTAGCTAAAGCAAAAAAATAGAATGCTGCCTTTAAAAATACATAACTAGTATTATTTATCTCAATTTAATTAATTTCACACAAAATATGCGCATCAACGTCTGATTTTAAATAAACGCTAGACCGTTCTTATAATTAACTAAAAATATATAAATTTAACTATTTTTTAATTTTTGAGTTGAACTCTATCTAACTAATCAACTCTATCATGTATTATAATGTTTTTTGATATAATTGTCATGTGTCCGGAAAATAAGTAGTCATAAATTAATGTATCATAATATTACTTGCCCGAGAACCGAAATCGCAAAATATAAAACAACCTACTTTTTTTGCAACCTACTTTAAATATATTTAGTAATTTAAATGTATTAAGCATGCTGTATGGGTAGTTTCTGTTACGGCCCCTGGGCTTAAATTTCACGCTAGAAGTAGAGCAGACAAAACTATGTGGTGTTGGTTTAACGACGAAATATTTCTGAAACTTAATTTTAGAACACAACGGTTGCAAAGTTTTATAAAGCAATATCTTTATTTAATATAACACTTAGGACATGTGTCCTTATACCAAAAATAAATAGGATGTCTAATTATTCTAATATCACCCGATATTGTGACTCAAATCAAAAGAATTATAAAGACGTTAAGGCAAAATAAAGTTTCTTAATCGCAAACATTATGGATAGTGATAAAAATATCTTTATTGTTCTCTCACATATAATACGAAGACTTTAGGGATTCAACCTAAAAACTTTGTAGGAGGGTCTAGTATTTATACTACGAGACCCGTGTAACAGATTATTAGCCTCCTCCAGCTAAGCGAAATTTGGTAACAGTGGTAAATGATATTACGTTAAGAGTTTAAATTCTATGAAAATGACTTTTCTTATAAGTTATGTATGTGTATATATGTGTGTACATGCACGAATACATATACACATGTGGGACTCCACATACCATCGACAAGTCGTCACTAGTAGATTCTCCAACTCTTACTCTCTAGTAATAAAAATAACTTCTGAACGAGTTCAGTTGGATACTTTGAACTTCCGTGAATTTCAACTTGTCGAGCAAAAGAGGAATTGAGACCGTGTCAAAGGTTTGGAAATCTCCAGAAATATTGCAATAACTTTAATTTTATTATCCAGATTGACACTTTAGAATCGGTGCGTTTATACTCAGCCTCTAAGGTAGAAATGTCAGATCTAAAATCAAAGTGTAACTTTGATATAAGGTTTCTAGATAGTTAACTAGATGAAGGTTAAGGAGCCTCTTTATTATTTGAGATAACGTGATTAAATCAGAGATTAGTCTGATGTTGTTAACATATTCTTTGTCTCCACTCTTATGTATTGAGACTACCTCAGCAGGTGTATGTGTATCAGGAAAATCATCTATCGGAAATATTAGATTTATGATATAGGTTATGATCCAAGATCTGATGGTATCATTTAAGAAAGGCTTCGGAAATACCGCCTCTATCTATCGTATTAAATTATTTAAGACTTTGGCTTCATCAGCAGGCATTGAGATGAACAAATGGGGGGTACCAATATAAGTACTTATTTTAGTGGATCTGGTGACATAAGCTTTTTCAGTAAGGTCTTTCCCTATAGATACAAAAAAGTATACTCCGTTACCGGCGTCTAAGGGATTTGTAGTAGAATTATTGTCATTAACAGTGTTGTTTTTGTTGTTAGAGTATACATGTTCGTTTTTTTTACTGTATCCCTGAGAACTTTGTTATTAGAAGGAGCCTTTAGAAGGAGATTTATGTTGTACTCACATTTCAGTCTTTTTAAGATGCAATTTCAATAATGTCTTTAGTACTCTGTCGCGATAGTTTCGTCATCAGGATTTTTTTTGTGTTTTTGGATAATTTAAAACTATTTTGTGACACATCTTAGAAGGCCAGAAGCAATTTATACATTATTTATTCTTTTTTGGTTTCTTTAATTGATGATTATAGCAAACGAATAAGGGATTCTTATTTTCGGTCCAACAATATTCGCAGAGAAATGGGATTACCATAAAGTAACCTTATTCTTTTTAACAAAAATGTTGACTTTTTAAAGTAAATAATCCACTAATATCAAGACAAATGCAATCACCACGAAATCCAGCCGTTAAAAGCTCAACCTCACTATCTCAGCGTGTTCAATCGATTTGTTTGAACACAATCCAGTTCAATAAATCCATGTTTAAAAACCAATAAAACAGGTTAAAGTACATTACATAACACCCAAGTGGCAACCCAGAAACTTGTTTTAAGGAACCAAAAAGAGTAGGAACCGATGAGAACAATAAATTTCAAGTTGTGTTCAACTCAGTGTGAGAGATTTAGGGAAACCGATAACGGACTGTTTTGGCGACGGTAGTTTCCGAACGAGTGGCGTCACGGATTTCTGCACGGTTA
Organism: Heortia vitessoides; assembly: GCA_020976665.1. NCBI lineage: Eukaryota > Metazoa > Arthropoda > Insecta > Lepidoptera > Crambidae > Heortia > Heortia vitessoides. The sequence continues at coordinate 5,709,250 of JACJUM010003129.1, forward strand.
GGATTTGCTCTAGCAGTTGCCCTCAAACTGTAATATACGTGCGCCAACACAATTCACTCTGAATCAGGACGTATGTTGACCATAACGGTCCACTCTACCGCTGCTGCATGAAATATTATTAAAGAAAAATTATGTTTTAGGTGACATTTTGACGACTTGCTACCTATGAGTAACATAAACTAAAAATTCATGTTCTTAATTAAAAAAAAATCACAAAACATCTCATACGTTGACCTGACTCCGAGAAAAATCGTTTAAAGCATTTATGTTACGGATAAAGACAATAGAGGAATCACAAACAAAATACTTATTTATCACGCAGTCACAAAACAAACTCATTATATAAATATTAGTCCTGAATTTGATCGCACCCACGATGGGAATTTAAGAAGGGATTACTAAGATCTGCGAAAATGGACCCGTCAATTTAATCGATTATCCAAATTGCTTTTGTCATAGATGCCTATGATATGTACACAAAATGCTCAAACAACCTATACAGATTTGTTAGTTATTTTCATTTTATAGTTTGTTATGTTGTATAGGTATGGTGTATTTTATAGGTTAAAATTCTAAGTTACAATAAATATAATTGTTAATGAATAATACGATTATTTATATGTACATGTTTGTACATTTTCCGTTAACAAATAAATAAACATATGACAAAATAAGACGAATTATCCTCGTAGGTAATTAAGTCTACGTAACCAGTTAGGATATACAGGGTATGGAAAAGATTATGTAACAAGTAATGTTTCTTATATATATTTTGTCCTTCTACAAATATGACTTAAGAAATTTCATTATTGCGCAAAATTAGTCATATTTTAAATAGTAATATTTTTATTTAACATGAGGTTAAACTGCAGTATATATTGAATTTGATTTATTTTTAACATAAACGTTGAAAATAATTTCTCAAGTCATCTTGATACTTTTTCTGCTTAATCGTCTTTCACACACACCAAATACTACTTACTTAGCTTGCTTGCTATTTTTATGATTATTGCTTATTGTGATATAATAAATAATAAGTTTATACAATAAATTCCCACAGCATTTGATACATTCACCTGACTACGTCGATAAGTCGCTTAAAGCGCTTGTGTTACGTAGCCAGGCAACAGAGGAATCAAGGAAGAGCAAACAAATATACGACTTAAATACATATATTTAATACTGAGACACAGAACAAATACAAATATCATCATATAAATATTTGCTCTAGGAACAAATCGAACCCAAAATACGTGGCGCACAAGATTGGATGCGCCACCTTCGTCATCGGGTCCGATATGATTTCTTTATATTTGATTCGTTACGAGATTTTTCTCTGTTATTTATTTTTAGTATAGATGTTCCATTTTCACTTCTTACTTAATTTCCATCGTCTACTTGTGGTTTATTCAGAAAAACCTGTTACTAGCCTCTTTCTGTTTTTATTTTTAGATGTGTACTGTAATATACATATGTCAGTCCGAGACGATTCAAGTTTGAGAACCAATGTCTATGAAAAGAAAATACAGAATGCTGTTTTTCGGATATTGGTAATTTATGCGACGAGGCGTAAATTACATTTCTGGTAACTACGACAGGATTTTGAAAGCCCCTGGATCTATTGGGGTTTGTAGCAGCGTTAGATATCGGTTAGTTATAGTGGGGTTTGCTTGTTTGATTTTATATAGTTGCTTCCAAAAAATATTATGTAGTTGTGATTCTAAATAATTCTTATATTTGAGGAGATCCTTCGGTAAATGTATATTTAATACTTAAAAAAGACAGGCTGCTTTTAATAACGAAAAAAAGTTTAGCTGAATTGTGAAAATGAAAGCATATCTTTACTAATATTATTTTTACCGTTTAACTCTAAAACTAATATTTCAAAATTTCCAGCACCATGAGAGACTTCTATACTAAATACATATAGGATATGTCATATTTATGAAAAAAAAAAATAGAATAGAAATTACTGACCTATTTATAAAAAAGAACGAATAGAAATTACTGACCTATTAAAAAAAGAACGAATAGAAAATTAGAATTATCATCAAGTGACATAGGTAACATACAGCCCCGAGAAGGGGATTTACGTGAATGAAACCGCAAAGCACTGTATAAAATAGTTGTGATCGTGACAAGTTGTGGTCTTTCGAGCTTACCGTAAAATGTCTCGACAGATGAGGCGCTGATGACCGTTCAGTTCGTCTTAATTATCAAGGTATACATTTAAGTACATATTGCCGCTCATCACGCGATACACTTATTGCGCGGTACGACTTACAATGCTGTACAACATTAAATCCAGAATATTGATAATTTTACACAACCTCAGTAACGTATTAAAAGTATAAAGTTCAGGTAATAAATAATACCAGTGCTAAAAATACCAAGAGCAAGGTTAGGAAATATATTATTTCTACAATTAAAAGAGGAATGCATGTTATTGTATTGCGGAATGCTTTGTCAACTAATCTTTGATCTAAAATAATTATCTATAAGCGATAGGTGAAGGTTCGTTTTTAACATCTTGAGCTGCAGTATAATAATAGAATTATGTGTTATGTGCGTATATTTATATTATTAATATATAATTATCCATTGACTTTATCTCTTTCATATAACCATCAAAAGGTAGCCTCGAAGAGATCAATTCAAATAAAATCATTTTTTTTTGCTCATTTTGGTAAAAAATTGTTACGAATAAAATAAAAGATAACGGATAATGCAATGAGAAAGTAGGAAGAGTAAAAAATATTACGGTATTCGAAATGCGAAATATACGTCGTTTTAAAGCTAATTTTGTTAAGCTTTATAGCAAGTAATGTTGTAACGTTAAAATAAACATAACTGTCTAGTATTTGTACACTATAATATTATTATATTATCATACAAAGTACAAAGTGATTGTCTATCTAATAATATAAGTGGCTCCTTACGGGGCGCGGCTTCCACACGATTTACCATGCATTTAACGCATTAGTGCATCCTTTGTGCGTCAAACTATCTATAGCCTCCCCGTTTGCAGATGGGAGAGAACAGCATCTTCCTATTTGCTATCTAATAAATTGAAATTTTTCAATAAACAAATTATATACCTATAATCTATATACCAATTATTTTTTGACAGGACCGATGGCGCAGAAGGTGATTATCTTTTCTTGTTTGCCTAAGGTCGAGGATTCGATCCCCACCCTTAATATGATGATATTCATTTTTGTTTTGTGTTTGGGTGTTGGATATATGGTAGTATATTTGTGATTCCTTTGTTGTCTGATGGACATAAGACAGACAGAGGAATCAAGGTAACACAAGTGCTTGCAGCGACTAGTCACAGAATCAGGTCAACGTATAAGATGTGGAAATTTATTAATAATATCTTTTTATTGACTTTGGGAACTAAAGCAGGCCATGGCCAAGCGATAGAAGCAGAAAATTTAAGTATGAGAAGAAAATATACCGGAGATACTGGAAGAGGGTAGGAATTTTCTTATGATGCGACATTAGCTTAGTGGAGTGACTTTTTGAAGAAGGCTTTGGGATACTGGTTTGGGTGTAGTCCTGTTAGTTGAGTTGGACTGGAAGATATTAATATTTGCTTAATTTTACTGATATGTTTTTTTGGATATTGTGTGAATTTGGTATAGCAATGTTAATGAGATATACTATACTCTTCTCTTTGTTCATGTATGATTATGTTGGGTCTATGACAATCTATTGTTTTACCAGTTAGTATTGTTCTATCCCAGTAAAGTTTGAGTTGGTTGTTCTCTAAGATCGAATTTCGTTGATATTTATAACAGGGGATGATTCCAGAAATAAAACTATATGGCTAGCGCCTGTTATATGTTGTAATGTCGGTGTTGGTTGAGGTCTTTTATTATATGTTTTCTGTAATTACGGGTGGCAATTGTTTCATCACATATCACAAACTTAAATCCTTCTGTTTCTGGAAACTATTCACCTTTCCTGAGCCACTCGTTTGACGTATCTTTGTCTACATGTACTTGGTCCAGGTAAGATCGGTGTCTCCCATGAAGGCATTTATCTGACTATGCTTTTAGTTTTTGTCTAGGGTCTGTAAATTATAAGGTTGAATATGTAGGCTGCATTAATTGAGAGGTGTGAGTTTGTGATCTATGTTCATGATGTGTTTGTGTTAAGGAGAATGTTCGGACTTACTTTCAAAGTATTGACGTAATGTGTGTATCTGCTTGTTGTGTGACAGTACTTTGTAGCTTTTTTAAATCTGTTTGTGACCAATAAACAATGCCAAAGGAATATGTTTGGATAGAGATCTAATGCGTATTGATAACCTTTGTAGTATTTTTAAAATTTTTAATTGGTTTTAAGTATTGAAGTAAGTCGGTGTTTAAATTTAATAGACAGCTCTTACACTACTTTATACCTAAATATTTATTTTTACTGAGTTCTTCCATACCGTAAATTAGCTCACCAGTGTGAAGCAAGTGACTGTTATTTTTTATTCGGTCTTTTATAATCGATAGTGCATTTATATATTCCAAATTTTATGTTGGTTTTACGTGAGAATTTTTGGGAAATACCAGCTAAATTGAATAATAGCTAATAACAAAACGGCCATGTATTTATATCGGCCATGTAGAGTAAGTGTGATAAAATATAGTGTGGTAAAATATGGTATAGTATAATTATATATATACTATACCTTATTTTACCACAATTTATAGTATGGTAAAATATGTTTCAAAATTACAGGTAAAAGACCTGTAATTTTGAAACATATTTTACGGTCATTTCATAAAGTAGAGAGAAAGAATTTAAAGCTAGACAAAACTACAGTGAGCTTAGCGCATTTCTTTGGAAGTTTTTCGTTGTATTTTAATCGGCTTTGTAGTAAATTGTTCTTTATAGTAGAACGTAGAACGGTTATCCAATGATTCATGGCTGTTTCAAAAAACGTTACTAGAATAGGAATTATTTTGTATAACTGCAAGACAACCTTTAACCAACTATCCGGGACTTAATCAAAGGTATATTAATAATCTATGAACATTGTATGGGTGTTTAATTTGCTTTTAGTTACTTTTTTCTAACGTAATGCATCTTTTGTAAGCTGTTCTTAACATCCCTAAATATTTTTTCTACATCCTTTTTGCTGCTCTGCTGATATGTTGTTATATAAAATATATTTGTAGATGGTTTTTAATATGCATAATGTAAGAATTTTTTAAAATGGTTTGGAGATAGGTGATGGACAATTTTCAAAGAGTTCTAACTTCTTGTTAAGGATATCGGTATTTTCCCTAACTTTTTGGATATATTCAGTGTTATTATTATGTGTAAATGGATTTTCCTTTTCTAATCTTATCTGCCAAGACAGTTTACTGTAGTCTAATCTATGTCGTCTTTCTATATTTATTTATGAATCATTGCAGGTATCAGCGGTATATTCAGCGGTAGATGTAAATAACTGTCTGGAAATCTGTAAAGATAAGTCTAGTATTTTGGCAGTATATCCTTGATATTATTACTTATTATGAAGCTTAGCTAGTTTTTGTAGATGTTTTCTGCTTAGATATAAATGGTCTTGATATCGGGTTTGTATTTTGCATTTATCTATTGCTTCTTGAAAACTTTTTCTTATAATTTCTTTACTTATAGGATGTAGGTTATTTCCATTACAGTTTAACACGGAACCTTTGTCTTGGAGTAGGGGGTCGGTATGTTGAAGATGTGTCCATAGTTTATTTTTTTCGGATGAACCTATGAATATAAAAAAAAATGTTAGAAGTGTTATAAGTTCTGTCTGAAATGTTAAAGTTCTGTCTAATGATGATAAATTGTTAGCATAAAATTCGTGGCGATTAGCTTAGCGTTTTAGTTTTTAACTTTTCTTCGACTTCTTCTATTATTTGATTTGATAAATTTTGTTTTCAGAAATCATTTTACTGTTTCCTATTACTTTTCTCTGATCTGATATATTTTTGATATAAGACAGATGTGTTTCAGTTTTGTGTAATGGTTGACTGGGAGATAATGCCATCTGGCATTAAGTCCGCCATTTGTACATTTTGTAACATTTTGTGCAATAAAGTTAAATAAAAAAAAAATAAATAAATGTGGATATTGTTCTAAAAATGTAGTGTCTCTATTTCTGTAACTTCGTTATATATTTTTAGGATGGATTAATTTATTTCGCTTTATTATTTTAAGTATGCATCTGTAAATTATTATTTATAAGTGGTGTAAACATCTAAATATGAATATAAAAATCTTTAACCGTAGGCCTTAACAATAAGGGTTATAAAACTTAAAATTTTGAACAGGGATTCCTTTTATAACATAAAGAGCACCAAGAAAGAATTTTTAAAATACCCCCCGGGTAAAACGGGGGTGCCAAAACATTCGATGGGTGACGGTAGATGTTTAATCATATAGCAACCGCGTTTTTCACCTTGTTACTCCGTTACATTATCTAGTTATTTCACTGCCTCTTTAACTCTTTGAGCTGCTATTTGGCGGTAGAATTAGGTGAGAGTTGAGGTACTAATGCAGCCGATCTGTGAGCGAGGTCTATTTCATGTTAAAGCCTAAACATCTTAACTAGATAAGACTAGATAAGACATTTTTGCACAATTCTCACATCCACATTAAACGTATATGGTAGAGTGAAGCAGGTTTTATCCACTTACTGTGGTTTTACATCAAAAATACTTACCTCCGTCTAAAGCGTATTCACGTAAGTTTATTAGCAGCGGAAGCTCGTGAGTGCAACCGCAGATTTTAATTTCGCCTCTTGCGCTCTTAATTTGGTGTGGGGTACTTCCAAATCGCGGTGTGCTAATGTTGCGTTATATAAAACTTTATATTGTTTTATTGATATTGTTTGTAGTAATTGTTGTAAATGTAAGATTTTGTATTACTAAGATTCATGCCGTGTTGATTTAACGACTAACTATAGAAAGGTAATTTACGTTACCTTGACGGGCTCGATAGCGTATTCGGTAGCTTCGGTACCTCTATCTTGTGCTCCAAAGTTTTTTGTTTTCATTCCCATCCAAGACAAACATTTTTGTGATAAACATTTTTGTTTATTCCGTGTCAGAGCATTAAACATACATTTATCTGCTGTCTGATATCTTATTAGATGCTACTTATTTTGAAATCAAGGCACTGCATGCAATGATTATCAATTAAAATAACAGAATTTATTCATATTTTACTAAAAATAAAACCACTTTTCAACGCCTCTTAAATGCTTTATATATCGTTTGTAATTTTATATTTGTGTTTCGATTACCTTACGGTAATCGTTTTCAAAAGTGTTTACTACTTGTAATAAAAAGTGGTTTTATTTTGAAAAGTGAACGCATAAATGTAAGAAAATATTAGTTCTAACGAGATATTCCTTTAAGTTTTAGGAAATGTTATATTAATTGTTAATGGGTACAATTTCTCAAGAATTTTTTGATTTTTTTTATCATTTTGAAATAGACTGTTTTTAAATGTTTTGTCGCAATAAAATATTATTATTTACTGGTGCATTCTATTTTGCTATATTAATTTACAGTTTTAAGTAGATTTGGGTTAATTTTCACAACATATAATCTTACCTAAAAATGTACATGTTACATGTAATGTAATAGACCTTTACAAATGTGATATGTGTAAATAATACTTGTAAAAAATGAATGGAGAATTAAGTAGCAAGTTAAAAAGTAAGATATGAAAAAAAATCTAAAAATGATTAAGTAAAGCTATCCGACATTCATGTTTGTCCAAGTGGAGATTGAACTCCCAACTTTTAGCGTACAGGATAGAAACATTATTATATTAACATAACAAATGCGCCATCAGACCCGCCATGATGTTCTATAAAAAGGATACAGTTTTTAAACATAGTTCTGACTTTATAAAACGTGAAACAGAATATTAAAATTCCAAGCTCACATTTACACAGAAGTTGTTTGATTGTTAATAGAAGTGATTTCACTAAACAGATACCTAAGTCTGGAAGTCGCGACTGCTTACGAACAAGTGGAAACATAATTTACTTATAGCGACAATACAAAGGCAAAATATTTTATGTAGCTTTAAAAATTCGCAGTGTCGTTGCGAAAAGCAAATCCCGCATAAGCCCATTAACGGCGGTGGCGCCACAGATTTCAATTTAGTATCTTGTGTTCTTGTTTTGGTGCAATTTTGGAGTTTCACAACGCTAGCCTCTCGCCACTACGTGGAATGAAAAGTTTCACTGTTGAACAACTTTACAAATTAAACTGCGTGGAACTATAAGTTATTTACAGTCTTGACACGTAATAAACGGAATGTTAGGTCTTTTGGCAATTGTTTATTTGAAACTTTTGATGGCGCAGATATTTTCGTTAGTACGTACGTAACATTTATATGATATTTTCTAATATTTACGCGTGGATTTAAGACGTAGAATAAGACGCGGTTTATTAATCGTTTTACATTTTTAGTCCATCATTTCGGCTACCTTGAGGCAACCATTTCTAACATTGACAAAATATATTGTGTCAGGATTTAAAAGTTACAATTGGTGGTTTATGCGTTCGCGTTTTAATCCACGCAGTAGGTGCTGACAGTATCTTTCAATCTAGCAATATTGGGATGTTGTTGGCCTTGGTTTATGATCAAAGTGGTAATTTCCAATCATCGGCTTCATTAAAACTGTATAAAAACTTTTTTCTTAATTTTAATAGACTAACGAAGCAACCGTGGAACAAACGGTTACATTCGCGAGTAATTAAGGTTTGTCAAACCTAATGTAGTCGATGGGTTTGCCTTCCTATACCTAATGATCACAGATTGCAGAATTTCAGTCTTCTATGTTTTACATCACGTCGAACTAAAAATGTAAAAAGGTCAATAACCGCGTTTTAAAGCCGTTTTAAATAGTTTTATTATAAACATTAATATGAAGGAAATTTGTGATTGTTGTAGGTCTGAGTGTAACATACATACTCAATTATTATTAGTAATTCGTCTGTTGCCTGATGTCCGTAGCAGAAGTACTTAAGTGACTTACCTTGAAATCAAGTCAATCTATAATATGTTCTGTAAATGGTAAAGGATATTCCGCTCGCACTTTTATTATTTATTTACAAATTTAATGTACAAAAACTCTTATTTTCGTACCAATCTATCTAGGTATCTCTGTATATTAGGCTTACACGGATTAACAACTGATTCAATTAACGACATTATAAAAATATTTATTTAATAAGAATACAGTATTTATTAATTACTCGGAAAGAGTTTAAATCATAAAAACAAATGATTCTGGGAAAACGTAGGATAACTTAATGTACACATAGATAGAAAACTACGTCTCTATTACCCATAAATTCATTGGGTAATGGGCAATCGCAAACTGTAGCTTCGCCACAACATCTTCACTAACCATAATAAATGTAATGAAAATAGCGCTTGCTAGCATACAGTAATAACACACCGTATTAAGAGCCCAAAAACGAAATTAAAACGTGCGGTTACGTTCGCGAGCTTCCGCCGCTAATAAATTCACGGGAACAAGCTGTAGACATATTTTTTCACTCCGCATAACCATGTTAATGCAATAGGTTTTACTTTGTGCACATAGGTTAATTTCATTCGGTTATTTAGAGCCGTGGGGTACCGGCGGAGTAGAAAAAAAACCTCCCTTTATACCGGGTGTTGTAAGAGGCGACTTAGGTACCGAAACCGACAGTTGGCGGTATACCTTTTTGTGAGTTGTGCTCTGCCATTGCTCTGCCATTCTGTTATTGCTACCACGCATGCACTGCACGGCAACTATATGCATATCCCCCTATAATGGGAGGGCCAATAACCAATAGTGGACCATATATGTGATGATGATGTTTTCAGAGGTTTTGTAATCGGCTAATACTATAAATACGAAAGTAAGTTTGCTAATGTGTTTGTTTGTTATTTACTAATGTTTAATCTGCTTCACCAATCTTCTGCAAATTTTGCTAATATATATTTAGCATGGGAGTACGGAGATTCACATAGGATACATTTTATTCTAAAAACGCACTATTCACAATTTTAATACTGCAAAATATCAACAGATGGCACTGAGTGATTTTATAACGCGCTATCGGTATTAATCTATAATTATTTTGATAATTATTTCAAACTGATTAAAAGTTTTAGGTCGCAACTAACTAATATCATAAATGTTAAAGTGAAATAGTTCGTAATTTTTTCTAGTTTTATCTACTCAAACGGTCTTTGTGCAATTTCACAAGAAAGAATATTCCATCCCTCAAAAAGTACTTTCTATGGGAAATTCACGCCAGCAAAGCTGTGTAGCTAGTATGAAATATTTAAAATTGTCACTATGTCGCATTCGGAAGTGTTCTTATCTTGTGCGCCAAAGGTCGTGAGACGTGGGACGATTTTCACCCCGGACAAACATTCATATGATGAATATTTAAGTTTGTTCAGTATCTGGGTGTTAAAAATTTATTTATGTATTATGTTTTATTATTTTCTAAGCGACTTTTTTCAGAGTCAGGTCATTGTACGAGATGTTCTGTGAATTATTTTATTTCATATATGTTAAGAATTTGAGTAATATAATATTATTATAAATTTGAGTAATATAATATTATTATAAATTTGAGTAATATAATATTATTATTACACAAACTTTGACTATTATTCAAAATATACACATTTGACTATTTGATTCTGAATTATATTTATTGTGTGTAGTGATTTATAAACATTTCGTCACATTATCCATGGTAACGCTTGATCAGGTATGAGAGGTGAAAGAGACAGTAAATATCTTCACTGTCTCTTTTACCTCTCATACCAGAAATGCAATACAACACTCCTGCTTGGCCGCAAAAATAAATGCGAGTGAGGTACTAAGACAAACGTCCTTTGTTTAAGGTCTGTAACATACATATCAAGGTCATTAAAAGGTGTTCCTTGGATAAGTAATAAATATGCAAAAGATAAAAATGATAGGGATGATAAAGAATTTTGTTGACACTTATTGCTGTATGTAATATTTTCTAAGTTTTTTTGTTAGATTAGGTGGTCAAACATGCATACATATAGCCTGTAGATACTCGTCATATCACTAGGATATCATTAGCGTTGCCAACTTTGTGACTAGAAGATATTGTGTCACATCACCCAGTAAGCCTCGTTTCACTGCCTCTCTCACCCTTCAAACTCATGTGAACTTCTCACGTTCGTCAGTAATATTTAAGGCATTCCGTTTGTATAACAGGTCTTAAACAATCTAGATTTATGAATAAATGAACTATATATAATTTAAATTAAACACGGGGATAAATATTTAGTAACTTAGATGTATATCTTTCATAATCATGTTGTTTAAAAGCTTTAATAAATAAGATCAGTTGTATTACTGTCATACTACTAATTCATTTGATTTCATTTTCTGAGAACTCAGTTGCAAATTTAGAGTGTTATTCTATTTTCAGCAGCAGCTTTGCAGCGTGACTGTTGAACACAACCCCTATTTTAAACAAAATATTTTCTTTGATGTCTTCTTATTGTTTAATTCAAGACCCACTGGCATAGTTCTAGATTTTGCTATTACTCAAGTGTAAAGACGCTTTTGCAACGCTAGACACAATTGCCCAGTGTTACTTGTATGTATTTTCTTTTACTATAGTCTATTTTCTTTTACGCGACCACGTATTTGGTAAAAATAATGTCCAAAGTATTCTGAATACATATTCTATTTACTTTCAGATTCTCAACACGCATAGCGACTCTATGAACGTGGAGACCCTTTATTTAGCTTATGTCAGTCAGTACGTAAAAATATTTACATATATAAACTTCAATGGATGAGTTAAATAAACTATTGGGTTTAAGAGTTTTTCGCACACAATAAGAGTTTTTATTACGAGTTATAAATGCGTTTAGTACATTTTTTTATTTATTACGTTTATGTACGCTGAAACTGATAATGTAACTTTTTTCGTAAAGAATGAATACTGACTATAATTTCGTTAAAGATAATATTTACTATCAACTAAAACTAAAATCAACTTGTCTCAGGATTCAGACGGGACTCGAACCTGTATGGGAGTAATGTTTTCCGGAATCCCACGAGAACCACGTATCATTTATTCTGGAATAAACAATAGTCGTTGCCTGACGCCCCACAGATTACTACTGAACAAAAAACATTATGATCCCTTTGTAAAAAATAAAAAGATGTATACTTCACAGAAACCGTATATTTTTCGGGAAAAAAATAGCACAGATCCCGATTATAATCTACCTTTGTGCCATATTTCTTAGGAAACTGTCCATAATTATCACTCTTTCACGCAGTTTTCCTTTCATGTTACCAAATTCAGTTTGATGTAATATTGCCGGATTATTGACTTATTGTTCATGTATTAAACAAGACATTTGCGAAGTCCACATTCAAATTAAAATAAAATATACTTTAAACAAACGTTCCCGCTCTACTAATTATATCAATTAACAGGTGGCAATTGGAGGTTTACAACTCATTAACAAATTAAAAAAAGTACAAGCGCCCAGCCGCAAAGCGCCGATACAGTAAATCACTTATTTTTCCAATAATTGCTTTGCTACCAATCAGCTCTCAAGAACTATTGGTACCTCTAGCTAAGCTAAGACTTTCGGTTATAAGTCATTGTTAAATTGGTTCTAAAAGATGTTATCATTTTTGTATTCCCAAAAAGGTTTCGTAACAAAATTCTATGTTGTTCTTTTCAGAAATTTCATTTTTAATTAACCATTAAGAATTATATTTGTTTCTCCCTTGTTTTCTTTATTGACTTTGCTCGCAATGCCCAAATAATGGAGACGTTTCTCTAAACTTTCAGTGCTTTGTATATAAGACCTTTGAAATTACTTCCTAATTCCCTTCTGATTGGTGGGATTCCGTAAGGTTTTAATGGAATTTTAAAAGAAGTTACGTAATTATAAAGAGGAGATGTCTTGAATACTTTAATGCTCAATAAATAAACGTAATTGTATTGACATTTTAAAGCATATTTTTGTACCAGCTTTGCGTCCACGACTTTATCAGCTCACCTTAGTGAATTTTGGTTATTCCGAGAAGAAGTCTATGTCTCGCACTTTACTTTACACTGACAGTTACATAACATGTTTTCGGGATAAAAAGTGTTAGCATAAAAGCTTGCCTATTATAAGGGTTATGGGTAAGAGGTATTCTATTGGCCGTGGGTTACCGGCAGAATAGAATAGTATCTCCCTCTGTGCCAGGTGTCGTAAGAGGTGACTAAGGTACCGGAACCGAAATCCTATAACAGCATCTTTATCATAAAATCACGCCTTGCGATTGCCACCACGCCTGCCTAGCGTGGCAATTATAGGGTATAACGCCCAAATGAAAGTCGTCAATTTTACAAAGCCCCCAGTCGCCAGCAGCTCCGTTACCTAAAGCTACGGTAGCGGTTATAGTAACTATGGAGCAAGGGTTGCTAATAATCTCCAGTAGTCGCACCACTCTAACCGAAAAATGGTCCTGGTAACACACAACATTCGCGCGTTGAGGACTGACGAGAAGATTATTGATATGAAGGAAGAGTTCAGTAGGATACGCTGGGATATTCTAGAAATGTCTGAAGTCCAAAGAAAGGGTAAGGATATGATAATCCTAAAGTCTGGAAATCTGCTCCACTAGCGGAAGGGAGATCAACGATCCCAAGGTGGTGTCGGATTTCTCGTCCACAAGTGTCTTATTAACAACATAATTACCATTGAAAGTGTGTTGAGTAGGGTTGTATACGTAACACTCAAAATATCCGAAAGATATTTACCGAAGGTCATTATGCTATACGCACCAAATTCATCAAATCCATGAAGTCTCATAGTCTCCATGTTTGAAGATATAAGTAAGGCAATATATATGTCCAAGACTCATTTCACTGTTGTTATGGGGGACTTTAACGCAAGGTTAGGCTAATAAGACGGAAGAGTGTGACATTTTGGATACGGGCAAGGGAAACCCAGAGGTAAGAAGCTAGCTGACTCTCTGGAGAAAGAGGGACTCTTTAAGATGAACTCATGTTTCTCATAGGGAGTGGACCTGGATGAGTCCCTATGGTTCTACGAAAAATGAGATAGACATTGTTTTGAAGAAGAAAAAAATGAATATTCAATGATGTCTAGGTGACCTATTTGGTTAAAACCAGTAGTGATCACAGGATGGTAAGAGGCACATTATATGTCACGACTCCCATGTTTTCCCGGATGTCCCTGAGTTAGATAAGAATGGCCCTGAATTAGCTTAAAAACAACAAGGCGCTGGGTGATGACCGACTCACATCTGAGCTTCTGAAGGCGGGTGGAGCACTGGTACTTATAGTCCTTAAGAAACTCTTTAACCTCATTGTCCTCGAGGGCATAATGCCAAAAATATAGAACAGGAGCGTGGTGGTGCTATTCATTAAGAAAGATGACAACACTTTTTTAAAGATTTATCGCCCTATCTTGCTCCTGAGTCATGTTTATCAGATATTTTCTAGGGTTATTACAAACCGTCTCGAATGCAGGTTTGATAAAGTCCAACCTCTTGAACAAGCTGGTTCCCGAAAATGCTACAGTACCATAGACCACATATTTACACTGCCGCAAGTATGCAGAAGACGGAAAAGTATAACACGCCATTATACTTAGCGTTTGTGGACGCTAAGCACAAGTTTGGTCAAGACATAATCGGTGAAAGGTTCGAAAATAAATATGGAAAACACTTAAGCAATGTGTAGTGCCCGTGTACCCACCCCTAGTTTTACTTAAGACCTCGCTTCTTGAAGTTGTTGACTGGTATACCTAGGACAAATAGTCCAATTAGGTAAGTACAACTTCAAGAAAGAGGTTAATCGCTGAATTCAATTCGGCTCAGCTGTGTTCGAAAAACTGCGAAATATCTTCTCCTCTGACATACCTCAGTATTTTCGACGTATGTGTGTTACCAGCGATGAGTATATTGTGCGTTGAGCTATGGGGGGGGGCAATGCGCGTAGCTTTTTTGCGCGATCAAATCAGGAATGAGGAGGTTCATAACAGAACCAAAGTTACCAACATTGCCAGGCGGATTAGTACGTTGAAGTAGCAGTGAGCAGGGCACTTTGTGCGAAAAACCTATGACCAATGTATTCGTAAGGTTCTGAATTTGATACCACGTACCGGCAAGGGTTGCGTAGGGCATCCATTCGCCGATGGATAGACGATATGACTATAACCGCAGGACCGCAGGCCGTATACAACCGGTCCAATTGGATCCAACAGTGGATGTCTTGTATAAGACGATGATGATCTAAGAATTATTTTAGTTCAAGTTAGAAGCAGGATTTTTGTTTTTGTATAAACACTAACGTTATTTGCTACGAAGACAAAAGTAAGATAATGATAAATGTGTTTAGCAAACGATAAAAGTTTTGTTTACCAAATGAGGTATATTTTCTTATTTTATAATACAAATTAATAATTTGAGGTGCACCATAGCCTGGACGTTCGAGTCATCATAAAGATACCATTGTCACGTTGCCAACCTTTGGAGGTTGGTAACGTGACACCTTTCATACATGTGTTGCAACAAGAAAAATCTTTTGTTGTGATTTAATAGTTATACTGTTTTAAAAAGAAATTTGACTTAAGTAACATTTGACAATACTTATTGTTTTCGTTTATAAATAACGTAACACAATGGTCTGTTAAAATTGTTTTATCTTGGAAATACTATAAACAAAAACTACAAAAGTGTTTTTTCCAGAATCACTTATATATGTGATTCACAAAACTAAATACTAAAATAGAGTTGTTGGTAGTTTGAGTCAAATTTTCTCTTCAAATCTTTCTTAGTAGAAATCTTAGTAGAAATGGTGAGAGCACCTACTTCTACCACCGAAAGCCACCAATTTTTATTTTACCAGGGTACTTTAAATCTGCAAAATTTATATTTATGAGATATGGAAATTATTAGACTACTTTTCTAGACTATTTGCTAGCGCAGACAACCTAAATGATGTTAACCAACAACCAATTAAAGATCACGGACATGTTTAAGAGTTTAAAGTTCGGAACAAATAATAGGAGGATAAAATAATATTGCAAATCTCACGCTTCAGCCAACATTATCCGGGACCGATAAATCCCACTTCGGTTACCTCTTTTTATCTCGATGCATTCTAATGGAAACGCTTTTCCTTGCTAAAATCCTGCTACTTTATCGAACATGCTAATGGTCATGTTCGGGTGATTTAGTTTACTTTTCAGTCTCTCAAATAGTTTTATTTTATAAAGCAGGGAATATTTCCTGTTTTGTTTCACTTATCTTTGTAGAGTGTTTGCCGTAACATGTGAATATTTAAATAATCCAGAGCAAATAATTGGGTTTAAATTAATACATTTTGCGCAAAACTTTTTTAGAATGTTTTATGATTCTTTTATATATGAACCCGCTGCGGGTGGCCCTTAGATAATAAATAAATAATAAATAAATTCCCACAACATCTCATACATTGACCTGACTCCGTGGTAAGTCGCTTAAAGCACTTGTGTTACGAATGCCAGACAACAGAGGAATCACAAATATACTACTTAAATACATATATTTTACACCCATACACAGAGCAAACACAAATATCATCATATAAATATTTGCTCTGGGTGGAAATCGAACCCACGACCCCTGGTGCATAAGACAGGATCACTACCATCTGCGCCATCTGGCCATGATTACATATTTGTTTAAAATACAGCCGCTATACGGTTTAAAAAGAAACTATTATGAGGAAATAAACCCTTTGTCGATATATAAGATAAACCATCCACGTGAATACCTTATTCTCCACAACTATTTGTGCCACCAAAAGACAAAAGGAAGTTTTTAAGATCACTAGTAATTCTCATAAACTCGCGGGAATTATAGCCTATTTTCTATAGATCTTTTTCTACAATATCCTTAATAGAACCGGGAAAGCGGCTCGTTTTTTATTATATTATATCTAAATATTATAAAAATATCTTTAAGCTACATCACAACTTGGATGGGGATCGAACTCCCTTGGCGCACGACATAGGACCCTTGATGTACCATTTTCACTATCGTGTCTGTCATATTATTTTAAAACAATAAGTGTTTCGACGAGAGAAGACCGTTTACCTTGTGTACCCCTGTAGACTACAGGGTACTTATCCTATATTATAATAGCTTTCACCCACGGCTTTGCTTGCGTTGAATTTGGGTAACACGGTTAACAAATTTTCATCCATTAAAAGAAGATAAAAAATAGGCAGGTAATTTTCACTCCTCTTTTAAGGAGATGGGGCAGATTAAAAAAAAATATGCTCGATTTTTTAGTTTAGTCACAAATCATCCGTTTACGATTTTTTGGCTTTCTACCTTGAAAATTGCGGAATGCTCCATACAAAACTCCACTTCCTATTTTAGGGAAGTATACAAACTATATATACCTAAAATCATTTAAGAAAAACTTAACTGTAGTTGAATTAAACAATTCCAAAATAATACGGAACTTAAAAAAAATACCTTGGCCGTGTGGAATCAGCTGAGAATCGGTATATTGCCGACCTCTTTATCAGGTACAGTATGGTATGACGGTATCCATCCGAATTTCTAGCCCTGTTGAATTTGACCTACACGCTCAAATGCAACAGGGCTAGGATGAGCAGCAGCATTCCCGTCGCGTAGCTACATTCTGCGATTACCGTCTCCTGCCTGGTGCGGCAGTTATGGGGAGATTCTCCCTTTAGTAGGAGTCCTATGCTCAGCAGTGGACGTTATAGGTTGCTATAATGATGCTGATGAAAACAATTTTTATTTTACCAGGGTATTTTAATGTGCAATATATCGACGAAAAGAAGATTGCAGTGTGTATATTCATTGATTTAAAAAAAACTTTTGATACAGTAAGTAATGAAAAGTTAATTTTAAAATTAGATAATATCGGTATTAACACGGCCATCAAAATATTTAAATCGTATCTTCAAAACAGACATCGGATTGTTACGGGCAATATAAAACTTTATGCCAATGATACTTGTATATTTTATTTCGGTAAATTAATTCATGAAATTACTGCCAAAACCAAACAGACTAGGATGTGTTAAGCGAATGGTTCCTCTATAATCGGCTTACTATAAATATTTCCAAAACATCCTACATGATTTTATCGGTGAAAAATATAATGATTCATAATTTTGTTCCACTAACAATACATAGTGAACTGATTAAACGATCCAGTTGGGAGAAATAATTGGGACAAAACATTGATGATAAATTAACGTGGAAGCCGTATATTAACCATGTGAGGGGAAAATTAACATCTTTGGTAGGAGCTTTTCGTAAAATAGCACACTGTATACCCCGGAAAATATTTATAATTTTGTATAATGCCTTGATCACACTTAAACTATCTTATCGAGATTTGGGGCTCAGCTGCACCCACAAACCTTAATCTATTGCAGAGATCTCAAACTAAAGTCATTAAAACCTTATTTTATTCCATACATCAACTATTCATATATTAAAAAAAACTAAATTATTTATCTATCTCAATTAACCAAATTCAATACATGCATGTTATTAAAAAAAAGGAGTTACAAATTCTGTCAAAAGTAATATAAGACTGTTTATAAAAGACAACCCCCACAATCTCCGAACTAATAAAAAAGTGCAACTATCAGCACCTATGGAAAGAAGACTGTAATGTTTGTAGGACCACAGTTTGTTCAATGAGCTGCCTAACACAAAAAAGTGGTGTGAGAGTATAAATATGTTTGGGAATAGGTTGAAATTTGTGTTTGGAGTCGAGTACCGGCTAATTTATATATTTTTTGATAGAACTATGATATCTCATTGTAAATAAATGGAATTTCATATGAGAATAAAGATCCTTAAACAAATATCTATTATAATAGTAATATGGAAAGTGTTTCTAGATTACATGTAAATATTATGTTATTTCCCTATATATTGTTATTATATATATTTATGGTTTATTAAAATTTTAATGTTATTTGCTAATTTATAAATTTTTCGTCATTTTTAGTCATATTTTGTTTAATCAGTTTAGTTAATTTATTAATTATTTTTGTTCTGGTTTATGTCTTGTATCTTGAATTAAAATGATTTTATCACAAAGACAAGAGAAATATTTGATGATAATGTAAATGAAAACGGCTGTGGAAAAATATAATATAATATAATATAATATATATATATATAATGAAAATAACGCTAATGTTTATTCTGTTATCTCTAATTTTAAAGGTAAACAATGCGTGCAGGTTTTTGAAACTAATGTTCATTCGTGGTTTGTTTTCTCAAAAGATAGTAAAATTAATAGCAGAAGTAATTAAAACGCTAATTACAAATGAGCGGGAACAAATGAGCTACTTATTTATACAGATGCGATTTTCGCTGGTTCCTTGTTAATAAGATAAACCCAAACTTTCAATAAACATTATCCAAGTAGGTGTTTTATAAATACTTTCAAATCGTCAAAAAAAATGTTTTTATTACACCAGGTTTTCTAAAAAGCATACAGTCCGCATGATAGTAAGCGTCACTTCAACCTATGGAAACACGTCATATCACAAGAATATCATTACCGCATTACTGACCTTGCGATTTGAAGATATATTGTCCGTTAATATAATTTAGTTATTTCATTGCTTTCTTATCCATAAAACTGAATGCCAGCTATGCAAACACTGCTTTTGTCAGTAAAAATAGGTGAAAGTAAGGTACCAATGCAGACAACCTTTGTATAAGGTCTACCTAAAATTTTACAATAAAGTTTTTAAAACAGGTAGCGATATTCATAATTCTGATGACTTTAGGGGATTATCATCTTCAATAATAATAAGTAACTTAGGCCTACTTTAAACTTTTCCAGAACCAGACGGACCTTAAGATTAAGTTTATAGCAGGATAATTACACAAGCCACCAGAAAGAAACCTACAAAAAGAACTGGTAGTGATAAAGATTCCATTAATATCAATTCATTAGAAAGTGTTAATGGAATGTCTACCGGCGTGGGCGCTAATAAAATTTTTATTAAAAGTTAGTGGTTAGAGCATTTAAATCCCTGATATTAGTATAATTAGTATAATCTTTAACACTATAATGTAATTTAGAAATAAGCTTACTCTTGTTGCTATAATATTATATTTATATTACATTATCTATTATATTATATAATATGACATGTATCTGGAGACAACATGTTGTGAAGAATTTAAAATGTATAAGTTGCAAATGGTTTGCTCTCGTGAATAATGTATCCATGGATAACAAAGTAGTGGACGCGTACTTTTTCTGAGTTACATACGGATTTATTCAATACACATATATGTAACACACAGTTATAAGAAACAATGATACATAGAAATTTGGTAACCAATTTTGTAGACTGCTTGTTTTACAGAGAAATTCATAAAATATCTATGGAATAAATTTCATTGCGCTTGCTTTGTTTGCGTGTACTGATAATTTGAAACATTTATTTTTAATTTTTAAAAATATATACTTTTTAACCATTTTAATATGGTTCTAGAAAAATGTCACAGCTAATGTGTTTTAGATGACTAACTTTTGAGTACTGTGTCTATAAAACTTTGAATCCCCAGTAGAAGTAAGTTGAAAGCATCTGTAGGTACTTTTTAGAACTAAAGAAAATAAAACCTTAAAACTTTTATCTTTTTGTACGTCTTTTTTGACACCACCCCGTCTGTATTTGGACAATAATTTAGAAGTAAGAAATTTTTAAGATTTTAAATATATCGAAAATAGGAGAAAGGAGACAAAAGGTATATCACTAAAATTCTGGAGAATGTAATACTCTAATTAATCACTAATTACTGTTAATTAGTGATTGAAGCTTTCGCGGTAAAAAAATAATCCAACTACATTACAAAATTGAGTGAAATAATTTTTTCTCGTAATGTATAAGACTTAGGAATATTATTTTAATCCTTATCCTTTAAAAATAATTACCAAATAATGTACGGCGCGTAGCCTTAGATATTTTCAAACACTATCTGTTCTGGCGTATTAGTTAGATTTTCACTCAAATCCTGCTTTCATATAGTATTAAACATATTACGATAATATTTTGTTACATACATGTCACTTTCAGCAACGGCTCAATAAATATGTTTTATTATATTTGCGATTCAGTCTAGTTAAAATATATAAATGATATGATTGTACAAGCGTTATCGCACTTTGAATCACTATGGGTACTATCACAACTAAACAGAGTAATAGGTTTCTAAGGAGTTTTATGTAATATTTAAGGATACCGGCAGTTGTTTCTTATAATCTTACGACTGATTAAATTATTTTAAAACTGTTCACTCAAAGTATTTGATATTATTCCACGATTTCATGCGAGTGAGGTATGCGGAAATAGCTACAACGTAAAGTTAAGTCGGAAGTCCTTCCGACGTAGAGGAATGAAATGGTCATTTTAATTAAATTCTATATGTGACGCTATAATTTGTATCCTCATGTCTTATTAAATGTTGTTTTTAATTACTAACGTTATTTGTCTGGTTCTCCCTTGAAAATACAAGACGTGAATGAACAACAGCTTACCGAACCAGTTTCCATTGTTTACCTTTGAAATTGGAGATAACAGAGTATTATGTGGGATACAGTGGGTGAATATTTAATTACATCTCAGACGTTCGTCCACATGATGTGATACCAGACATTTTCGACAAAATTTTCTAAAGTAACGTAACAAATTGAAGGATATAACAAAATATCTAGTTTCATATTTGTACATACATATTAGTATTCGTCTAAAAGTTAAAGTTGTTTTACGTTATTCAGTAGAAGTAAGAACATTTATTGTCAGCACTGCTCTATTAAAATAATTATAAGTTAAAATATAGTTAGTATACTAAATGTAAGGACAAATTATTTCTAATAAATTAAGATATAATAATATGCAGAACGGTTCATTTCAATAGAATATTTTTACAAAAAACAATTTTAATTGCACAATTATATTAATGTGTTTAAGTTTTGGTGGCCAAAAAAATAGTTAAAAGAATTTTTGTTCTTGCGTTTGTTCACGATAATCTCAGAGATGGCTTAAAGGACGCGAATAAATTTTTTTATTATAATAAGACACAGCCATAGATTATAATATGGTATAGCTTATAGGCAATATTGTGTGGTTTCTGTGTGATAAACACATTGTTTTTCTCAACATATTATTTTTTATATTTTGTTGTTGGGGTTTGTAGTTCAGAAAATACTTTTTAACCTTGGTATATATGCATTTTCCTTGGAATAATGACTACTTAAGTTTTTAGTTCTTCTGTGGTCACAGAATGGCTCTTTCTCTCAGTACATAATTAAAATAAACAGTTTTAGTAGGACAAATATATTGTGATACAGAACAAAAGATCGACTCGATTTTGGCATAGCACAGCCAGTATGAATGATTTAATGGTAAAAGGAAATCGCCAAATAATTGGCATTACTAAAAGTTAATAGCACTTTTCGTTATACTTGCCAGAAACAGACAATCATTGCAAGCCATTAAAACGAGAAGTAACTGATTCCCAAAGGCTACATTTTATGTGGTCACACTGATATAAAAGCATGATACTTACAAACTAGCATAGGGAGCTGTAAACGGCAGCAATGAAACTTTGTGGCTGTTCTAACAAATATTTTAAAGTGGAGAAATCTTTGAAGTTCCCGTTTTCTTTTATCTGCTACTTTTACAGAAGTTTCGATCTGGATACGTTTTGTGTGAGGAAAACAAGGTTAAATTTGTAAACAATCATAAAATATGTAATTTCTTGATGACCCTGTCAAACTATCGAGACTCTTTTTGCAGGTTTTTTGATGTAAGCTTAAACTGTAGACCCGTCTAAATTCAGCAACGGAATTTTTAAATTAGGCAACGAAGATTGATTATAGCTACACATTTAAGTAAAATAATACTGTTTTAGCTCACTAAAGCGAATTGGTATATAATTCAGTTAGTTATTAAGCAATTAAAGTTTGAAATGAAATAACAAATCAGTTATAAGAAAGAAGATGGTTCGAAAGTACCACCTGTCTGGGATCCTGTTATACATTTGAACAAGAAACAAGGGCAATACCGCAGCACTGCCTGTTTACAAAATACTGTCAACACCTACTGCATGGATGGGAACGCGAACGTACGGAACTAAAGACCTAAAATAAATAAAAAAATGTTAAAGTAGTTATAGTAACTTACAAATCCTGATACAGGCATCAATTCACTATTGTATTGATAACAAAATATGCAATAAGCGATACTCGAGTAAAATAACTGAGAAACTAATAAAACTTCTATTTTTATGGGCTCAAAATGCGGTTAATTTTACTTTTAACATTTAAATTTTACTTTTTTTTTGTTCAACGCTTCGGACTCAATTTTTGGATTTTCAGAGAAACAATGGGTTTATTGGCACTCCCCCATATCTCTTTATTTTAGCTTTATAATTTTAAGAGAATTAAATTGCTTTTTTATTTAATTACTAATATTTTAAAATACTAGAGGTTGACTTAATACAAAAATCGTCTGCATTGGTATGTCAGTCTCACCTATATCTGTCGTAGTGTTCGAATTGCTGTATTCTGATTTGAAATGACTGGGTAATGGGACAATCTACAAGGAGTAAGGTTGCCAACGCGCTAGTGATATCTTTGTGATAATTCGAGTGTCTTTAGACTGCGGTGATGATCAGGCAGACTGTATGCTTGTGTATATAAATTTAAGAAATAAATTAAAAATTTTGTAACGTGTATTGTGAGATGAACTCACAGTACATTGTTTCTGCTTAACAATGTATTTGCCTTTTTTAATCGAAATTTAGTAATAGTCTGAGCAATTAAATAAATGAGGCCCGGTCTTTCGCAACGATGCAAAATAAATTGAGTGTTTCTTACGATTTCGCTTTCCTTACCTTTGCTATTGTGAGTTCTCGCTCGCTAAAGTCAAGTGGGTGATTCTTTTATTATACAAAATACACTCGATTTAAACGGCCCTCCCAGAACACTTGACACAAAAGCGCCATCGGGAAAGTAAATAAAGATGGAATGCTCTTGGATTATTGCGATTCACATATAATTTTTTCATGCGAATATTTCAATGCGTGAAGAACGGAGCCGATAGAAGACAATAATCGAGTTATTTCAAGTTACATGTCGGAGAGATAATGATGCTTATATGCTGCAAATTCAATCAAGTACATAGTAAATAACAAATGTTTGGCTCAATTACCAATATTCGTAAACATTCTATATACATAAAAAATTGTACATAAATGTTTTTTGACACAAAATCCTAAAAAATTAAAAATTTTAGCGTGCATTGGTACCTCATTCTCATCTACCGCTAAATAGCAGTATTCGTATTGCTGTGTTTCGGTTTGAAGGGTAAGTGAGGAAGTGAAAGTACTGGGTAAATGTTATCACATTACCCATTAGAACGTCTATATGTTGTGGTGACACTTATTGTCATGCGGTCTGTATGCTTTTGCCTACCCGATCGAATATAAAAAAAACACCTCAATGTATATTGGAGAATCTTTAGAAATCATATTCGGGATCAAATTGTATGTTTAATTTCATGCGTGTTACTAGTAATTGTATTTTCTATTTTATCATTTAGAGTTAAATAATTTTAAATATTAAGAGTTTGTATAAAGCGTTAATCTTTGCTGGAATGGATTTGAAATTTTTTTTTGCATTTTATAGCCCAATTCAGGAAAGTTATAGGCTATTTAACATCACGCCACGACCCTTGGGATCCGAGAAAAGAAAAAAGTCAGAAAGTGCGCTAAGTGGAAATGAAGTAATACGGCGATAGGGCGATGCGACGCGGTTCTTATAAATTATAAAGCGAAAGAAAACGTTGTCTCTGGAAACCTAAATCTAAAAAAAAAATTTTATAATAATAAGTCATGTGCCCTAATGTTGCGAGTAGTATAATTTTATAACTTTTTAAACTTACTGATATAATAACAATATATGACAAATAATAATAAAGTACTATTACTTCTATAAAGCTATAAAATTCAAAAACTGAACTGAAGAATGCAATTACATCTTTAATTTACTAATATGATTATTTCATAAAGTTCAAATAGCAGCGCTAATTTAATTCAATGTAATTCAAATTAATTATTACAAACGCTTCCTTGATCTTCAACACAATATTTAAATATATTTTGAAGAAAAAACGTCTCCAATAAATAGCACAATCTAAGTTAGCCTATAAGGCAATAACAAAATGCATAAAATAAATCACAAGTAAAAATTTGCAATAAATATATAGGTCGAAATTCGATCAGAAAATCGTCTCCAGTACATCAGGCAATTTCCTGGTGGACCAGTGGCAGTATCAATATCGTTGAAAGCTCCCAAGACAGTATTCTCATTCTGCCGAAAGTACTCGTTCGACAAAATGAGTATTTAATAAATTAATTCGGCAATTTACTCACAAATGTTATTAAAAAGTACAAATTTTATTCAAGAATATTCGGCCAAATATAAACATTGTTCCATATGGAATAAACATCGTATATTTTTGATTATGATCATCCGCAACTGCCTAGTTAAGTGGTAATTTTAGCCGGTGACTGGTAATTGTAAAGTTAACGTAATGCCTTTTGTTTCCGAAGGTCCAAATTAACGCTCGCGCGATCGTGAACGAGGATTCCTTACAACGGAAGCCAGTTTTAGTAAAACATTCATCAATGTCAACGGGTATACAGATAACTAACAAAGTGATGTATGGAGTGAATTCTCTGTGAAACGAGTTTGCATGGGCCGTGAAAACTGAGTAACATTTGTTTTTTTTTTTAAATTTGAACAGTGGAAATCCAGAGGTGCCTGTGTGATATATCTCTTAATTTAGATACTAATTCATGCGGGAACTGAAAAAAAAATGACGAAATGTAATGTCCAGTATAATTTTAAATCGGTATTAGCTATAATGACAAAAGGATTTCACACACACCCGACAACCGATAGATGGCGGTAAATCTATTATAGCGCTGGTTGTATTCTACAAAGTGAGGATGGGCAGCAGCATCCTCGACGTAAAGTTGCACTTGCGATTGCCACTACGCCAGCCCAGCGCGACATATAGGCAAAATTCTCCTATTTTTGGCAGGACTATGTCCAACAATGGATTTATGGCTGATATGATCATTCACAATATTGTAGTTGTATTTGTCATTAATGTTTGTTAACTTTATTAGTTAACATAACATTAACAGCTATGACGATTATAATAAACAGCCTAATCTCAATAAATATTCACTAACTTTTGCTCATATCTACCCAGCGGCTACCCAATAAGAACATTGTGTTTATTAGCGCTTATTGCTCATTCGACCCATGTCACCCAGCATTCAGTGATCGGGACGAGGGTGTGAGAATACATTTGAATCAGCATTTGTAAGTTACGACGCCATAAGGTATTCTATTCGATTTCTTGCGCTTAAAGCCTACACCTGTGAACCCTGGAGAGGTTTCGCTTTGTGTGAAATAAGCCCCGCTGTTGTTTCACGTAAATTGTAGATAGAATTTTGTTAATAGGGTGGCCCACCCTGAAACATGATTCGACAGGTTAGGACGAAAGTTTCGTTACAAGAATACTTTAAGTACAAAAGTAACGGACAACAGTTCGCTAGTTAAAACACAATACTTTTAATACCACAGTATGGTACGAAACACGATTTTGTATTTCATATAATATATCGGGGAATGAAGATTGTATAAGAAGGTTAAGGTTACCGTTATCCAGTTTACAGACGATATCTCAGGTACAGGTTAATTGGAGTTTCAGCACATGTTGCAAACCTACAACAAACAGAAAAAGATATTTACATAGTATTTATTTCAATAGTAACGTACATATTATATTTGTATATACGGTTGTCGGTTGTTTTTAAAAAAACAAAAAAATGTACTATTATTTACTTTATCATGTGGGCTAAAGTTACCCCTCACGGTACTTACGGTAGAAACAATATAAAAACGAGCCTTTTAGTAATAATATAATTACTTATTAACGAGCTTTCAACAGAAATAGTCGACTTTAAAATTACTAACAGATAAGTATGTGATTTTTTCTAAGAACTGCTTGCATTTAGTGTATAACTATGTATTGTAAAGTAATCTTTCATACCTGACCATGAACCCAGTATTAATCTGCACTAGCATTTTATTCTTACGTAGTTCAAAAGCATCATTGTGAATAATTTCAGGTGTGATCATGATATGACAAGCTATACGACAGCAAATACTAGTGGCGTCGACTTATTTGGCGCAGGTTACATATTTAGACAGGCCTGTTGGTGCAGATAAATCCGTCGGTAAATCCGTCTGCCGGTAAATCCGTCTTGTGCGTCATGGGTCGTGGGTACGATCTCCATCCACGGCAAATTATATGATGATATTTGTATTTTTTCTGTGTTAAATTATGTATTTAAGTATTATGTTTGTGATTCCTTTGTTGACTGATGTCCGTAACCCAATTATCAGGTCAATGTATAAGATGTTGTGGAAAAATATTTATTTATGGTTATTTATTATACAAAAAATCATTTCAGTGCTTCCAACTATTGTAGAACCTAGACAAGACTCAACTCAGAATGGAGAAACTACATTAAGCTAATATTACGTGTAGAGTTCATTTAGTGTAGAGTCCTGGATCGATTAAGGTCATACTTTCCAGAAAATGCAATGTCATTGAAACTGAACTAATCTTAAGAAATTAACACCATAGGATAAAAGACAAATAATCATATTTAATTAAATAAATCCACGTTCAATAAATGCTTAAATTATTAGTTTCAATATAGTTGAAAATGACCGGCTATAAGAAATGTAGACTTGAATATTGGTTGATTTCCTTGCGTGTTTTCCTAAATATACTGTTTAAGAACAAAACTAATATATAGAGCTAAGATGGAAAAATAAATATAATATTCTAATTTAGTTTCGGTCATAGGCCAACTAGAAATTTCGTAAACTAGATATTTAGTTTGTAATTTGCTCAAGTAATTTATAGACTATTTAGGTTTAAAACTACAAATAACACATGTCACAATGAAGTGAGCCCATATCTTTGGAAATTAAACACAAATCGTATTCAAACATAAATCTGTATTGCTATAGGACAGGCCCAATTCTGATGGTAGTGATCCTATTTTGTGCGCCAAAAGTTATGGGTTTGATTCCTGTCCAGAACAAGAAATATAGATAATATAACTTATTATATGTGTTTTCTGTCTAAGTCTTGATTACAATCATGTAATTATTGTATTTGTGATTCCTCTGTTTTCTGATGTCCGCGACACAAGAGCTTTAAGTGACTTATCTCCGAGTTAACTTAATATATGAGATGTTGAGTGAATTTATTATTTAAATTAAGACAAAATCCTGATAATTGCATTATTCGTTAGTTGTAATATTTTTTATGGATGTTTAATATGACAAAGTGGATTAAAATTAATTATTAAAGATTCATTTAACCAATATTATAAAGTCCCGGTAATATGCACCGGCTAATGCTGTAATTGGATAATTTGATGCCATTACGCATTATGACGCCGGTAATTAATTCAATGAAGACCTGAATATAATGGGCGGCTAATAAATAAAATAGACCCATTGGAGAGATCTTGTTATGAAAGGAATGAGATATAATTATAAAATATTATAATCTTAGGCGTTTTTCAGAGTCATTATTACTATGTTGAATTAACAAGGTTCTTTTGCTAGTTTGATCAGAATGTGTAATTACTTCAGAGGTTGTATGCATAGAAAATATTGAATTATATTTGACATTTTCAAGAAAAAAATAACCTTGTTTCAGGCTTCAGGTGTAATTCAAACCTGTATCTTTCCCATATCGGAGGACTGCACTAACCTTGAGCTTCCGAGACTTTAGATGACTTTTTGGACTAAGAAATCATTGATTTGTTTCTTCTTTACCGATTGCTTCAGGCGTGTAAAAGGTGTAAAGGCATTTGAGAGTTTGTATTGAATAAAAGAGGCTCTGATTTAGCACAAAAACCAAAAACAATTCGATGTATCTGTTAAGGGTAGGCCTGGTAGCAATCGCAGAGCGGAGCATTTGTTTTTTCAGTTCATATTCAAATAACGCTGATTTGGGTTGATTCGCCGTCATCTCGATTTTTCCTTAGTCGACTCCTAAAACACCTGGTATAAGAGGGAGTTATTATTCTACTTTTCCGGTACCGTGTGGCATATTCTAAATATGTTTCTGATATTAATGACCGTGTATTTTCAGGTTCAGTTTTTAATAAGTCCATTCGCCGGTAATGGTATTATCGGAAACACAAAGAATGATTTTATTACATTTAAAACAGTATTTAAAAAAACACAATTATACATTAGTAGTTGTTGATATTTAACATTTTTTAAGGACATGTTTTTTTATTAAAAAATACATTTATTACAAATTACTTTATATATGCTATTTATTATTTTTATACGATTAAACCAGGTTATAGCTGACTTGAACCTTTTTGTTATACTAGAATATCTTTATTTAAGTACGGCCGATTCACGTGGAAGAACATGGCATTCGTCTTTTCTAACGCCAACTTCAAGGTCTTACATTCGCCTAGGTCATCCTATACCAACTGATCCATTCATTTCCGCTCTATATATTTGTACAGTCACTCTACTTACATCTCCCTATCCATATGTCTAAAATACGAATGAAAATTTGAAAATGGATTAATTTCTGCACCAATCATTAATATTTTACAGAAACAGAGTTCGAGATACGGGTTGTCATGTGTGATGCCGAAGCAAGCACTCCGTGATATATGTCGACACGTGTTCTTACTTTATATGCTGGAGTGGAAGAGAATGAAAATAATTCTCTTGAATAACCGCTAACAAGTCGCAGATGGCCTTAATATTTATAAAAGCGAGGCCGTAAATCAGTCAAGGCGCGAAAACCGTTCCGCGTCTTTAGTTCCAACATCCACCGTAAGTGTTTTTACGTGTACGACTTTGCCGATGATAGCTTGCGAGTGTGGTCCCCAGTGGAGATTTCAATTTACTTGTGACTACACTCTGGTGGGGCATAAGAAAATAGTTGTTGCCAATATTAGAACAAATATGTATACTATATACGTGCCCATTATAAAATATCCGCTTAACATAATACAAATTCACTGATGAATGTGCAACAAATGAGTGAGACTTTGTTAGCATTCATTATGTCTTTAATAAGAAACTGCTCTAAAGGTAACGATTTCTTGGGCTACCAGCGGAGTACAATATGTAATATATGCGGCTGTATCAGGTGTTCTTAGAGGCGATTAAAGTACAATACCGAAACTGATATTACTATGCTAAGCTGTGCAACTCGAATATAACATCATGTCGTAGCATCCTCGATACAAAACCACGATCTGCGGTTGTCACTATACCTACCCAGAGATTGCTGTATGCATATAATTACCGAATTATAGGCATAAACTTCTTGGGGAGGCTTATTTCGATCCATATATATCATATCAGCCATCCATATCCGCCATATTAGCTGTAAGTTATAATATAATAATTATAGGAAACAATATCTCATACATTAACCTGACTCTGTTGCTTAAAGCCCTTATGACGTCAGACAATAGAGGAATCACAAATATAATACTTAAATAAATATTTAACACCTATACACAGGACAAATACAAATATCATTTTATAAATATTAGTCATGGGTGAGAATCGAACCTACGACCCTTGGCACATTAGATAGGATCACTACCATCTGCGCCATCGGGCCCGTCAAGTACAGCTCTTTTAATTATTATGACGATGCTCTGAAAATGAAATGCATGCAGTTTCTTGCTAGAAATTTTTATTATATATAATTTTTAATTACAATTTTATAATTTAAATTATAGAGTCATGCCTATAATCAAAGTATTTATCCTTTCCTTGAAGAGCTTTTTACAAATTAATCAAACTCAATTACAGGTTCGGAGTTGATTGAAGTATCTAAATGTTCTAGTTTTGTGTAGAAAATAGACGCGTTGATAAAGCGTACTAAATGTAAGAAAACTTGTCATTTGAACTTTTAATGTATCCTACATTTCTACAAAATAGACAGATACTTAATGTTTTATTTTCATAATTAATTAGACAGCGTATAATAGCAAAATATTTAATATTAAAAAAATGGAAGAGAGCTTCAGGTCTTAATTTGTGCACTACAGACGTATCTTAATGCTTAAGTAGAATAAATGTCATGAATACTATAAATGTTATGTAGAATCCAAGTAAATTGCAACCCGCTGCGTCAACGCTCTCTAAATTGAAATTGATAAAAACAGCAATACAAATACGTAAAGTAAACAATCATTTTTATTTGTTGTACGAGTAGGTACGTGTGAAAGCGTTCGCTTATCGCGTTTTGTGTATTATTGAGTGTATTGGTCCGTAATAGCAGCAGAAAATGTGGATCAGGTGCAATCAAATGTGACACCGGGGTGGATAAAATAGATTGCAGTTTTTCTTTTGCATTTTGCCGTTCGAATAGTTTAGTTACTTAATGCCGCAAATATATAATATAAAATACTATTTAGTTTAGGCTTTAAGCGTAACGTTCATGAGTTTATTATATTTTACACTTTTATTGCTTACATTAAGGTCCGTCAATATATTTTGAAGGTAATTTAGCAAAAAATGTACTTATATAATGAAATTCATGTGCGTATAATAAAGAGTAAATATTAGTTACTTTGTTATTCTATCTAAATATGACTATATGATTAAATAAAAAAAGTTTTGAAAATGGTTAAGATAATAAAAACGTACTTGATTCTAGGAAATCATTTCTTAAATGAATTCCTATATAGTGTAGTTATCCTGGAATCTGGGAATCTAACTTTTTTAGATAAGAGAGATCGTTTTATGGCATACTTTAGATCTATGGACTGTTATCGCAGGTATTTTTTTTAAGTGATATTTCCGTTAAATAGCATTAGAATAAGTAATTTTATCATGTGTTGCATAATCGCTTCATGTTTGTTCGATTGACATTAAACAAATGAAAATAAACTGGAAATTTACAAAATTTGTCATTTTCCAAATAAATGACTAATGCTAATTCGCCTGGACCATATGTATAATCCCTTTTCGACTTTCAATTTTATTTGTGACTGCGCACTTGTGGATCATAACGAGCGGTATTATTTGAGGGCAATGTTGTGACTCAAATTATTCACGCAACGAGCGGCGATCGCGCGGCCCATCTGTTACCATTCGAAATTTGAATGAGAGGCATTTATTAAAACAGGCCCTTTGTTCGTTTGATTTCAGGATGGAGAGACCGGCTATTTCTTCAATATTAAAACTGCACTCTCAATTATATTGACGTTTAATTTACTTACAGCTGAGCGGTAACTCATCCCGACTTTGCTTAAACAAACATATATATATATATATATATATATAGCGACTATAAACTGAGACCATAAAATATGAACGACTATATATATATTATGAGACATATATATAAATAAAAAGTAAGTTTTACGCATTTGCCTTTTTAATAAATTGCGTCACCTGTAAGTAGCAACTGTGGTGTTTGTGTTCATAGCGTTATGAGAGGTATAATACCATTAAATAATAAAATGCTGATAATAACATTTTCCCCTATTAAAATAAGACAATGTACGAGTTAGCCTGCAATATTGTTACTTAGAAATCTATTTCAATGTACTAAACTCAAAGAATCTGGGAAGAACCAATTTAGAGTAAAAAATTTCAATTACCTTAATGTTGTCAAAAAACTATCATCCCTAACTTTTTTCAGTTTTTTGTTTCAGTATGCCGCAGATACTTTACAAACAGCTTTTCAGCCGCGCTTTCACGCGACGGCGTGTTCCAGAGATGAAATCTGAATCCCTTTGTGTGAGATTTTAAATTTAGGGACCATAAAAGAAGGTTCCATTTCTGAGTTAAATTTTACCTTAGTGTCAATGAGTATTGTAATGGAAAGAAAAAGCCTTGAAGATAGTGTTATGTTACTTGTTTGTAATCATAAACATATCTAATATTACTCTACGTTGATGCTGCTTATCTGCTAGCTTAAAACATTCGAAACAACGCGTTATTGATAAACAAAAGGCTTTCAATATTTTATTGTTTCTAGATTTACTATATTTTCGTGGGCGTTGTTGCCTTTTAAAATACAGTGAAAATATAGCCCTTTATAAATAAATCTGATTGAAGATCAGTTGTCATGGATTGTCAATTGTTACGTTGATATTGACACATCGGAAAGAATACGCATGCTCCTATTATTTTAAGCATTGCTGAGAATTGTACATTGCGAAATGTGAGCTAAGTAGAGGTAGCTTATAAATTAATATAAAAGGTTCCGAGCTACTAATAAGTGAATCGCTTATCAACCCGATACAAAAAATCTGATCTATCTGCTCGTGTGAGGTTACCGTGATTTGCTAAATCAAATTCCTACTGTTAGCAGGTTCATTTCCGTAACATTTAACTTTATAAATAAATAGTGTCACATTTTTTTTTGTTTTGTTGAATATTATTTCAACTTGGATAAATATAAAATAGTAGTAGGGTTCTAAAAAAATAACTCTCAACTGACTATTTTTTCGTAAAGTGGGATTACAATCATGATCGGTTATAAACATTATTTTACCTTTTATTAAATAAGGTTTATTTTGATGTAATATGGTTAATATTCCTATAATCACAACAAACTCACTTTTAAAACAACTAGATATTTGTAACAGCAGCAGTGTACAATCCCGAAAAATAATGAAAACTAAAAAAACTAGTTAAGTGTAGGTGTAGGTGGAATGAATGAACAAATTTGTATCAACTCTCGAAGCCAGCTTCTATTAATGATCTGGCTACATGTGTAATTGAGGAAACCATACACCCTGCATTTGGCCGTCAATTAGCTAAATAGGACAAAGCTATTATGTCAGAAAATGGGCACATTTATTAAAATGATAGCTTGATAAATTATTATCTACAAACTATATAAAGAAGGAATAAACAAGGAATAATTTGGACTCAGATAAAGGTGATTAAAAAGCCTTAGTTAAAAAGTTTTAGTTAGTGAGCAACGAAAGACCTCAGAATTTCCTTACAAAACGATCACGATGGGTTTGTAAAATATGCGTAAAAATTAATTGTAATCGCTAATCAGCCAATGTTAGCTACTGAAATCAAAGTTTAGATCAGACACTATTAGAAAACTTCACATCTTACTTCAGTTGGAGTAGTCAGCTCTCAAATTGCAATCGGCATTAACGTTAGGAACAAAAGACTTAGGTTTCATTCCGCTGTCTAGATTGCAAAATCGATATCTGATTACGGCAAAAGTCCTTTGAAAACGTTAATATCTATTAATTTGAACAGTTTCTAGTTTGGAACGGGTAGTGCTTATTGGTATTGGTTTTAGAGATTCCACAAATAGACCCTTATTGTATTGTGGCTTGGACAGTTGAAAACTTTATCAATCATGGCTTAGAACTACTCTGTTAATATTTGAGTGCTGATGCTAGCACATTTTGAACTAAAAGTAAATATTAGATTTTGTGAATCCGGAGTGTAATATAGTATAATGTAAAATAAAAAATATAGTATAGTAAAATGAACAACACACACGTCGGCAGGAGCGATAATAATATAAAGTCTACATAAATTATGTAAAACATCATGTTAAAAGTTACACATGGCTCACAAGGGAACCTGGAAGAAATGTCATAAAAAAAGTAATTTCCTCTTGATATGACAAGCGAACGCCAAAGGAGCATGTCTTTAGTATGTGGTTGGTCTTAGTAAAGTACTCTCGAGCGTTATTGTAACGGTTTTTCCTGAACCGTAATAAAACGTTTCACATGTCGGCCGCAGCTCCGTCGACCGCGTGCGGTCGGCGTGAAGCTAAATTGATGGGTCACTCCATCGCCAATGTAATGGTCCTTCAAAACGAACGACCCCTGGCCAGTAAGTGAAATTCACGTTTGATTAACTTTTACTAGAGGCCGGTGTTTTAGCGAAAGTGCTAGTCCCAAGTTGGGCGCCAATAACAAAGAATTGTTTATTGCTTTGCCGAACCTGTATGTTGAGTCGAAAATTGTTCGTGCCTATATGAAAAGCGGGTATAGGTCACACGGGAGCCCGCCTCGTAAAGAGAGCCTGAGGTGGATGAGTTTTCCAAATTTATGCACAAACATTTATAGCCCGTTTTTCGGTAAAGGAAAACGGCATGCGCATGCCTGGGGAGAAATTTCCAATGTGTACAAATCTTGTGGATGAGCAGCGATAGTGGTCTTTTATCGCCCGCCGTTAGCTGGTCCGTTTGAACGCTGCCACTTTTATTGCGTTACTTATCTCCACTAACAAGATGACGAGACACGATTCCGTTTCTTTGTATTGTATATATACAATGAAAATTCCTAACTGATTCCACTAACGAGAAACAACATAGCGGCTTTTACATCAAGAAGTTTAGATTTATATATTTATTTATAATATTATTTCGTTATATTGACCAGACATATTTGTTATTAAAACGATAATTGTTTTATGAACAATAAATGCTCATTAATGTTCTTAAATGTGCTGTTATGTTCCTTAGTTCTGGCCAAAGAGTCTGAATATGGTGCTGATTGAAAAACACGCTATGGTAATCTTTCAAAAGGTCTTTCTTTTTTAAAGGATTTCATTATCAAGCCCATTTTTCTTAATCAACCGCTTTAAAACATTTTAGTAGTATTACTTTATTTTATTTATATTTTTAAGATAAACATAACATTGCTTGTACTAAAAACAGATATCGTCAAGAATAGTTTTATGCAGCGTATGTAACATTAGTCAATAAGATCCAAATTTCATGTTTTGCTATTGGACATTAAACTTTGTTGACCACTGCTACCTACGCCATTTTGAACTATCCCCGATGATACAGTTGTTTATTTAAGTCTGTACCAAGATGCCATAGAACGATCCCGCCCACAAGATTGGTATAACTAATGGTCTTTGGAGATGGTTGTCAAGTTGATATTGTTAGAAACTACCTCGTAAAATATGTTTTTCCTTCTTATAAATACAAGTAGGATAAATGATTTTCCTCAAGAGCGTTGGATTAGAATTAATAACAGGGAAAAGATAACCGATTATCCAGATCCTGAAAAGTATTTCGCTTTTATGATACGATGAGAATCTTCCAACTCCATCGAATATCTTCATGTATAATAAAAAACATAAATAAACCAATCGGCCTAAAAAAATAAAATGATAATGAAAAAAGATGTTTGTATGAGAAAACCGACGCATTCCGTAATTCCGTAACCTTTTAAGGTATATTTGCTTGGCTTTCTTATATGGAATGATTTCTAAATCCCCTAAATATATATTTTTTAATCTTGACAAAATAATATTTGTAACTTCGGCCTTTTATGTTTTTTAATTGGACTGTCTTCGTATCAAAACCATTTACAATATAAGATTATGGAACTTTATATCTACTAAACTGTACTGTGATGAAAAGGGGGAGGAAAAAAATGAACATAGAAAGCTCAGTGAATAGGCACATGCATCAAGTCATTGTATTCTGTAAAAGGCATCGTGCTTAGATACAAGTTAACACATACAATACAACTAATTTCGGTATTAAATATATAAAAAGTCACTTCAAAGTTTATTAATAAAGATAACGATGAACGGATAATTAAATAATGAATTTAATTAATCCAGATTTAGAATAGCTATAAAGAGCAGGTTTTTTTTAAACATCCGTTGCGAGAAATGAACCCAATATCTGCAGTCATCAGGGCAAGCCATTAAGCTATTCAAGATATCTGGTTACGTATATAAAGAAAGACATTGGGCTTTTAAAGATACCTGGATACGAACACAAGTAAGAATTATTGAAATGTTTATTTTTACACTTCTTGTTTTATTTGCCGTGAGTTATGGGCAGAATAAGATAGTATCTCCCTTTATGCCAGATATCGTATTAGGCGACTCCTACAAGCGTGACTTAGATACATACGGCGAAGATGGGCAGCAGCAACCTTGTCACAAAGTCACGCAATGCGATTGCCATCATGCCTGCCCAGCGCGGCGGTTATAAACCCTTATGAAAATTTACAATTTTATCAGGCCTCCAGTCCCCAGCAGCTATTTTATTCTAAGCTATGGTAGCGGTTATGGTAACGATAGAGCAAGGGGTGCTAATGCAGGAAATGGACCTGGGTGTGCCCCGATGGTTCCACGAGAAATGAGATAGACCTTATATTGACGAATAAAAACGAATATTCAATGATGTCTCTATAATCCACGGGGTCAAATCCGGGGGCAATCATATGATGGTAAGAGCTACATTGAATGTCAACACCATTGAAACATCTTTTGGTCTGACATACTTCAGTCTCTTTTTCCAAAGTTTTCGTCGAATGTGGTAACACACATAGCGTTGACCTATAGCAGCAAAACATGGTCTCTTACCATTGGCCTTATTGGCTAACTGAAAGCAGCTCAACGAGCTATGGAGAGGACAATGCTCGGAGTTTATTTGCGCGATCGAATCAGGAATAAGGAGATTCGTTACAGAACCAAAGTTACCGACGTAACCCGCCAGATAAGTAAGTTGAATTGGCAGTGGGCAGGGCATTTGGTACACAGAACCGATTTCCAATGGAGTCTTCAGGTTCTGGAATGGAGACCACGCACCGGCAAGCGCAGCGTAGGGCATCCACCCGCACTAAAAGAGCAGAATCGCGCTGGACACAGGCTGCATACAACCGGTCCAACTGGAGATTACTTGACCTATGTTTCGCAACGGACGTGTGATCGCGGTTGTGATGATGATGATACTACTTTGTCAGATAGTCCACAGATGAAGACGCGGGTACTTGTATACTAGGATATACACATGAAAATATCAAATAAATTAATGTGATATTCCAGTAATTTATGAGATGTATGTTCATTTTTTTAAATCTTTTCACTTACACTAGAGGAAGTTGTTAACTTAAAATAATTTGATTTAATTTTACTGTATTAATCCATTCATGATAAGAGTAATATAATCGTGTTCTGTTTTTGATTAAACTATAAATGATGATATCAATGCAGATGCTGGTTATATAGAGGCATTACGTTTTACTACCACGGCACGCGAGTCTTGCCAAGTAATATTCTATCAGATCGTTCCATTTTAATAACATCAAAATCCACGATATACCATAAACGAGTCTTGTACCGCAGCCTCCATACAATTACGCAGGGTCGCAGTTAAATTTGCTTAATAAAAACAATTATTGCTGTTATAAACGTTCGTTGCGGGTTGTAAACATGGGATATTAGTATTTGTGAAAGACAAAGACAACTGTATAATAACTACATTATATCGGTCCAATGACCGCATTCCTACTTTATCGACAGTGCCATAGGAAATTTATAAAAGCTATTACGTCGAAATGTTGGATTTTACGAACTGTGAATTCTTACTTCCTCAGCTTTCTTATTTATTTCGATGCGACATTCTTTGTGATGCTGATTGATATGTTTGGCGTGAGATATAAACAGAGTTTAGCACTTAGATTGTATCACGACGCGCTACAATACTTTTTGGTCGATTAAAACAAAAACAATCTAATAAGATATGCCTGCTGATCTTTAGTCTGGGGTAGAGTAGAATAGTACCACTCCTATACCAGATAGCATAAGACACGATTAAAGTACTGGAATAGACAAATAGTGACTTACACATTCCAAATAGTGTATCTCGAAAACTCCCTCTTACTTAGGAACGCCTAGGTCCAGCAGTAGACGGTCAGCGGTTGATACAATGGCGGTGATATCCACTTATGTACTGTAAGTACTGAAATTGTGTACACATAGAAGATTTCAATATATCTATATACTGCGTACTTGTTCATGATGTAACAAATTACACATGACTAATGATCCGATGAATCATTTTGGAATATATTGTGTTTTTTTAAATTTCTTATCGTTGCATAGCCAAATACTACTTTAATTAGTCCTGAAAATATAATTACATCAGGTTGTTATGAATGTAAATCAAAAGATTATAATACATTTTTTTAAAAAAATTAAAATTTTGCATGAGCAAAGAAAAGCAAATTAAACATTGGTAGGTATAATAAATTATAAAGAAAATGTAAATTTCACATTCAGCGTTAACACAATCCCACTAAAGCCTAGGAAAATATATGACTTTAGGACATCCTATCCATTAATGTGCCGCTGTGCCAAAAGTATGATGATTAATTATTTTATTTTATCTGCACCAGCAAATACCTACACCTTGGTAATTGAAAATTCATTAATTTTATACATCGCAGTCGAGTATTGGTCAATGAGAGTTAAATTGGATCATTTTAATTGTACCAAATAATAATAAAATACTTTATTCAACAACAAAAGGAAACAAACTAAAATACATTTTGATACTTAAGTACCTAAGTATCAAATACCTAGCCTGTTCTTATAGGCACCTGGAATTTTAATGTAATTCTTCG
The DNA here is from genome assembly GCA_020976665.1 of Heortia vitessoides. NCBI lineage: Eukaryota > Metazoa > Arthropoda > Insecta > Lepidoptera > Crambidae > Heortia > Heortia vitessoides. Next base: position 5,748,872 of record JACJUM010003129.1, read on the forward strand.
GGTTCAGAAACAGTAAACGGTTCTCTGTTATAAGGTTGGTCAAAAATTTATGTTGATTGCTATTAAATATTATTGAATCATAATAATATTAAGAACAGTCATAAAATAAGAGCGCTTATAAACGAATATCTTAGGGGCTTTTGTCCAGGTGTTATAATGTCTAGAAAATTATATTTTCTTAATTAATACCATCGACCGCGTCAGTGAGAATAATTCTAAAATTATATATTAATAAAACGTGTAGTTACGAATGCAAAATAGTAAATATAAAACTCAAACATTTTTGCTGAAATATGGAGTCTTCAGGGTTATTCGTAATTTGTTATGATATACAACAGTTAGACCCAAAATTAATTGGTACTTCTAAACGGGACGACCCCGACAGCGTAGATGGTTATGATTCTATCTTGTGCGTCAATGGTCGTGATTCTCATCCAGAACAAATACGCACATGTGCTAAATACAAGTGAGTTAAGCGACTTATCTCCGGGTCAGGTCAATCTATTATTATTTATGTTTAAAATCTATAACTGAAAAAAATAATTATATTTTGACAACAAAATAGTGGGAAAAATCAGGGTTTATAGGCCCCATATAAACCCTGACCCGGAACAAAGGTAAAACAATACTTTTCAAGATAACCATACTAAGAAAATTATCTATCGGAAAGCTTACAAAGCTATTTCTTATCGAATATTATGTCTTAATACGCTCTTAGTTGTCTAATGAGGTACATAAACCAGAATTCGGCCATAATATTTACTGTGCAACGGACGGACAGTAGATTTACTATCTCTACGCATGAGCGGTTTCTGATGGCGTGACGCTAACGCACCCGGGACCCATTTCCGAACGGAACTCCAATATATTTGGCTATACTAGCCGCCACCTGAAGGTTTGCTTCAAGACTTAATAGATACTAATAATCCATTCATTTTCTCCAGGAACTTCGTTACATATATAAGAATTCTTACAGTAGACAACATTGTATATTTTTGTTAAAGACTATAGTGCCTATGTGGATCCTTAAATCCGTTTCTATAATTAACACTTTTATTAAGATATACGGGGCCATATAATGGTTCGTATGCGGTCTGGGATACATCTTGTAAATGAAAGAAGATGAAGTTATTAATTAAAAAAAACATAATTGCACTACTCGTGTCAATAAACTAAAAAATTAAATCAAAAATCAATTTAAAAAAATTAAAACCAAGAAATAAATTTCAGCCAATAGCAACGTCGGATACCGCTAACGATGAACATGCAGTTCATTTTCAGTTTCAGTTTCAGTTTTATTCATAAAAATTCAATTAAATTAATAAATATGTAGTTCTTTTTGTTTTAAAATTTGGATTTTTTTTAACTATCACGTTTATACATAGTAATTACTGTTTGATATCGGAATTTAATTATAAGATAATGTTTGTGGACAAAGTGGACAGGCGATCTGTCACCTGTCCACTTTGTGGTAGATATCATGTGCAGCGTTTGCCGATGCATGGTCACTATTCTAGATCTTTCTAGTTATTTCCTATTGGTGGCTGGGCTTAGTCAGTAACTATAGATCTCATTCCTAACTCGATCTCGCAAACTGACTTCGAGGATGGCTTTCTCCATATTTTCATTTTTTAGGCTATTTTAATATAAGGCGCATTCGGACGAACATACATTGTGGCTATCTCAGTATAAATTTTATTACAATTTTATGTATTATAAGCATTTCTAAATATTCTCTATATTTACACGTTCTTCACGTACAATTTTATTAGTATATCGGAATGTAAAGCCATTATTGATACAATAGGAAGCCCTTTAGAAACAGCTCCGAAATAGATTCATTGTTGCAAAGTTATTGTGCTTGAGTCTGTAACTTGATACCAGTAGTAATTTCATATTATAATACAATAGAAAAGAGATATGTGTATGTTATAGTAATAACAGTAATCTCTACATTTCATCGTAACTTTGATCATTCTGTTTTATTCATCTTATCGGACTCTATATTTTGCTCAAGTACCTAGTTCAACTTCTTAACTATAAGCATTTTATAATCGTTAAAACTTTCCGCACTCTGAATATTGTTTTGACTTCAATGACCTGAGATTCACACGGGTCACTAGTCAATATGTTCTTTGAATACATACACTATAATACACTAAGCATTCTCTTACCGAGCAGCCTGTATCAAGTACCTACATAACTAGCCAAAGGACACATATAAATTAATAATGTTAAATATATTCACACGACACGCTTAAAGCTCTTATGTTACAGATATCAGGCAACTCAGAAACTACACATATAATACTTTATGTCTACATATGAATCAAAATGTTTATAAATATACCAAATATTGCAGTATATTATAATAATTGTAAATAAAATAATCAGAGTCCATGACACAAAAACGGGCGAGTCCAAGCAAACGTTAATTTTAAGTTTTTCCCATTCAAGTTTAAAACAACAATCCGAACAAAAGCACTTGCTAACAATGCAAATAGTTAGCGATTGCAGCAATGCACTACATTTTATCTACAAGGGTTTTTTAGCGATTTCATTTCTGAGAAGATATAGTAAGAGGTAGATATAGTAAACCAGATATTCACTAATGAAATTATAGCACAACTGTAAACTTTTTTATGTTCTTAATTTAAAAGTTCAACTCTAAGTATTGGTGTACTCCAAAATGATTCTACAAAAAAATTAACTTTTATATTCTTCGCAAGGAAAAACCTCAGTTTCCATTATTATGAATGTGTGCATTGCCGTTATGGCGTCCAGCCTTCGCCAACCATCGTTTATATATAAATAGGCCTTCGTGCTTTCGGCGCTTTTCAGGGACCACCACCAGTGCAAGAACCAGATGCGGTATGTTCTGCCGATGAAAAGTAACAACAAGTACCGCGTGGAAGTCCACTTCCTTTTGTACAAAGGTATCGTTACTTTTAAGACCGCCTCTTACTTGTCCTCGCAATCTACGAATCTCCATTTGAAATACTGGTAATATAATCTAGGTAATATAAGCTAAATAATAATCGAGGCCGATTGTCATTGTATGACAATTAAGTGTTGTACATGTCTGTTTATGTGCCTGTAAGTTGTGTCAAGTCAAGTCAAAATTATCTAAAATAGACCTATCAGGCCCTCAAAATAGTCAACAAACAATATAATCATTTATAAATATAGATTTATGAATTCCAATAAATTACTCAAATGACCGATAACCATGGTAACGTTGTGAGTAAAAATGTCATCAAGGGATCTACTTTAAATCTAGTATGCTGGCATAACACGGATCTTAAAACTTAGTTTACAGCAGGTTCATTACATGAAATACCAGAAAAGCTACTTCAAGAAAAACTGGTGGTGATATAGGTTTCAATAACATCTTTGTTTCAAGGCCTAATATGTAAACCCGATTTAGAAGCGTCCTCTAAGCATTTTTTTGTTATTTCATCGATAGAAAAGAAATGACTGTTTGTAATACTCCGCTGTTTAAAATTGTTGTGTACAGTCGTTTAACCCTTTTTTTTAGAAAATATCATAAATTTCTCTCTGGTCTTTTTGATACTCTAGGTACCGATGGTACATAAGGTTGAACCCTAAAGACTTAAGCGTAAGTTATTTTTGATCCCTGGAATATTACTGTAAGATGGGATGTAAATATGGACGGAGTCGCGGGTAAATTGCTAGTATTGAAAATTCATTTACTCATAGAATATATTCATTCGTGTTCATACCATATTCTATTCTACATTTTATTTTTAGTAACTAAAAGTTCAAAAATTCCAAAAATTATATTTTAAATTCTAATGAAAAATATAAGTAATACGAAAAATAAACTAAAAAACAAAGAACTTGAATAGTATCAGGGAAGTAAATCTATTTTTATATTCTTTTATTATTACTGGCGGGTATTATATTGTTTAACTTCAGGTGGGCTTGAAGGTAGAGGTATGGCCGTAAAGAAGAACAATACCTACATATACGAGTTAACTATATTTTAGTCAACGTAGACATAAGTTTATTTCACGTCTGGTAGGAAGTTTTCAGGAGTAAGAGTAGCCTATATGCTCGCTTAGGGTCCAGTCACGTACATATTTCACCACAATTGATGAACTAGTTTAGCTGTGAAAGCGAAAGAAACAGACATATAGACATCCTTTCACATTTATACTATTAGCACGGACATGGGAAAACTACTAAAACGATTTCTTATTCTTATTCTTCAAGTGAATGTAAGTGTTGCCTCTCTATGGTTCTTCCTTCTCTATGGGTCTCATTGAACTGATTTCGAAAGTTTGTTTTTTTTGTTTAATATCTATTTTTTTTTTTTGATAAACTTGTGCTTCAAATATGAAACGCATCAACTTTCAATAATCAATTTATATATTTATATAATGCTCTAATAGTGATGAAAAATGATCTAATAGTACTAGTCGTAAATCAGTTTGATAATACAATAAATCCTTATAGGTTCTCTTTGTCGAATACATTTTTTTGTAGACAGCTCTCATATAATGCTACTCATGTATCATACGCAGTGAAAGAGGTGATTCAGGTTGGATTTATTGTTATGATTTTTTATATTACATAAATACTACCTATTCGGGTCTAATGGCGATTCAGTCATATCTTGTGCGCTAACGGCTTAGATCCCACCTAGAACAAACATATAGGAGAATATTATAAATACCTTTCCTATGTATTTGAGATATACATGTTATGTCAGGACATGAGTGTTCAATGCTAATTATCCTTTGAGTTAGGTAAATTTGCGCCATGTTGTGTGAATATATTATTATTCTTAACAACTCTAATAAATTAAATGAAAATTGTATAAATATGAATTCAAACTGTAAATGATAAGGACAATTATTCACTCAGCTTAACTGCAAACGTAAACCTTATAATAATTATTATTATCATTTGTATTGTAGTCAATTAAGTATTTCTAATATTTGTTAAAATATTCACTACTCATAATAAAACTGCATTTTAAAGCTATAGCATGTTTAAATATTGTCTTAATATGGCCTACCAACACTAGATATTATGCAGCCATTGTTCTTGTTAATTAAGGCGGTCTGATACTATTTGGTCAATACAGGCGTAAAAATAGTGTAAATTTTTTCACTATATCTGTTATCAATGCAATGCGTCTGTTTTCATGAAAAATGAAATATCACAGTTCAGCGGAGCTTGAAGTATTCGCAATTTTGCAAGTATTTGCAATGCTAAACATTATTTAGTTTCTTTTGAGGTGTCAAGAAAACCTTTCTATTAGTAAAAGTATATTAATTATGCAACAAAGCATAATACACTTGGAAATTTAAAATGTAAACAGATTCAAAGAATGTTCAACAATAAATAATCAGAAAAGATATACGGCTGGACCTTTGTAACTATTTACACTGGAATCGAAAAGCAAACACGATAGTTCCGAAGAAGACAAATATAGCTTCTACTTCTTTAAATATTTACCGTACACCTTTTAAATCTTTTTAAATATATCTGCATTTGAAAGATTAAGTCCTTATTGAAAATTTATTTGCAGATTAAAATAAAGTTTGATAAACTTATATGAAACGTAGAAACGTAACGTATAAACAAGTCCATATTATATGACAAAATGTAAAAGCCTAAAAAGGCTGAACGGATTCAAATGAAATATAAAATGAAACAGTTATAAGCGAAGAACTTAATATAATTTTAGTGCCCACCTAAATAAATTTTATACCCCAAGTATGTACGTTCCTAAAGTAAAACGATTTGAGTTTCAAAATATACATATATCAGAATAATTGTACGATGTACGTGCGTGCCACAATGTCGTTTAGATAGGTAAGGTTAAAATTAGAATTAGCGTTAATATAAAATATTTGGTCTAATTAACTCTAACAGCGTAGACATATTTTAATGGCATATTATAAAAAAAAACTTAGCCTCGCTTTTACAATTCTTTATGAAACACTTGGTGAGCATTTATCAATTTTAGTAGGTATTTCAAATTTATTGGAAGTGATATAAATGCTTTTCTAGAAGGAATTTTAACACAAGCAATTTTAAACTATCTAAATTGGAGCTATTCATTTTACTTTTACGAAGTTTTAGCAGGTATATAATGAATGAGGTTATAACAGAAGGACTATTAAAGCCACTTCTTCTAAACTTTTATAGAGTAATGAAATAAGTGCTTGTGTTTAGGTTATTATCGGTGAAAAGACCTCTGTGTTTGGTTGCGGTGCTAGGAAATTGAATCGGTTCGGCAATAGCAAATTATGCCCGATAAGTCCCTCGACAAATGACCAATGCAAACAGCTTACTAACAAACCCTGCGAACATCAAAGTATTTCCGATTAGAAAATCAATAAGAGAACGTGGGTATTTTATTTTATTTTATTTTGTGTTTGAAAATATTTAAATCCGGCTTTGATTGTGCTCAATTCAATCATTTATTTATCATATTAATGTTACATGCGACAATGTCGTTAAATCTGCTCATAAACTTAGATGTTTTCTTTAGATATCACAAATTTAGAAAGGACGCTAGTAAAAGAAGAACCCTTAAATAAATGAATAAAAATATTTGAGCTTTTAGCCGTGGAATACCGGCAAAATAACGAACCTCTCTTTGTGACCTATCGTAAAGGTACTGACCAGAGCACTGTATATCCAACTTACTAATGTGGTTCCAATGCAAATGGCACGAATGGGTAGCATTCTTGTCACAAGTCTACCAAGTCTACCACTTATTACATGTAACAACCTGCGAGGTAAACCCCGTATGCATCCACGTTTTAAATTGTGCGAAATAATAACAAGATATATTAAAAATGATAAATCATCAAAATAATATAGAAAATGGTTAAAAATATCGCTCTGTTTCGAAATATGTCGCCACTAATTCTGACACAAACGAATTGCAAATTAGGACTAGCCTACTAAAATATATACTTGAAAAGTAACTTGAAACCAGGCTTAAGTAGCTTTCCCTATTTTTGTAAAAGAAGCGTGAACGTCTATAACGTCACTGTGCTAGTTTTCGAGTTCATACTGCCTTTATATTGCAGAATTTAAACGTAAGATGGATTTCACCGATGGATTTAAGAGAGAATTTATACCTAAGATTCAAAGTTGGACGTATCAGGGCAAAAGGAGTGCGAGGCTTGTTTAAAGAAACTCGGGAACTAATGATCATGATTACAGCCATGGATCTTGCACTGCTGGCTCCCCAAAAAGTGGCATTGTTTCTATAATTGCCGCGCTGCGCTTGCCAAGCATTTAACAATCGCAGAGCGCAGCTTTTGCGAAGAGAATTCTGCTACCCGTCTAGGGAAAATCCATTCGAGCTACACTGTTTCGGATGGATATACCACCATATGTCAGTTTTAGTACATTAGTCGCCTGTTAAGACACCTGATACAGAGAGCAATACTATTCTACTCTGCCTGTACCTCATAGCCCTGCATACTAGAACTTATATTACGATAAATTTCAATTCTCAGTTCTATACAAGGTAGTACTAATCGTCACTTTGTTTTGTCGAGTTCATTCAACGTTATCGTACGATACGTTATTCAGTTGATACATGCATGTAATAGCTGTGTGGAAGTTGCCGGTAGATTTAATAGTATAGTTCGTCATTCGCATAGTTCTAGTTAAGTCGTATGGCGCACCGTCACCGGACGGGAATGCTTCCTGAACGTCATCGAAGTTAGACCAACTAAGTTTGACAGTTCGCAGCGAGTGTACTCGAAAACTTGAAGACACGTGTTCTATGTAATTGGGGACATTATTCATATGTGTTGCCAAGTATTTCAAGTGTTATATACGCCATTTGGTTTTATATCCGATCACATAAATGTTAGATTTTTGATCATTTATTTTGTGTAAATTAAATCATTTGTATTAATGTATACTGTTCAACGTAAAGTCGATTCTATGCGTCGCACTCACCTCTCCACAACTTTTTTTTTATTACTAAGTCGAAAAACATTCTTGTGATCTTCATTATTAGTAAGCGTTACCATAGTTTAGAGTCTATAAGAATATACTATAGAAGTATGTCATAAAAGCGTTGCCAACTTTGTGACTTAAAGATATTATGTCACATTACCCAGTAATTTCACTGTAGATTGGAAGAAGTTATAATGTGATATCGCAAGAGTATATCACATTAAATTCACACGAGATTTCATTCATTGACCTGACTCCAAACAAATGCAAATATCATTGTATACGTATTTTTTCTGGGCGAAAATCGAACACTGGAGCACAAAATAGGTACACATGCGCCATGCGGCAGGTCAATATTCTATAAAATCTCATGCGATCCACATGTTTGACAGGACAATGAAAAACATATATTTATTTTTACTTTTTCATTCCAAAAGAATACAACATAAATACATTGTCACTGAGGGTACGCAAAATTGAAATAAAAAAATACATGTATTTATGCCTGCAGCTATCCAAAAACAATCTAAATGCTTTTTGTTTAATAGAAATACGTGCTATGAATGCACACTATATGATTACAATTATAGTAGGGAGCAATATTTAAGCATTTTGAATTATATTTGTAATAAGTGTGCAGGTAATTTTTACTCTGTACTATCACACAACACAAAAATTTACCCACCTTTGAACGTTTATAAATTTTTGAATTATTTCAGAACATAAGTTACATTTTTTTCATTTCATTTTTCCATTTTTTTGGTGACATCACTGTAATCGGCAACATTTTAATCATAAACCGAATAAACAGCTGGTCTACGAAGCAATTAAGTATCAATTATTTTTGTATAAAAAGACTTCTAGAAAGATTAATAATGAAATTTCGGCAATTTTTTTAGGTTATAAGATGCAAACAAAGAAGTATGAAAAAAATAATCGGTTGTATTTAAATAAATGTAACTTAAAAGATTTTTTTTATGTTAGACACCGTGCTCTCGGGCAAGCCTTATGATGTGTTGTATGATAGCCGATGTAGACATAAAGCTCTGGAATAGAGACCACGTACCACCAAGTCTATCCACGAAATGAAGAGACGATCCCACTAGAATATTGAAACGTTTTGGACTCGGGCCACTTATAAATAATGTTTGAGTATTTGACATTCAACGGCTGAGAAAATAATTTTAATTTAGCCCACACAGCATACAAATTAATTTTATTAAACTCTCGCTGTGCCGTGGTATACCGGCAGATTGCCGTGGGGTACTGGCAGAGTAGAATATTACTTCCCTCTGTACCGGTTGACGTAAGCAGTGACTGATATAATAGAACCTACAGATATATATGGGTATGTCCATCTAAGCGTAGCTCAAATGCTTCAGGGCGCGAATGGGCAGCATCGTTCCCGGTGTGAAGCAACACTCGGCGATTGCTACCACTCCTGCCCAGCGCGGCAATTATGAGCATAATGCTGGAGGCCTATGTCTACATAGGCCTCCAGCATTATCCGCGAGAAAGGGGGATTTAGCAGTGGACGATTTTCGGTTGCTATGATAATGGTGATAAAACTCCCGTTTAGATTGATTAAGAGCAAAAGGGGAGAAAAAGAAAGGTTATCAAAATTTTTGCAATCGTATCTTATGTTGAATTAGTAGAATACAAATAGTTTATTTACGTGTTGGAATTATTACATCCTTATAATATGTATATAGATCATTTCGTATACTAGCTTGTTCTGAAGCCTTTGGTAAACCTGCTGGCATTGTTAATTTGTCGGGGCTTATAGGGGCAGTATTTGCTTTTGCTGACCCCGATTGAGTTTGTAGCAAGACTTTGGTAATGGGCATTATTAGTTCTTGCTTCCGTAATAAACCTTTCCGTTTTATTACAAATGGCAAATATCAATATATTAGTGTGCTACGATTATGTTTTGTGATTTGACGGTCAATGTGCAGGTTCTTCAAAGGAAACCTGTATGGAAAAGTGAAATAATGTCTCATAAAAAATACTTTTTTCTCTGATGTTGATTTGATTGATGATTTTAATGCGGTAGTTTACTGCTATATCTGGTGGTTTGCATAATGAATTTACAGTTTTGTAAATAATTTTAAGTACTGTCAAGTGTTAAAATACACAATAAATAATTTAAACTTAATTCGCAATAACGTTGCTGGGGTAATCGTACTGCAAGTTATTTTGAGAAGCATCTATTTTAAACTTTCAATTGTGTCAATGATGACTGAATTATCACTATTATTTACTACATTAGCCGTGAGGTACCGGCTGAGTAGAATAGTAGTACTTCCCACTGCACCAGGCGTCGTAGGAGGCGACTAAGGTACCAGAACCGACAGATGGCGGTATGTCATCCGAAACGGTGTAGCACAAATGCACAGGGTGGGGGTCGGCAGCAGCAGATTGCCAACACACTTTCCCAAAGCGGAAATTATGGGTAACGAACCTCTCTTGGAGAGGCCTATGTTTAGTAGTGGATTTTCAATAGCTGGTATGACATATATGATGTATTTATTACAAAATTCATTTGTTATTTATTCTTCATTTGAGTGAATAATGACATATTATTTGTTTAAGTACACGATATAAATTATGAGTGTATAAAGATGCTGCCTCTCTTACTGATAGAGTCTTGGTGTAATACATCAGCATAATTTATTTCAGTCCCAACTGTTGTGTAACTCAAAAGGATATAAATGTTGATACCCAGTTAGCTCTAATGGAAAAGCTAGGAAACACGTGTAAATTTATAAGTGTTATATTCAGAAGAAGTCACGTATATTAAATAGTTTATTTCCAAGTACGAAATATTCTAAATAACGAAGTAAAATGATTATAGTTGTTATGTCAGTCAAAAAATATTTCAAGTCTTAGCCCTCAGCCAACTGTGATTTGATAAAAAGAAGTTTTTTTTATATAAAGATACATTATTTTAAGTCATAATAAATTATCTCTATGAACGTCTTTGAAACGCGCTTTATTTTTTTTTAATGTTTTTGTTCGATGTTTTGGTAATCCTTGGTAGCCGTTCTCATGAATGATTAAAGATGTTCTGTGAGGATTTGAAAGCTAAAACTAATACCTACAGTAAAACGTTGTGTTTTAGCGTGTAATTAAGTTTGATCTAACGAGATGTAGTGTTTGGATGCGTCCAGTGTAAGTGCGCAGACTGCAAAATTTTCTGAACTTCTATGTTTTCATCAGCTATATGTTATTTGACCCTTGTTTGGATTTTTGTGTGGTTTGGCCGATATAAGAGATCGTAGTCATATTCAAGCCGAAATATATAATTATATATGTCATATTTCCAAACATGTTATTTTTAAAAAACCATTTGGTTTATACACCACCAATTGTTTATTATCGTTATTTTAAATACCTTAAAATAAAATTTAAATCCAAACTGGAAAAAATAAAGATAAATATGTCTTAAAGTGCTGGAATTTGTTTTTATTATAATTAAAGAATTTTTGAAATTTTACCCGATTAGTGGTTCCACGAAAGAAAAATTGTTTAAAGTAGGTACTTGTCTAGACTTCTGGGTGTTATTTTGACTGGGTATTCAGTCATTTGATTTACTTTGGTTGGATACCAAATTTCTTAGAATATTCTTAGTGTTAAGATAGCAATTTTTATGTAACCCATTTTTAATACGATAAATAATAAACAACAATAACCAACCGAACAAACAAAAAGTAATAAGAAATATTTGTCTCGGCTTTTAGAAGTGAAAAATATTTTCTTTATGACAAATAATAACAGCTTTGAGAAAAGAATAAAGCTGAAATATTAATTACTCAAATAGAAATAACTAAGTAAAACTAATCTATTTCAGTTCAATACAACTCAACGTTTTATTTCTTTGACTGCACTTTGAATAAACAGATTTCGTTATTATACTGAGAGATACTATATTTCTTCGATAATCATTTTGTAGTAAATAAATTAGTCATTTTATTTTGAACTATATAAATGATTTAATAGCATATCCTCTCGTCACATTGATAAGAAGGTAAACTATAATTACTCTCAAAACATTCAGAGTAAATACCATAAACTCTAATAATATTTCTACTATGACTAAAACAAGTGTGATTTGTTATAATTGTTTAGTTTTAAGAATGTTTAGAAGCCAAATTGGACTTACGCTTATATCCAATACATATTTAATTTAAATTACTCAAGACGCTTTACAGACTCGATAAACAGACTGAATGGTCCTGCAAAATCTGCATGATTTATGAAAACCCCAGACTGTCCGTGTAACCGAGACGAAATTAAACATTGTACTCCGCATCAAACAAATTAATACCATCGAATGTAATTTTGGATAGAATTTGCAACAATCATTCCCGGGGGACAATTGATTACGTGGCCTAACATCCGTTCATCAATTGTAGAGAGATAAACGTCAGGCCGAGTTTGCAAATGACAAATGTTTGCTAATGACTCGCCCGCCGAAAACCGAATAATTTCGCGAATATTTTACGGGGACGCTATTATGCTAGAAGGAAATAATTATTATTGTTATACGTCTATCTTTTGAGAGCGTCGTTAGTGAAATTGAAATACATTTTTAATTTACACAGATGGCTCTCAAGACGTCTGGCATGAGAATTGGAATTGTTTAAAAACGTTGTTAGAGAACGAATAAAGAAATAGGTGAAATAAATTGGATTGATTGATTGGCTGCGAAGGTTATTGAATTGGAAAGGTCAAAGAATGTTTTGGGGCCATTGTTGGGGTTTCCGTGTTCGATTGGGTTGTGATAAGACGCACAACGACAGAAGTACTTATACATTTAACGTTGGCATTAAAAGGGTGCTTAACACTCTACGGATTGTGCTCTGTGAATAATGGAGAAAGAATAGCTGAAGGAGCCACCATTTTTAACGGTCGCTGAAAAGAGTCGTAACTCGGCAGTCATTCAACGCAGTAATGCGAGTTACGTGACGCCGCGTCAGTCACGTCGTTGGGATTGGTTCGCTGTAGTTTGATTTTACACAGTGGTTTAGAGATATTAGTAATTTATACCTAAATATAAAATAAACTGCAATATAAAAATCAACAATTATATATACATATTATTGTGATGAACTTTTGTATCTGATTTGAGTCTGGGTGTTACTATATGTATATAGCTATTATAATTGCAATTCCTTTATTGTAATATCCGTAACACAAGTGCCCTAAGCTTATCTCAGAGCCATATCAGTATGAGATATCGTGTGAATTTATTATTATTTATTCATATAAGTCGGCAGTGGAGGTTTGTTAAACTTTGTCTAATCTGTTTTATTACTAATATATGATGATATAATCGATAAGTACGAGTGCGAGTTACTTTCATATGAAGTTTTTTTTAAATTAGTGATGTATAGAGAGCAATACATGAGTAGTACAAGATTATTACGGGGAGAAACTCTTGTTATTCCGTAAAGATCATTATCGTTTTCTGACAGCTTGACTGTGTAAAAAACTGCGTGATGCGTATCAAAGTGCATCCTTAGAGAATAAAAAAACCAGATCCCACGGCAGCCAAACAATTCCTTAACCAGTTTTATCCATATATTTATATATATTTAAATAAAAAGTTGCTTATGTGCTATTCCAAACTATCAATAGTGTCTGTACAGAATTTTATCCATACTAATCCCGCTTGTCCGTCATAGAATAACAACAAACATCTATCCATTCTATCCATAAAAACTTTCGCCTTCATAATATTCGTAGGATTTATCCTCGTGGACAAATGACAAAGCCCACTGGGTGTCCGCAACGATACGTTCCGTACCACATGCGATTTATTATACAAATGAAATATGGCACGACACTAAACAGCCTAAATAGCCGGCGACCTGCATACATAGTATGAATTTGCAAGCCTTGTGGGTGTTCAGATATTGCGTGCGATTTACAAAAACTACCTACACGTAGCGTTGCGTAAAACAATAACCTGTATGTTATAAAAGAAACCTAGTTTTTTGTTTAGCCTGTAGGGTGACCCTGTTGCAGCTCAGGACAATTACCACTTACTTATACTCATATATTTTAAAATAAATTTCGATAAGATGATATAAGAATAGAATAAATAAGAATAATATGACTGTTTGTTCCAATTTAACTCACAAACCAACATGATTCAAAATATTTTTTTCCATCTACACACATTTTCACCATGTAATATAAGCTGTATCCTTATCTTAACTGGGGCTATATAAAACATGTTTTTTTGATTATTGTAGCAAACAAAGTCTAAAAACTATATATAAGGTTATATTATCAGGAAGTAACTTAAGATATATTCAATCCAGTATAACATAATATTACAGCACTTTAATATTAAAATAAAATTTATTTGTTAATTTTGCAATATATAAACAAAGTATAACTGTTCTATAAATTCACAAACACTCGACCGAGTCCAATGCCTTTTGCTCTCCAGGTAACAGGGATAACATATAGTAATAGATAATGAAGTGAACTCGGAGCAAATTATGTAAAGTAAATAAAGTAACAGGATTAATAGGTTGCAAGCAATTTTGTGGTTCGTATTATGTGCTATACAATATATAACCCGATACACATACTAAACATTAGAGTGCTAAGGGCAATCGGTGTCAATTAATGATTGACGGGCAAATAAATGTAATTTTTAGAACTTCGTATTTACTTTTCTCTAGTTATTTTGATGATACCAGACAATGAATATACGTAAATTGAGAGCAAAGACGAAACTACTTCTATATCTTAAATTTGTAATATAACTAATGAGAAAGTTTTACTTAATCATTCTAAGGAGCTTTTTTATTATAATCAGGCTCTACTTTAAAACCGTATTTTTAGTTACCAGCTTTTCTTTGGAAGAAACTTCATATTTGTTCGTTAGCTTGTCAAAAAAGATGTAAGACCCAGACTGATAAGCCATTTAAATAGTTTTGACTCGTTCCTTGAAACTTTCGGTTTTTTTTTATTCTTAATTTAATAAGTTGTCTTATGGAATGAAATTCTGCATAAATTTTGGAAGTTGTTGAATATTGCTCTACTGAAATTTGGTATATATTGAAATTTTTATATTATTATAATTTAAAACATATATTCAAGTCTGTTAATATGTCGATGTAATAAGAACGTTTTACAAAGCTGGATATTTATTTTCTTGAAACTATAAAAAGTTTAATATAATGTAACATAAACAACATAAACAAACATAGCCAACGACAGTTTTCATTGGCAAAGTTTAAACTGAATAATATATCATTCTGTGAGATGCTTTTTGTTTTATTTACTTATATGTTGATATATTGCAGTGATGTATGAAGGCGTCACTAAGATTTTTGGCAAAATGCTTTAGTAGTCTCTACAAAATTCCATTTGGCGCAAATCTTCTCCTGTGTTTTATTGTAGTTTTTCCTTTGGAACGTTTAAAAATTAGTATGTAGGTTTTATACTTTGTTTCAAATTTTCTTTTTTTTTTCCCATAATAGAATAGTACCTCCCTCTGTGCCAGGTGTCGTAAAAGGTGACTGAGATACTGAAACCGAATGATGGCGGTATATATCCCCGAAACAGGTGGCGGTATATATCAAATGCAACAGGGCGGGAATGGGCAGCAACATTCCAATCACAAAACTACGCTCTGTAATTGCTTTAACGTCTGCTCAGCGCGGGCCATATTCCCCTATTATAATTAATTATTCGACGTATTGATTATGTTAATTTATCTTGCTATAGAACTATTGCTTCATGGGTTTGTATATCTACGTCAGAGATTAATAATTAATCGTACACTTCTTGCAAAACAAATTTTCCCCGATACTTTGTGGTTTCCCTGTTTTGATAGTGTGCGGAGCGAGTGAAGAGCGCAGTGAAGTCCGCCGTCGTCTTGGTTAGAAGTTGATGAAAAAAGTTTTCTTGTAGTTGGTTGAATTTTGCAGTTCTTTCGCATACTGACGTTCATAAATGAATATATTTAAGATACTTAAAATTATAAGAGATTTTGGTAAAGTATTTTAGTATTTAGAAGAAAAATGTGTTTATAATGACACAAAATTTCACAATATTTTTAGTACCCGATATATCTAACAAATTTGCAATAATATATTCGTGTTGGTGTAAAAAAGTTGTTGATGCAGTTTGAGTGGTTTTTATTGCGTGTGAGGCGAGTCTCATAGGTAAGCGCAAATGCAGGTCAGCTGACAATTGAATTAGCTATTTTTGGTATTTTTTGGACCGAATAAGGAGACTGCAGAGAATCTTAAATTAGGTTAGTTAGGATAAATAGCGTGGAGTATTGATGATCGTTGAAGCAGATAGGAATCTCTATCGGTTCTTAATAGGCGACCATGTCCCAAAACAATTGGTACGAAAAGGAAACTTATAGGTTGCCCGATTATAATCGGCAACATTGGTTGCTAAAAACGCAACATGAATCGCAGTGATATCACTGTGGAATTACTAGTGGGCGTTATAGTATGAAGAGGACTATAGTACTCCGCTTTTGAGCATAATAATAAATAGTAAAAAGTCCATATATGGCCTTCTCTAAACATACGACTATCCCGACAGAAAATATAATCACCGAGACATGGCCACTACATCATTATGATCCTCAAAAATGACTATGATAATATATAGGCCATTTGAATCACATGTAGAATTCAATTCCTAACAAGAGACCGAATATAACTATTCCCCACAGAGCCTTAATAATTTAATATGGTATGGCGAACATTTCTATAGAAAATATTTCACGGTAAAAGCTTCGTCATACGAACGTTGACCAATGAGATCGAGCCAGCTTACACGAGGGACATTCCACTCACGTATATTTCAAGGAGAAATGCATTTGCTTCAATAACGCTCAAACTGTTTTAAGACATTGAAAACCGTTTCAATTCTAGCAAATAGATATGAGCGGGATTGGACTTATTGTTTAGTAAAAATAAAAATGTAAGCTGAAAAAATATATTGGACTTGGCGACAGTTTTTGATGGATATTTGTTATTTTGTGTGATAAAAACTGATATGAATCAAGAAAAATGAAATAGTGCTATTTTTACAAAAACAACGACTAAGACAGACGGTATGGCGTAATTATTCAGGCTTATCTTTGAGTGCGGAACCATAAAATGTTATTAATATTACAATTCAATAATAGAAACAGGCAGATTTTTCAAAAACTGTCCAATATTTATTCTGTAAAAGTTTAGGAGTTGACCAATTATTTACTTGATTTAATAGATAAAACCGAAGTTTTTTTTATTATTACGGATAAAAAAAAATATTTTGACAATCTTACTTTATTTCTTAAGTAAAGTGAAGATTTTGTAAAGTGACGAAAAGTAGCAGAGATCTTTATGCATTGCCTCGTTTTCTAGCATCTAAAGTTTTTACGCAGTCGTTTGAAATACCTAATTATAGGTTTAGGCGTGACCGCTTACTTTGCGAAAACTTTGGACGTGAACTCGATATAAGATATTCATAAGCGGCCGATACGAATTTTTGATCGGATACAATAGCATCTACTGATTCAAAACACGTTTCTATGGAGCTACACAGGCAATGCTCTCTCGTAGACAAGAAATTGCCCTCTTTACGGCTTACTGGCGAGGGTTTTATGTGTGCCACTTACGAACACTGACTTCCGAGGTTGACAATTTCCTATATTCTAAACGTGTTACGCTTTTAAAACGAGTTTCGATAAAATTCCATACCTGGTGCATTGGTACAAACATGGCTGTGAGTGCATTACCACGTTATAAAATAAAGGATGAGTTTCCACCAAATAAATCGATAGCTTATGAGAATTTTAAGATAATATTTGAGCTATTGGTATTTTATTTTAATAAGAACACATTTGAAACTGTATTGTTCATTTGAATGTGAAATCCAGCCGGAAATCTTTTAGAATTTATTTGTTGTATTTTTGAAGAAACTATCATATTTCAGTTTTGTGTTGCACAATATCAAAAATCTTATAGAATAGATCTTAAAATGATTATAAAACACAAATAAATGAACGCCACTCATAGCAAATATAAAGGATGACAAGATCAAAATGTTAAAACATTTATTCTCAGCTATATGGTATGGTATATTTGATCCAAACAGTATTTATGTATGTTAAAAACATCAACCCTTGGCAATGAGCAACTGTTTCTTAGAACGATTAGTGACAAAACATTTTACTTCCATTGCCGTCACATACCGTTATTGTTCCCACGATAATCATCTTCGAAGTATCGAATTGTACTCGATACACGAAACAAACAGTTTTTGGAACGCTCCCAAAACAATGTTTGCCAGAATGAGCCCATGGTAGCGTTTCGGTTAATAAATTAGGCATTTGTTTTTCTTTTATAACCAATCACTTTCACAAGACTGGCACAACATTTGGTATTAGTTTTAGGACTATTTTATGACGCATAAACCCACAAAAGTGGTCAAGTAACATTACATTGGGACATTAAGTTAATTACAAAGGGCATGTTGATTAGCTGATATCTGGCAGAAATCACATTGGTGATCTTCAGTCGCATCATGTAACTATTTGGTATTGGAAAACAAAGTATTTTATCTTATACTTATATTATAAAGAAGAAATATTTGATGTATGTTTGTAAGGAACGATTTAACTCGAAATCTACTCCACAAATTTAAATTATTCTTTCACCATTAAAAACTACATATTTAAAGGGTTATATTTCATAAAATCAAACTATAAACAGGTAAAATGGAATATGATGAGGCTAGATTTATATTATTGTGCGCCGAAATGAATAAATTCAAAAAATATTTAAAGCATTTAAAAATATATTTTAGTAAAAGGAAGTTACATTATTCTCAAATAATATAAGTTATATTTAATCCCTAAGTATCAATTTTAACAGGAACTCCCCAGGTAAAGCCGTCGTGCCCTGCTAGTTTATAATAATGGTATAAGTGAGCGTACCTTTTGAGATATTGTATTTGGCTCGATATCAAAATCTATAACTATTTCCTGGTAGGATGTTATAAGGTTGCCAAAGTGATAATTTCACATGAATAGATAGATGGCTGTATTTTTGTGGAATCTTTCAATTATTTTCTATTGTGTTTGTTAAATTGTTTTTATTTATTTGTATTAAATGCAAAAAAAAGTATTTGTCTAAATATTTGTTTATTATGCTTACACGTCTTATTTGTGACCCGATTTTATTAAATTTGGCATGATGAACCATGGCTGTGTCTTTGTGAAATATTTCAATGATTTTTTGTCATCATCATCATCATATGGTATTTATTAAATTTTTTTAAATGCAAAAAAGTAATGTTTGCCTGAAAATTTGCTTATTACGCTTGCACGGCTTAACTTGTGACCCGAGTTTTATTAAAAACTGGCATGAGGAACGATGGGAAAAACAAAGGCTATATCTGTAATCCGAATTGATTCCGATGCGAAATAATATAATTTTACACGTGGTATGGAGTGCTGTGGACGAATTGGTGGATGTAAGGTATGGGATATTTTTAGTCGTTATTCTAAACAATATTTATTTACGAACCGGATTAAAGCAATTCTTAAGGTCTTAAAATTTTCGACTACTAATTTATAAGCTTGATAGACATAAGTGCATACTGGAGACTTATTTTTAAGGGGAAAATGAATGTTGCTACCCCCTAGTAGACTAATATTTTTGAGTGTTCTTTAATTACTTGCTATTACTACCTAGTATTAGATGCCCATATTTAAACATCAGTTAGAATTAAGATAGAAAAATGGTATTCTGAATATAATTAATGATCAAGGTAGTAAATTTGATGACTCATGTCATGATTTCATCAATTTCTACCGCCAAAAAGCACTGCTCCAATTGCTATGTTTCGGTTAGAAGGATTAGAGAAGTACTGAAACCATGTGGTGTAATATTATGTAAATATGTATGTGATGCGTATGTTTCAATGTTGACGGCAGGCTGCTGACTTTTTTGTAACGCGAGCACTTAAGCACGGTAAAGCATATTTAGAAATACTAGTGGTCACCCAATCTTTAATTGTAAATTAAATGTATTATTTATTGTAATAATTACATTTTAAGATCGAGTTTTATTTGATTTCTTATCATTAACTAATGACAATCTTCAATGCATAAGCCAAATTTTGATAAAGGCAATATAATTAAAAAGAATGTGCTCACTAAGACCGCTTGTAGAACTTTCACACTAACTATGTACCCCCTTTAAAGATGATTTACGAAAAAATATTTTACACGAGTTTTATGACTTTTTATGAAGAGCCTTTATACTGAATTTCATTCGAATAATTTCTAAAACAGCAAAGTTTCATACTAACTTTCATTCCCGTTTTATCTTTTTATGGGGTTCATTAAAAAAATCCTGTCTTAGTGCTCCTCTACGTTATAAAACAAATTTCTGTACAAAAATAAAAGTTTCTAATCCTTATATTTAAGGCGCTGCGATGTGTCAGTCAGTCAATCAGCTTCACCTTATATAAACAAATAGATTAGTTAGTTTTTTTAATATAGCTTACAGTGCATTTTGTATACAAAATAACTTTATACACATCTAATATGTTTTTAAATTTACGCTTTTATTAATTATAATTAAGTAATTAATTAGGTTTTAAAATTTACGCTTCATGTATTGATATATAAATATTGATAATAAGATACCAATAGAAATCTTTCAACTGAAATATAACGGGAAATTATTTGGATAAAGATTTTTAGACATGTGACATGTTATATCTCAGTTGGTGTGATGAGGCGGTGTCAGTGGGTATAATAAATGCTCGGATTTGCTACGTGAACTGTTGACAACCGCCAAACCGAACTTGCTATTAAAATACAATGAATATGTTTGGTACAGAATATATTTATACACATAAAAGCTATGTTTGTAACGAATATATCATATGAAAAGCGGTCATAGTAAATAATAGTATTTAACATATATGAAAAATCTAATTATATGTAAATACTATTATTATAAAAAGAAAAGATTTGAATGTTAGTTACAATTTTAATCTGTAACTACTAAACCGATTTTTAAAAATTTTTCACCATTAGATAGCTCTTTTTTGGGAGGTAATATAAACTATGCTATATTTTTGAAAATAAAAGAGATCGCTACATAAAATAGAACTACGTACACATGATTTGTATTTTTGTACGTTAGTTAAAAATCAACTCAGAATATACTGAATTCATTTCATAAACTCACTCAAGAATAGGAAATTATGTTATTATAAAGTAAATTGAGTGATATATTGTAGTTCCTAAGCCTGCTAGTCAAAAATAAGCTTTGATGGTTAGTGGTTGATCGTTGTCATATCAGCTGTCAGACGTATGCTTTAACGAAAGTTTTCCAAAAAGATCGGTCGTAGGCCAGTTGCATCATTCCAGATATCCGGTCCGTATCTGTATCCAGTTTAATCAATAATCTGTCCACCTTATAGGTAGACGTTCTATGCTGCGTTTCCCGCGGTCTCCATTTGAGAGCATTATAGCGCTAATGTGTATTAGTTCTGCGTGTTATGCTTCCTGATTACTGTCATTTCAATTTGCTCAGCCACTCAAATATGTACTGTACTTTTCCTCTTCTACAAATCTTTCTATATCTAATCTGATTTGATCGTCAAAACAGACTCCAAACAATGTTATCTTCACAGCTCGTTTCTAAATGACGCTTCAGTTGCATAAGCGGTTACCCAAGAAAGATCTAAAGAAGACCCGAGCTCGTCGTCAAAACTCTGACCTGAGTATATTATGTATAAGCTCCTCACTATCTCACTCCATTGTCAACTGTTAATATGCGTAGCTAACTGGTTGGCCTAGCTTGGAATAATCATACTCATTTAATTGATATTGGTCTAGGTGTTACTGGAGGTAATTCAGTAGTAATCAATAAACAAAAAATGTTACTGTGTATGTATAAATGTTATGTGATGTACGTACATACTTACTAAAATTAATATCGTAATTATGTGTGTAATTATACTCTACTGGAAATAATGCGAAAGTGTATTTGTTGGAATTTTATTAAATAATTCTCTAGAACTCTGTAAACTTATTCATCAATTACAATTTTTCTACTTTAAAATGAATAAAACACCTAATATGAGAACAAAGAACAATTCAGTTGAAATGAAAATTTCTTTTTGAGGTTGAAAATACAAGATAATTCAATTATTATCTCATGTAAATATCCGATTACAACGAACTTATTATTAAACTGACATATTTTATTTATTGTCTTCAAACCATTAGATTAATTCGAAGATTTGATCCGAGCTTACACTCAACGCATCCCCATCTCAATTCACAGATGTAACGAAATCGCGCATCGTATTTGCGCAATTAATTTATCTTCCAATACAACTAGGTCAGCATACTGCTCAAACTATTACTCACTTCTCTCATATTTACCGTGGAAAAAATGAACGTCCAGATATACGGGTAATTTATATAAGCGAAAAACTCACTTCCGCTATTTTGCTGCAACAAAATAAGGTGATCAAAGTTTTGATTGATAAATTACAATATAGTAATTACCATGGGGTCTAGAAAAGTACTAACTCTTGTACCAGGTGTCGTAAGAGGCTATATTACTCGTATGAAAACCACTACTCCTGTCCAACGTGACAATTTTGGGCAAAGCTGAATGTTCTTCGGCTAATACCAATATCTAAATAAATCATAAACAACTGTTATCGATATTGTAAAATACAAAATGTCATTAAAAATACTAAAATCTAATTCAAAATAAAATTAAACAGCCAACTAATTCTTTTTAAATATTTTATTTGTACTAAATAATAAATAAATAAACCCACAACATCTCATGCATTGACATGACTCCATGATAAGTCGCTTAAAATACTTGTTACAAGAACCAGATAATATATAAATACCTACATATATTTAACACCCAGACACAAAACAAACATACATATCGTCATATAAAAATTTTTTTTTGGTGGGGATCGAGCCCACGACTTTGGGCGCACAAGATTAGATTACTACAATTTGCGCCATCGGACTCGTCAACCAAGATAACATGTAGCTTAATTACGGCAAAGGCACTCGTGAGAAGAACTTGTGGTAACGAAAGCTGTATTAATAACCTAGTTGTAGGTGTTGTAATTTTCCCAAGAGGTGTCGGTGTTCATAACTATTCACTGGAAGCAAGTGGTCGTCAAATCCGATTAGTCTTAAGTAGTCTCTATGATTAGTATTTTCAGACTCTGCTTATTTCTATAAATAAGTTTACTTGATATTCACAGAAAAATCTCCAACATACATACAATTGTACTTGAACCAATCATTTTTTTTGTGTCCGAGTAATTCATACAGACGGTTCATTATTATTTTTTTACGCAGCCTTCTGTTAGCACCAAAAATAAAAAAACACTGTTACTAAACTTGAGAGAGAGAAGTAAGAACTTGTTTTTAAACTTGCCAACTTTTTTATGGAAATACAAATATTCATTTAAATATTTGACTTTAACCAATGTAATTAATGTACATTACATTGATTTATATAATTTTAGGTCTCAAGTATCTAATTGGTATCACAAATTAACTATTTGTTGTTTTGTAGCATTACTTGTATTAGTACAGCCTTTAGTTATATGGTACAAAATATTTAGGAATTCACCAAGTGAAAATAATAATAAATTCATAGAACATTTTATACATTATACTTCCTTCCAAGATAAGTCGCATAAAGAACTTGTATTACAGCCATCAGACAACAGACAACTCATAAATTAAATACTTAAATACATATTTAACACAAAGAATAAATTCAAATATTTAACATATAAGTATTTTCCTAGGTAGGGAACTAATTTACAATCTTTGGCGAATAAGATAGGAACCGGTCTATCGAATAAAGTGGCTTAGGATCTGATTTAGGCTGTTCTTGTATTGTAGTCTTATTGGTAGATTTTTATTTGACAAGTATTCTATACTTGTCTTATCCTTTTTTGAACTGAATTTGTAAAGGCTTTACAAACAACCAGAAAATTCAATTTACAAAAAACAGCCTTACTAAACTATCTATCCAACATATGGTAGTATTTTAAGCACATTTCTTATTTATGATATCCAAGTTTCATAAGCAATTTTTAACTTGTCTTTATGAAAATCTGATATTGCAGTTATTGCAGTGTGTTGAACTTGGGTACTCTAGAAGTTTTACGTTAGGAGATAGTAAGACCCTTTTTATGAGCTGAAGCTGCCACATATGTAGTAGATATTATTTGTTTGATACATTAGACATGTATCAAACAATTTTGTTAGCAAGATATAAAACTTGTTTCGTTGTACGTTCATTAAGATAAGATGATAATTATTATGTCGCCACCACAATAGCAGATTAGAGAATGTTAAAGAAAATATTAATGATAAGCTGTCATACAAATATTAAAGAAAAAATTAATTATAATTTACTACCCAAAGAAGACATAATTAAAATCTTCTACTTAAAACGATAAACGATATATATTTTTTGTTTGTAACACCAGAACGTCAGAACGAACGAAGGACATAAGTAATTAGGTAAATAAATAAATACACGCAACACTTTATACATTGACCTGATTTTGAGGAAATTTGTTTAAAGCCCTTGTGTTGTAGACCTCGGACAACAGGAATCACAAATATAATATTTAAAGACTTATTTACCCAGACTCAGAACAAATACATATTTGATGTAAATATTTGTTCTGGGTGGGGATCGAACCTACAACCTTTGCCGCAAAAGATCACGGCTATGATGAGATGTGGTCTGGATTAGCAAAATAATTATAAGACCAGTGGGATATATTACTATTGTTTTTGCCAGAGAAAGCAATCGTCATGATTTTTGTACAGTAGTAGTCTTAGTTCGAAAATGACTTCGAAGATTCGTTTTCATTCCGGACCGCAGGTAACAGCTCATTGAGTATTTAGTATAGAATCAGTCAAGTTATTTCAAATTTAATCAACGTTATTAGAAAAGTTGAACACATGACGAAGTTATATCTTATATCCACTCTGATGAATTTCATAAATAGAGTTAATAAAAACTTAATAACGAGCCAAGCCACTCGTATCAAAGCGAGTTCATATTGCGCCGTATCATTTTATGATTAAGCTAGTCGTTGCCTGTGGATTTGCTTATGTGAGATCTTTTAAGTGTAAGTAAAGTAGTTGTTGTAATTATGTGCCATTTTATTACAGTTATCTTTTGAATGTTAATATTAAGTTAATTTTGCTACTCTCTTTTTTATATGCTACTAGCTGTACCCGCGACTTCGTCCGCGTGGAATAGTTATTTTTTGGGTAACATGTCCAACTTATATAAACCTTGACTTATATAAACTTTGAATGTCATGTTTATTAAAATAATAAGTTTCAAGTTTCTAGCTCCAATTTTTTATCAGCACACAACCCTTTTTTCGAATTAAAAATAGCTTATTTCTTTTCTCAGGGTCTAAATATTGTCTGTGCCGAATTTCATCAAAATCGGTTTAGAGGTTTAAGCGGGAAAGCCTAACAGACAGACAGAGTTACTTTCGCATTTATAATATTAGTAGGGATTCAATACAGAGTTATGTTAAAATAAAATACATTTTGACATAATCCTGATTGGCACTCATTATTCTGTGTTTTAATCTTCTTGTTTTTATTTTGGCTCCAATTTCATCTTCCCTTAAAGTGTTTCCTTTAGAAGTTGCTGAGTTGATGAGTCAGCTATTAGTGATATTTGTATAGTAATTGGAAAAACCAATACACTTGTGTTATGTTTTACTTCTACGTTACCCAAAGACACTATACGATTTTTTCACTAAGAATAAATACATTCTTACTATTTCCAAGTCAACAGATTTGCAGGCGCTGTTGTTTGTGGAGTTTTTTTAGTTTGATCATGTTAGAGACCTGTCGTTGTAGTTTTAAGACCCGTTCATGGTATTATATTTTCCAAAAGAGCTAGCTGCTCGATGATATTTGATACTATCTAGCTTTTACAGCATTAAAAATCCACTAAGAGAATTTTCACATGTGTTCAGTGTTGTGAATATTTATTTATGTATAACTGTACTATATAACCCATTATCATTATTTATCTCAATTTATATATTATCAAGTATAACAAATAAATAATAAAGTAAAATATACAATGTACAATGTAGTTTTGACCCCAACAATAGGTTCAAAATACCAGAGTAAGCTTCTACATTCCGAAAGCCGGATCGGTTTTACCCTGTTGGGGTCTGCTCCATGCTACTAATAACTCCTGTGACCTGCAATTCCGTCTATATTACGATCGCCCTGTGTACCTTTCCCACGTTCGTGTGTTCACGGTTTTACATGGGAGTTTGCGAGTCAGGGATTTGTATTAACGGTGACGGGTTTAAGGAACTTACAGAGTGCTGTGCCAAAGTTAATTTGTCAGTCTTCAAGCAAATTCACTCTTATCCTTATTAATATTATGTGTGACGTTATGTGCATTTTTAAAATCCTTTTTTGTAATTATTTTTAACGGATAATCTCTCGAAACTTATTTGTATGGTTTGAACTGTGGGAAGTCGTGATAAAAAGGGAAGACGAAAAAACGCGTATGAAGTCACACTTAGAAAGTTAGTTGAAATATAAAAGTACACCATGAAATAAAAATTCTTAGAAAGTTGTAGTCATTATCTACTGTTGAACATTGGTCTTCCCAAGAAAGGGGACTTTTGCACTTACTTGCTGTGCTGGCAAGCGTGGGGGCAATTGTAGAGTGTAGCATCATAATTGAAAATCTTCTGCTAATTCCTGCACTGTGCACGAGCATAGTACGACCATCGCCTTATATCAACTCCAATACCATAGTCGTCTCTTCCAACACACCTGGTACATAAGGAGGTAGGTACTATAATACTTTATCGCCGTAGATATAGTATAGTTTTTACTTTTGTATACGAATTTAAGTTTTGTTAAAAATATTCTCGCTTGATACAATTTTTATTCTAAAATTTATTATATTTTTGAAGATTTATGTTATTAAGCTTTGATAGTAATAGCCAATAGTAAACTTCAGAGATGGAACTAAGAGAACAGTTATGAGTTTGGAATTATTCAAAGGAGTAACACGTGCAGAAAAAGAGATGAACATTTGAAAACAAGAAATAAAGAGAATTTTCTTTTACGAATACGCAAGACAAGTGTGACAGTAGATTGATCAGTTAGTAGCGTTTATCCAAACACTTTCAAGTTATCATCGGAAAAGTGAAAATAGATTTAGTCCTCGTTCTTGGAAAATTAAAGTACGAGTTTAAGGCAACTCTTATGAACCTAACGTTAACTCAATTAGATGCGTGGTATTAGAAAAGTTATAGGAAACTTTGCCTTTTTATAGTTAAATAAAAGTTAGTTTACGAAAACGAGACAATAGTCGGAAAGACGTAGGAATCTAGGAAGGAAAGATAGAATAAGTGAATTCACTGACAAATTCCTAAAAACCAAATTGGATTTCCAATTGAGAGATCACTTGATCGCAACCAAAAGAATTAAATATGAATGGTAAAGACTGAAAAAGCGAATGTCGCGAATATTAGGTAAGCCTCTTTGCTCAAATTGAACAGAATCATTTATTTATATCGCATGGTAACATACGAAGCTTCCACATTTATTAAAGAAGATTTTGCCAAGAATCGATCCCCAGTAACGCAAGACGGTTTGTTCTCGGGTCAATATACCGCCGTTACTGACCCGACCTGCATTATGATCGGTCTGTACACACCTGCCGAACATTTGACCCTTCCTACACATTTTCATGACCTTTTGCTGTAATGTTATTTCGGCATGTCAGCAAATTTTCTTCGGGTTGCCCATATGCATTTAAAGAAAATAAGCGAAGTGTAAAATTAAATCTTCATACAGCCGATTAAAGCGGTTGCTTATTCTGATTATATAAAAGTTTATTATCTTTTTTAAAAATATATTAATACGTTATATATATATCTATTATATCGGTATATCTATTATAGCACGTCTTATGCTTATTTAAATGTTTAAAATATCCTAACAAAATGTATTATGTTACTGTAAACCATAGAAAAATAGCTGTAAGTAAAAAGCGTACATCTAGCTTTTTTCTTTTTCTCCAATACTTCATTATGCCCAATGACAGGAACAACTTTATACAAAACGATTTATAGTAAAACTTTGTTTTAGCTTCCGGCAAGCGATACATCACTTATAGCAAAGTTGCTCGGGTTCTCATGCTTTAAACTAAAGCTACCGATAACACTTCCAACGAATTACTTCAACTGGACTTGTATTTTATTTCATTTACTGTATTGTGTAAGTATTATTTTTACCATAGATAACCCGGCGGAGTACTACTTTCTCTATGCCAGATGTCGTAAGAAGCGACAAATGAACCGGTACTGGTAGATATACTCCATATCCATCCGAAACAAGGTATGGTCTTCGATTGCCCCCACGTGTGTAATTGTCAGGTTCTAAGCATAGAGCTATTACGTGAAAAGACTGTGTATATGGCCCGCTGGTTCCAAATAGATTTCACATTACAAAAGTATATCAAACTGATGAAAATAAGAGATAGGTAAATTAATATAAAAAATGTCAGGCTCTAATCTTGGAAATATTACGTTAAAAGACCGTGTATATAGCCCGGAGGTTAAAAGTGGAATCACATTTAATGTCAACCGGATCTATTTTCTTGTTCCCGGAATCTCGATTATACAACCAAGGCCATTTCCCGAAGATTTTTTATATCAAAGAAAAAGAAACATACACTCATTTGCAAAAAAACGGGCGGTGTGAATTTTAATTAAATTGTGAGTCATGGACTCAAGAAGACTGGAATAGGCTCTTCCGATGAAGCCAGAATATCTCTGTTCAGTGAAGATCGACGTCGGCGAGTGTTACGAAGATGAGGAGAACGCTTTGCAGAGGCTTGTTTTGAAGAAATCACACCTTATGGTGGGGGCTCTGTTATGTTTTGGGCAGAAATATATTCAATGGATCGTACAGAGATAGTCTTCATTGAAAACTGCTCACTGACTGGACATTAGCCGCTTTAGGTAAAGAACTAATTTTTATGGACGACAACGCTCGCGCCCTCCGGTCTGGCGATGTGGAAGCGTATGTGCAAGAGGTTGGCATTTGTTATTTGGATTGGCCAGCTCGAAGTCCCGACATCAATCCTATAGAGTATGTCTGGGACGTTCCGAAACGACGCGTCAGATCAGTACAGCCGGCTTCGCAGACCATCAGAGAGCTAACGAATGTGATTACCGCGGAGTGGCAACGTATTCCGCAAGCAAGTATCCGGGACATCCTCGCTAGTATTCCCAGACGAATTCAAGCTGTGATTTTAGCTAAAGGGGATCACACTCGATACTAAACATTTATCTGCTTTTACTTTATTAAAGCAAAAACTACTAGTGAACTTTAGCATTAAAACCTATAAATTTTATCAAAATTTTATGATAATACTGACGAAAATGATAATTTGCTTATTAATTTACAAACTTGTGAAAGTAAAACTACCTATAATTATCAAACAAACCATTAGTAACATTTGAAATGGTTCATTGCTTAGGTGCCCGTTTTTTGGAAATAGTGTATAACGCGCGCATGGACAGTAGTAAGTTAAGGTAAGTTACATATTCAGTACTCATGACTTACTACAAAGTCGGTTAAACTTGAACTATATTACTAGTAGCAAACTAGGATAGAGATATCATAGAATATTTTCACGAGTTACAGCAATCGATTAAGAAGTAGGTCAACCGGTTTAATTTTGTATTCACATCCAATATTAAACTCAATCACTCACAATTTAAGGCGAAAATTTAATAGATAATGTTCTTTAACTCACATTATCTATTTAATTTTCGAAACCATTTATTTTTTTGAATATGCACTAGAAATTTTGCACACTAATTCATTAAAATAAGCATACCATATATACTACTGTTTAAGTTATATCAAGCAAAGGTCGTAGATCGACCAACGGGCGATTATTTATTATATTACTAATATGATACGCAATATAAAATTTAATCAATGGTGCTATATAATGATAAACAATATATACTTATACAACTGTTTGCAGTTGAGTGAAAGCAATAGGTCGTCTTGAAATAAACAAGATTACATTAAGGGTTAATATTACAGATCTAATGTACCTAAGGTCTAATGTGCTACAGTGGAGCATAGTTTGTATATTTTTGGAGCTAAATTGATCAATTATACAGCAGAGGGGCTTTTCATATCATGAAATTGAACCACAAATCTAATTATCTCTGCATTCTAATTTGTAAATATAAAGTTTGGTGCATATATAATATGGCTAATTATAATAAAAGTAGATAATAGAGCAGCTTACAGTTAAATTAATGGTTATAAAATATAGCTAAGTAGTGGCTTTTGTCACCTTTACATTTTAGTAAGCTAATAAAGTGATATTAGTCTATATTAGCAATAGGGTGACCAATAAAAATACTTAATTCTCAAAACTCTGATTGTAAAAATAGGAAGCAAACCCTCCTTGTTTTTCTTTTTACCAAATTGTCTCCATCTTGTTGGTGATTGTCCAGGGCTTGCGAACGCGTGTTCAACATTCGAGAACATCATTAGTTTTGATCTGCACCTTGCACAATGCTATTTCAATTTGCTAATCTGGAATTTATCGGTAACTCTGAGGGCTACAAAATTGTAACAATTTATTCAATTGTATTATGAATTGCTTACGATGTCATATTTACTATTACCTAGGTAGCCCTAACTTATATTGCAAATGTATATATTCACACAACATTCTTCTTTAATTCTGCGATAAGCCGCTAGGAGCAATTGTGTAACTATAGAGGAATCACAAATATAATACTTAGATGTATATTTTTAACACTCAAACATAGACAAAACACCAATGTCATCATTTAAATTCGTTTCAATGTCATCAATTAGTTCAGCATATATTAATAAAATATTAACAATAAATCGATATTTTGGATAATCTTAGTGTTACCTAAATAGGAACAATATAAGACATAGACAATAGAGAAGCTTATCAAGACATTGGCATTGTGCCTTTAGACTAATTAATTAACGTATGGCTATATCACACGGCGCTTAAGGCTGAACATTTAGCAAGATTATAGTTATCTTATCCCAAAAGTAAATTACTAACATTTACGTACTACCTGATATAAATAGGTCGGATATAGATCATAATGATATTAAATTATGACATATATCCGACCTATCTATATCGAACATTGTAATTATTTTTCATCATTTGCTTAATATAACTTAAATATTAGTATGTGTAATGCTTATTGTAATGAATGTGTGTATGTATTTCTAGTGCATTTTCTAGTATGCAAATGTTACCTGTTACTTCCTAAAGGCTAATCTGGTAAATATTTTTTTTTAATTTGCCTTGTGCGTAACAGTACTCGTATGTATTATTATGAAGTAGATCTCATACAAAAGGTCTACGTTGGTATCTTACTCTCACCTAATTCTAACGCCAAAAAGCAGTGTGCGTATTATTGTCTGAAGGAAGAAAGAGATAGCGAATTTACTGAGTAATGTGGCATAATATCCTCAAGTCACAAGGTTAGCAGCGCGTTAATGATACCCTTGTTATTACGAGTGTCTAAAAGCTGCAGTGATATTTGTTATCAAACAGACTGTGTGTATGCTTGTTTATCGACCTTGCTTAATAAAGTTATGAATTATATAGGTTTATTTTGATCTTAGCAACAGAGGAGTGGGAGATCGCAGAGCGAAGCTTCAGGACTGGAATGGTGTTGCTAATATTTGCCCTTGTTGCATTTGATACATACTGTTTTGAGTGGACATACCGCCGTCTGTCTGTTACGGCCTCACTCACCTATTATGACAGCATTGTACAAAGTAAGTTACTATACTTAACTCATTGAAATTCTCTGAATAAAAAATGTTTTTGCAATTATTCGCAAAATAACAAAACTTTATACAGTGATTATCTTGAATTTTACTCTTGTATTATAGAGAGCTAAACGTATTGTGCGGGTTAACAATAAAGAAGCTTACAGTCGACATTAGGCCGTTGAGTTGCCAAAGGCCGCAGCCTTATGTCACATTGTCTCTGAGCCTAAGCCTAATGAATTAATTTGTGGCTGTATAATGTTTGTTGGTGCATATTTTACAAAGGCTCGGATTAACTTACTAAAGAGAATTGCTTATGGGCATAGCTATCTTGACAGATTTTTAAATAAACTTATATTGTTAGTTATTTGAACCCCAATAATTATTTAGGACTAATATTTTCACTGCTAAATAAATCAGTTGTAATAATACTTGGTATGTGAACAGTTTTAGCACTAGAAAATAGGCTTCTGTTGTCCGCGGAAAAGTCCATATGGGATTTAATGAGCATAAAGTGAAATCGACGTGGATAGGATCGTCAATAAAAAACTAGTATACATACATATGTACTAACTTATTAACTGTATTAACTTATACTAGTATACACAATTAAACTAATATTTTATTACTATTTTACAACCAACGTTACCAGATCTCTAGATTTTCATTCCACATCTTGATATTGCTGAAATTGAATGTATCGCGCGTGGCAGGTATTGTTTACTGTTTAAGTGGATATTGGAAATAAAATCAGTCTGTATTTTTAAAAGTATATATACAAATAACGTTATATATTTACTTTAAAAGTTTAAAGTTAAAAGTGAATGGAGAATTATTGACAGTCTATTTTTTTGGTTAAATAACAGCTAAACTTAATGTATGACGCCAAAATTAATACTATTTGTTTCTTATTCATTTTAAGAGCCCATCGTAATTCGCGACAAAAGAAAACTTACGCCTCGCAAAAAAGGTTCACACAAAGCCTCATCGCGTTGTATATTAAAATAACTGCAAAGAATATCGTCGCCTGAGGCTTGTTTACATTTTAACGTATACTTTAGAATGAAATATGTGGTCATGGCGGGAATTTTAACATTATTAATAACGTCTCTCATTGTGCTTAATGAAAAAACGTCAAGGGGACATTTTCATTTTGACCGTAAATTCAGTGAGGGAATTTAGTCGACGTCCTTCACTATTTCTACTCAGTCCTTTTTAGCTGTTAACATTTGTTTTGTATGTTTGTTGTCTGTATCAGTCATAGAATGTCACTGTTGGACATACGCCACCTAAAGATAAGGAGATTTTGTCGCTTCTTACGACTCCTGGTACAGAGGGATGGAGGTGTAATATTCTAGACCGCCAGTACCCCACGGCTAATTTACATTTGGTATGTATACATTACATATATTGTTCTCAGAAACCTTGTTGGTATAATATACTATATTATTTATTAACTTGCTAGTTTTTTATTTAAATAGTTTGTAGGAAACTTAAACAAACTTTTTTTAAACAGTGGACGACCTATGTTGGATATCCTTACAGGAAACAAACGTACATAATAATATTTACATACCTCGTTTGTACTTCACAACTTCTCTTAAGTCATCAAAAAGTAGCTATGTTTAAATTGTATGTTTGCGGAATATACTAAATTAATAGTATCACTGCTGTTTCTCTAGAGAGAAGAAGAGGTCCACGGAGTACTCTGTGTACTTTTGTAAGTAAGTAAACACATTTAGCCTGTAATATTAGTTTGTTAGTAGTTCTAACAATTGGATGATGGACCTGTGTCCTTAGGGCACTATACAAACTCAACAAACATAAAGCTGCCTATTTTCACATCATTAATTTTATACTCTGAGGTCAAGGACAGAGAGTAGAGGTATACCTCTTACAAAGGTCGTGAGAGTTCACTTGTTTCTGCCGTCAAATAGCAGTGTTCGCATTGCTATGTTCCGGTTTGAAGAGTGAGTGAGCCAGTAAAATTACTGGGTAATTACTTAATATTTTAAGCCATAAAGTTAGCAACGCGCTACTGATATCTTTGTTATATTTTATTAGTGTCACGTATTATAACTTTCACGAGGACTGTATGCTTGTTTGTCGATTTTTAGTATTATATACATACACATATTTATTACTTTTATTTTATATAGTTGAAAGACATGTCAAAGGGGTAAGTTAATTTAAAACATCTGCATTAATATAATATTATATGATTACGGTACTCAGACTTTGAGTTGCAAAGATGAAATTAAGTTACTGGCCGCATAAATAATTCTATTTGTACCCCATAAATCCATATGGATTTAAATACAATTATGTTCCACATGAATCAAAATGTTAGTATTCCTAAATGCTTAATGCAGAGGTCTTGTTTGTATTTCAAAGTTGAACACTCAGTTCATTTAATTAAAGACTTTTAATATTGCTCGTTGGTGTTTGAATTTTGTTTATCTAGTCCTTAATTAAAAGGATTGATGGAGCGTATTATTTTGAATTAATTGTGAGTTCCCTTCAACAAGACTCAATTTACATTCACAATAACACGAGGACATTAAATTTTTTGGGCAATTAAATTTTATCACTCATTGTTTAACAGTTTCATAATCTACGCGGTCCAAGTTGCATTAAAAAGAAGGAAAAAGTCACATAAATATGAATATATATATATATATATATATATATACATATATATACATATATATATATTTACGTGACTCTATGACATATGTATATGTAAATATCTATATGATATTTATATATACATATGTATATATAAATCTCATATAGATATACTAAGTACACGAGAAGGGGACACACACATCCTATCATGGTTAATGGATCACTTGAAATATTAATACACTGATTGATATAGCACTTAATAAATTGATAGATGGATAAAAAAAGTGCTAATTCATTAAACATGTAGCCGTGGTTGTTTCCAAACAAACGTGTTCCATTGCTTGTTTAAGGCTTCATCAGTCAACGTCAGCGCGCAGATAAACCGAGAGAGAGTGATGTATAGTACGTATAGATGGGGAAACGAGTCTGTGAATAGTTTAAAAAGGGAATTTTTGTGTAATTTCCCTGTACAAACTGGTTCTTAGTATAAGTTTTATATATAAGTTTTCGCTACCAGACGATCTTCAAACATACCATTAAAACCAAACATTTTAATAAACGTATACAATCTCTCATTTGAATATACGAAAAATAAATTGCCATATTAGATTGTTATATTTTTCCAATTTTGTCTGCTTCATTTTTCTGATAGCGGATTATTAAAATTTGTATCACGCCGAGTTTATTTTGAATATTTGATGATTTTTAATTGCTTAATTTCTATTTAGGTATTTATTCAACAATATTAAAAGTTTAGGTATTTTTTTATCTGATCTAAGTCAGTGTCATTTATAAAAGTAATGAATATTTTTTTATATCTACATGGACTTTGGTTTTGATTTTTTCCAATATTTTAAAGCATATTAAAGTACATATTTTGATGACTTGACTTATTTCTTATTTAATGTCGTTCCTTGTTGATTCAGTTGGGAGTTTAATTTCCTAAAGGTAAAAAAACTAATTAAATAATTATTCCGTTGATATTTCACAATTCCTAAAATAGAGTGCGTCAACAGGCTTATTATTCTGGACTACTATAAAAAAGTTAATTTGCCATAATTTGTAATTATTTGATTCAATTTGATGTTTTAATGAAAGTTATCGTTTTAAATTAACGTTGAAGGACATATAATTTTGTATTTAAAACACTTGCCTATAAGAGATAAATAACATACTTTAATTGAGTATGTTCGGATTTAAATCATTTGTCCGTCAAACTCAGCCAATATGTAGCGAATAGTTCGAAATACATTCCAGTTGTGTATCAAAGCCCTTAGTTAAGTAACCTGTGTTTGGACAGGTGTGGGCCGGGAGCGGCGGGAAGCTCCTAAAATTTCCAATTCCCTTGACCCTCTAAATCTTCTACAAACGCGGGTACACTTCAGCGACTTGATATTCCATCTAATGTTTTATTGCCCTAGTTTTACTGAAGTAAACATTTTATGGACTATGCGGCGTCATATTGAATATAAAACAAATATCATGTGATTCTAATTCATTAACAGATAGAACTTACCAACCTTAGCACTTGTATAAATTAGGCGTTTAGCACTTACTTTATGAAAATCATGCGAGGATTGTAATTTATTTGAAATAAAAGGCCATATGTCAGATGAACAATGTCTTTTTCGTGTAGCATATACGTGTAGTCGAAATGTAGCAAACTCAAAATTCATATATGTACAAACTATTATAACATTTTGTGTGAACGCCAGCGAGGATGATGAATGGTTCTTAACTTGCTATATTAAAGGAACCCTTGTGAGTAGTGGTCTGTATAATACGCATATAGGTATTATGTTGTTTAATACTTGCTCAGTAAGTAAGTGGTTACATAGTTTTTTTATTTTATTTAGTCTGTATTTGCGCAAGTTCATTGGTTGTTAAGTAAATTTAATTATAACTATATAAGCATCACACAAGATTTAATAAGCTATTATTATTGACAGTTAGTATTTCAAAATTGAATTTTAATATTACAATATTGTTTGTTATTGTGTATCAATAACAGAACATATTTTTTAAAAGAACACTGTTAATATAATGTGACAAGCGAGTGAGTTGCACACATAATATTGTTAGTGTAGATAATGACTCGGAAAATTACAATGCCACCGACGTATTGCAGGAAAACACACGATTTAACACCACTCACAAATTGGCCGTCAGAGCCAACAATGGTAGAGACAAATTGGGAAACACTAGCGAATCGACATTTTCATTGTTCGATGTAATTTTTGTGATGAGGTGCCGAACAATAGCTTTGCATTATATCTGATCATAGTAAGAGGCCAGTTAGCGCTCTTTGTAGTAAAAGGAAACTGGGCTATACTAATTGAGCTTAGATTCTGTCGAGTCAGAAAGTATTCATGGTGTTATATAAGTAATATCAAAATTGACGAACTATAATAACATGTTTAAATATCAAAATTTCACCCACAATAAGGAAATGTATGTTTTTACTTTAATTTGCTTTAAAAAAAGGTTTTTAGTTTTGTCTCCACGGCCTTGGTAATTTATTTTAAGGTTTAATAAGTAAAACCTTTTTTAATGTTTCATAATATTAACGCGTTTACTGTTAATAAGACTACCCTTTCAATGTTTTAAAAACGCGGATTATAATCCAAAAATTATAAACTAAAAATTAGATTATAAACAAAAAATATGAAACGTTAATAATTATTAACGTTTTATATTTTTTGTTCGAAAACAAAACCTTTATACCCAAATACGAGTGTCACGAGCAAAAGCAAAATGAAATTATTAAAAAGAATACAAAATCCAAGGAACCTCTTTCATTTTTAATTAACCCATTATATCTGCCACAAACAGTAGTTCTGAGTAAATTTAATTTGTAAGACCGTAAGCAAACAATTTTACATTACCAAAGACATCAAATTCACTATACATAGTTAATAAAATTATTCGCAATAAAGTATAGTGTATACCTACTAAAACTTTGAATCAGATAAACAGTTATAGAATTCTGCTTACTTGTGACCAAAAGCTCCCGTATCTTTGATGGGTTTTTTAATCTACATGAGCAAAGCAATTTTGTATTGGGGAGGAAACATTAATAACTTCACCGATTGATGTTTGATTTACGAGATTGAGCCGTATAATACAAGAAAGAATTCTAATTTATTATATTTTGTTCTGAATTCACAGTATATACTTGTTTTAAAGTAATAGCTCATAATGTTTATGACATTTATAAATTATCACCATAGGATAGGACGTATTTAGAAAAACCAGTCAATATAAATTAATATTTTTTAAATGTGATATCTCATGTGCAGTATAAGTATTAAAGAACTATGGAGATGAAGACGAGAAAATCTAATATATAAGTATAAGTCTTAATTGTTATAGTAATTTTAATCAGTGTAATACTTTTCTAGTAATTATTGTAAGTATTTATCTGTGGAGTAGTGGAATGCGACAACAATAATTACGGGAAATTCTACTCTCTGAAACGGCTTTTACTTTAACAGAACTAAGAGCACTAAGAGTGTACGTCTATCTAATTGAATACATCCACTGGTAATGGCTATGTACTGTTTGTTTAGAAAAGGCTCACAGTACCCTTTGTTTTGGTATTAGAGTTGAAATTACGGAAACCGTACATACAGTAATGGTCCGCAATACTTACAACTTACATAACACGAGACAAAAGGGCGGGAATGTCACGTAATGGCGTCAGCAACATTTCATGTGTCAAAACATTTATTGTGACAGCCGTACTTATGTATGTTCAACGTAGCATTTTCATGTGTACACGAGAAGCAAATGAATGTGCATTTGTATGCCCGCAATCATAATTCCTCTTTTGAATACCGGATCTCCTTAAAATATTATAGAGCTTTGTGAATATCCTCAACACTGACAGTTTTGGGTACAGAATTTGTTTTAGG
The DNA here is from genome assembly GCA_020976665.1 of Heortia vitessoides. Classification (NCBI taxonomy): domain Eukaryota; kingdom Metazoa; phylum Arthropoda; class Insecta; order Lepidoptera; family Crambidae; genus Heortia; species Heortia vitessoides. The sequence goes on from JACJUM010003129.1 coordinate 5,787,311, forward strand.
CTTTCTGAACGTGGTCGGAATGCCTAATTGAAGAGTACCGGAGAGGAATAACATACATTTTTCATTTGAAATGGGATTCATTATTTTTATTAAATTTTGAATTATTTTTATTGTAGAAGGTGTACTTGTATAACTTGTACAATTTTATACCTCCCAACATAAATTATCTGTGATTAAAAATAAATTGCATGAAGAGCCTTTAAGGATTAACACTGGCTGAAATGGCGTGCATGTCAGACTGTTGATGTATTACGCTTTAAAAACAAGAAGGTTTTCGGATTTAAATTTGCGTTGGAAAGTTATCTGATTTCAACAATATTATATCAGAATTTATATTTCAGTTACTTTAAGTCGGGGTTACAAAATATTTTCATTATATTCTAGTCTTTCAGATGATTTTTGGTATTGGTCATTACAGTATTGAATAAAACAAAATCTATGCTCCGAAGGTACACGCACACAATAAAAAAGTTAATAAAGTTGACAAATAATTTCAAAGACGTTAGAGAGAAGAACCATGTTTTTGGATAGCTAATCCCAACAGGAATATTAATAACCCTACATTAATATTGCAGACAATGATTCTCGTTTGAAAGTTACTCCCAACTGGAGTAGAGCCAGGGGCAACGTATCCTTAATAACCAGGCTGCATAAACGAAATGTTAATTTAGCTACGACGGTGACTAATTAAGGAATTACTGCAGCGTTGATACAGTGGCCCACGGCGCATCAGCTTTACAATTTATCACGAAGACAAGGGTCCGAGCCTGACTTGCGTTGACAACTGTCCAGATAGAATTAGCCTCAACTAGGCTTAACCGCGAACGTCGTTTGTCTTGCTTACCCATTTTTGTGTGGCAAATAAGATTTTTCTTACAATGCTCTCCCACTTTGTTGAATAGTGTCAGCTTTTCATTGACTTCAGGGGGAAAAGGTTTTTTGTGTGGAATTTATTTATTTTATCAGTCACCTTGCGACATTCTCAAGAACGGTTGCCGTTTGGTAACCGAAACGTTGGAAAAATAAAATATAAAAAGTAACGTTGGAAAAATAATTCACATTTTGAAACCGCTGAAAAATAAGTTTTATTTTAAAAAGTAAACGTGTTAACGTTAAAAAATATTGAATATTATTTTTTTTTATCAAAAGTACTATCAAGCAAATATGTCTCCTTGCTACTTGTGCTGAGAACAGATGTTAGAGATGTGTTGCTGCTAGCACTTTTTTCTGCGGTGATATTAAATACCTTTGTGCTTTCTTACAAAATATAGTTTTAAAAATATAATATAAAGAAAATATTTCTTATTCTTTGAAGTAAAGTGGTATTAAATTAGCATATGTGTGCAGTGTAGATGCAAGTCATACCAAGATTTACATGTTATTAAATTATTTAACATAAGTACGCAAATTTTGAGTTCAATTTTACTAAAACGTATATAACTTTATGAAAACTAAAATTTTAACCCTTAATAATAAAGCACAAAGCTCATAATAGATAACTAGTATGCAAGTAATTTTGATAATAAAATTAAATTTTTAAAAATAAATCTAAATTGAATTCCCTACGCTTTTTATTAGAACTATCTTTGAAAGTTTTAAAATAATATTAACTATTTAGTTTTGTTCACTTACATTTGAATATTTTCTCTGGTAAATAAACACATTCAGAACAAAACTAACGCCTCTAAACCAGATCTTCCAACAATGTTTTTCTCAAATATGATGATGTCGTACAACGTTGCGGCTTCTTTGTGTAAAATAAGACAATATATTTAAAACCAAAAAAGATAAGAAAGAAAAGAGTTATTTTGAACTGTATATTTTGATTTCTTTTTTATCAGATCGCCATAACCTTATTTTAATTTTCATCGTTTTATATCAGCCTATCAAAGTGCATTGTTAAACTTCGATCACCCAGAAAGACGACACCCTGGCGAGGCGTAGTAATAATAGATACATACAGAGCATGAAACAAAGCAGCTATAAGAAGTAGGATCCCTTAGTATTTATTTAAGCTACGCCATTACCTATATATGTGCCACCACGTATCGGTTTCGGTTACTTAGCCACCTGTTACGATAACTGGTAGAAAAATTGGTATTATTATTACTGCCAATAACCTATACACTTTACATCAGGTAAAAGTAATAAATAACCTACCTACTCAACACCTACTTTAAATTAGGTAATAAATAACCTACTTTACATTTAATAGTAATTTATACAGTCCAATTCACACCTTTAACTTATGTTAGGAACGAGAAACGTTTTCCTCGGCCCGCGTGAAGGCAATTCGCACAAAAAAAACTGCTCGTTTATCTCGATAACGATACGTATAAAGAAAGTTAACCGGCTGTTTAGGTTGATATTAATACATCACAATGGCGGACGTCAATTTATCAAGCGGACAGGGGACTGAGTTGCGGCGACACAGTCGCCAGTTGAAATTACTTGTAACCTCGCAGAGGTTGCCCTTCATCCATCTTGTTATCATTTATCAATTGTTTGTTAATAAAGGTCGACGTTTAACCAATGAACAGCAACTCCTTTTTAATTCATAATAAACAGCAACAAATATGATAGCTTTACGGGACCGATGACGCAGTTGGTAATGACGTTATCAAGTGCACCAAGAGTGGTGGGTTTGATCCCCCCCACCTAGGACTAATTTAAATGATAAATAGTATTTATTCTGTGCCATCATTATCATCATGTCAGCCATGTAAAATCCACTGTTGGATATAGGCTTACTCATGATAGAGGGACTGGATGCAATCGCAAAGCGCAACTACACGATGAATTTGCGCCTGCCGATCCTGTCCCTGTAGTATCTGTCGGTTCCGGTACCTTCTCTATCGGTACCTCTACTTCACTGGTACCGTATGGCTCACATTTTGTTTGGGTTCCTTATATGTAATTAAGTATTTAAATTGTGACTCCTTGTACGTCAGATGTCCATAGCACAAATATTAAAAGCGACTTATCTTGGAGTTAAGTCAATGTATCCGATGTTGTGTGAATTTGTATAAAAAAAATGTTAGAACTAATATACTACTATAAATACTATAAACTAAATTTACACACTATAAAGTTTTTTGCGTAGTGGTGAACTGCCCAATTAGAATTGTCCTCTCTCTGTACTTTTCGAAAGAGGAGACTAAATTATCGAACCGACAGATCCATCGGCGAAGATAGTTAGCAGCATCGGTGGCGCGTTGCTACGTTCATCAAAATCGGTCCTTAAAAAAAGGTTTCTCTTTGTTGCTTCGTAAAGTTTTAAGTAATAAAATGTTTGTAAAAAAAATATGAATGTTTTTGGTTAGAAATTTCTCCTCAATTTTGATATTGCACACAATATAAGAGATTATTCGATAAACAAAGGGTTGGTGTCATCGCACATCTGCAGTCTGGTCATTATTATTTTGTGTTATAAATCAGCACAACCACAAGCCGACATTTGCCACCGACCAAGTACAAATGCGGGATTTTTCGTTTAATATTTATGCTGGTTCAGCTATTGCTTACCGTTAATTGCAAAAAGGTTGTTACATTTAGCTATATTGGTCAAAATATAAATCATTTACATTTAGTTATTGACTTCACGTGTTGAATAATATTTTTTGTATCTTTTTGATTGTATTCCCGGTTCATTTACAGTTATTAATAGTGCTATATTTAAAAAAAACTACTCTTTTAAGGGCTTTTCATATTATGAAGTCTCTACTCTAGCGTTTGACCAGCCATGTGACCTGAAGAAAAATTATGTTACAATTACCCAGAAAATAGTGTAGTGTGACTATTGTATTGACATCACTGCTATACTGTGGAATATAAATAGTTTATGTATTAATTTTATAAAATACATATTATTATTTTGTAATTATAAATGATCCTTTTACGTATTTGTACATATACAAACGTATGAATTTAATAGAATGTATTTTAGTGCAATTAACTTAAATTTTCTTTTATAAAACATATTTATTTAAATTTGGAGTACACTATGCTTGATAAATAAAATTTTTTTACCCAGACTTTGGGTTATTTTTATTGAAGAGGGGTTTTTTTATTTTTATTTCTTTATATTAAAACGTTGCACCTTTTAGTAGCGGGGCCAGGTTGGCAGAGTGACTGAACTTCCCTTTATAATTTATCATAAAATTAATACCACAATTTCTTTTAGAATTTGTTCTTTTGGAAATTTGAAACAGCTCCAAATACATATCAATTTTTATCTTTATCTGTATCTACAAATTAATCTTAGCAGAGTATTAAGTATTTCAGTTCACCCTTTCTTTTATTTACCCGATAATACTGGGAAACAGTGAAATTGTAAGGGAAACTTCCAAGTTTAATTAGCTACCAAAAGTTAGTAGACTCCTAACAGTTACGCACTTAATCAATAAATAAAGTTTGAATAAACGCCTGAAGAACATATGCTGAGAATTCGCAATTGAAAGATTTCTAAACAGTGTATTGAAAGCATCGATTTTAAATAGTTTTTTTTATCAATTAATACAATAATTGGTTAAAAATTAATTGGTATATAGATATAAGTCGTTTAAAGCACTTGTACAAAAGAATCACAAATATAATACTTAAACACACATTTACTACCCGGATACAGAATAAACACAAATATTCATGACTTTTATAGTCATGTTTTCATATTTGTCCCGCACTAACGCACTAAACACTCCATCTGCGTATAGTATAATATAAGTCGATTCTTTACGCAAAACAAAGGGTACATTAGTATTTATTTTTTATTGCTTGAACTACCGTTTATTTATAATATTAGTCAGGATAAACAAGACTACGGTCCGCGTGATAAGTGAGCGTCAGAAAAGGGGAATATTGCCCATGATTGCATTATTAATCGCAAAGTGCAGGCCGGGGATGTTGTTGCTCATCCTCGCCCTGTGCACTTGTTGTTATAGATATATCGCCATCTGACGGTTCCGACACCTCAGTCGCACCTTACAATACCTTGTACACGGAGAGGTACTGTTCTACTCTGCCAGTACCTATTCCTTAACTACTCCCGGCTACCTTACATACGGCTTATAGATGCTTGTGATATCTTGCTGATTAACTAGCTCGTACTTATACTATAGTGCAATATTTGATTTGGTATCTATGGTAAAATTACGGTAAATTACTAAGTGTGCTATAAATTCCTATGCTCGATTAGAGTTATATTTATCACGTTTTTGATGATATTAAATTTAAGGGAATAACCGTCGTCCTTTGTTATATACAGGCCTTCTCAAGAAATTAATAATTTTGCATGATTTTTATGTAATTGGCATAACACCAATCGCGTCCCTTCGCGGCTGGTTATCACCACCCTGGTATATTTGGCCTGCTCGGTTTCAGATTGGTATTCCGCTTACTCAGCCATTAGCATCTGCTAATGAATAATCCAGCTCTAGAGCTCCGTAGCTCTAGAGAATAATTAAACAGCATTTCTCGAAAAAAGTCTTCCGTTGAAAAATCTAAGCCTTCATGAAGATTAAACATATTTTTATATAAATGTTATTAATATAAAAAAATATGATTAATAAGATTTAATATATTTTTATATTAATCGACGACCACACAACCTTATAGTTAATTTTATTTATATTTAATTCGGCATGATAAAGCTTCAAATGTCTACTTATTATGCCGCATATAATTTCGGAGCACGTGAAAGCATAGTAACTAGTCGTGTTTGCTTAGGATCTCAATTCAAAACAATGCTTAGAGTACTTGTGTTATTACAAAATGGTTTAATCATGTATAATAATTTAACATCGTTTAATACCAATGTCTCATCATAGGTAGGTATAAGCTATGTTGTCTAATTTGTTTCTTGTGTAAATTTAAACAGTGAAAGTTGGAGATTAATTCATCGCCGGGTAGGGTAGTATTTATTTTCCTTTTTATTCCACGTTTATGAGAAAACTTTAACGAAAAGTATATACCAAGCAGCAAATTTTTACAAACTTCAAAATAAGTTTCAGGTTGCCCTGCAAGTATCTCTGTTTAAAATTTTAAATACTACAAACACGAAACTTCTTTAAACAACCGACTTACTTCACCGCTTATTTTACAAACTGTAATTAGTAATGTCGAACTCGTTAACATTAACAGGTGTTGCAAGTAGAAAAAACCTTCGCAACTGGCACTTGTTACAGCGAAGAGAAAGAACTAATCAAATTAAAAGTTGCTCCCCCTTCAGGAAGTTCGTTTCCTCTATCATTATAATCTCGCACTACGCGTTGTTTCGGACTGGAACCTACTAATTTAACTTGCAAACTTTAGTGTTAACCAATATAAGCTTTATGTGTCGGTTGATGTTTAGTTTTTTTATTGACTAACATATAACACTACTCACTAGGCTAATTCTCAAAATAACTTTAAAGAATCAATGCGTTTTAAACTGTACTAGTTATTCATAAGAACCAGCTTTTGTTTACATAAAAAAATAAGCATCAGATTGTTGGCCTGGATTAATTATCCAATAATAATAACTATAAATATGCAACATCCGTAATTACGTACTAATAATACAAATGTTACAATCATTTAGTATGTTACGATTTCAGAGCTTAACCAGAAACTGATTTTGATTAAATTGGTTACATTTAATCAAAATCAGTTTTTAGAAGAGTGCTACGTATTTGGAGTTACAGCTTTAAATCTAGTTATTATTTATAGGCAAAATGTTTTCTAAACAAATTAACTATGCCCCTATAACTACAAAGTATAACATTAAATAAATTTACTCTTCGAACTACTTTTTACTGTCACTAAAATTATATTTTTCGGCTGCACAGAAGTAAGTAACTTTAGGTTGTTACGGCAAGCAGTCAGTCGCTTTCCAATAGTTAATAACTGTGCAATAACTCGTACTGATTCCATAGAGAAAGATTCATTTCATTCCATAAAGAAACAGAAGAATTCGAAGTTCAGTATTGTCATATGTGAAACATAAAAGTGTATGAACCATACATCCATACACCGACACATCTAAACTCACAAACCTTCGAATTTATAATATATATGTGGATATTTTTACATATTTTGTTTGAGTTTCGATTACCTAGCAGAAACTGATCCTAAAGATTGACGAGATGTTGTGTTAGAATTTGAAAGTTGCTATTGCTTCTTACTTACTACCGCATTTAGAACCGTTAAAATTATTTTTTTTTATAAAGGTATGTACGCAGAAGAAGTAGCTAGTAGCTACTAGTAATTTTCTAAACTCAATATTTTACAGCCATCCAATCTTTTCCTATATGACTTGCGCGCCACCCGGCCCAAACATTCGGTCCTTTGAGTAGAAATATTTTTCACTGTTTGACTTCTACTTGGCCCGGAAACATGTTTCAATTGACATTTCAAGCCAAACGTTCTAACAGAATATGTGAACAAAAGGACATAATATTGAATTTGTCTTAGAGTTGGAATTCATCGTTATGGTATTAAGAATAACCCAAGTTACCAGTTCACAAGTTTGATATGTAGGGAAAAAAGTATTTATTTTTTGATTATGATAAAACTTTATACCTAACTCTCCGATATAAGTTATTGTTATGGATATCAGTGAAATAATACATTTTTAAATAAAATAAAATTTCCTACACTGAACAAATAAACTTATTTTTCATATAAATATTTGTCCTTAATAGGAGTCAAACCTTTAGCGCATTTTATGGAACAGTATTAAATGCACCATCGGGCCCTTTAATCAATAACAATATTAAATAAAACGATTAAAATAGTACCAAGTATCAAAAACAGAAAAAAGTGTATTAGGGTACAGTAATAAAATAATTTTAATAGTCACTAAGAAATAATTTCACGTACAAAATCAAAATACTACTAAATATCCAGCACAGTTGTAAGTCGGATTACTCAAAGCAATCTCAAATACTTCATTCTTTTCCATCGCTTTGTGTAACCGAGCGTTGGATTGCATTTGCAATTTTGATATTCCCTTTTTTATGATTTCACAAGGACTCTTTTTGCATTTAACTTTGACAGCAATTAGTGTAGGGCATGAAACATATTTTCTTTAATCTTTCAAATAAAATATAATTTGCCACATGTTTGTAAAGTGCATTACCAAACAAATTTATTTTGAAACGCTTTCTCCGTACTTTATTTACTAGTGTTACTTCTCTAACATATCATATGTATTTATTGCGTTTATTTGTGCAGGTGATCAGATTATCTTTTTTATATATTGTTTGTATATATATATTGTCTGTACCACTATATATTATATATATATATATATTCTGTTTCGTATAATGCTTGACTGGGAGATAATGGTAACTGGCATTAAGTCCGCACATTTGTACATATTGTAATATTTTGTGCAAAAAAGTTCAATATATAAATAAATTACGGTTTCGGATTGCTATATATTGATTTAATAGAACTCTATTATTTGAGGTAGGTTAATTACCAGCCAACTAAATTAATGCTGTATCTATATCTCCGTTTAGAGTTTTAATAGAGATACAGAAGGTACAGATATTTCTGGAAAGTTTTTGATGCACAAGTAAGGATAAGTTGATATAAGATAATTTGTTAAAATATTTAATAAATAAAATATTTAAATATATATACACGTTATCTTTATTAAAAGTATAATAAAATAATATATAGTTTTAAAAAAAACATAAATATTTTACTTTAAATAGCTTCATAAGATTAAAAAAAAAATTATGATTTTAGATAAATAATATCGTTAAAAATTAATTTTTATAAAATGATTAGGTTTTTCGTCGTGTATTTGTACTTTCTTGTCAAAATAATTTTATACCCAAAACGATTTTGAGACCACAAAATCTAGACAACTACTTGTATAGGACTGCTTTTTCAACATTTTATTATTACTAATATTATAATAACCAATTGTTTTTATTTGACCTATGGGAGGACATTAGCAAAATGTGCGGTTTTTTTTACACAATAAAATATTAATTAACTTGGTGCAAATTAAACCAACCGTACAAGAAAACTCACTTCGTTATTCTAACAAAATGCAAATTGTTTTTACACGTTTCAACTCGGTATAAAGCTGAAAAGATTTTTGTTTCTACATTGTACCCAGCAGTATTTTAAAAACATAAAGTCTAGCATTTATAAAGGATGTGAATTTAAAAAATGAGGTGGAGAGTAAAACATTCTTACGATTCCCCGTGGTTAAAGCGACAAAAACATAGTATGTGATGTCATTAACAAACATCTCATCTAAACAGGACTTGGGTTAAATGGATTGGAACATATGTTTTCTGGAAAATATTTTCATTTTCATACTTGTTCTGTGTGAATTTTCTAGTATGTTGCATTGGGTTTGGTTTCGCACATTTAAATATGTTATTATTTTCCTCTATTGTCGGATTATTTATCCATTTAAACTATCAGAATTATTATAAACAAAATAATATCATGAATAGAATGACTACAGCACGACAATTTCTCGCAAAATGGTTACATTATAACCATTAAAACACCATAACAAAATATCAAAATATTTTTTATTCTATTACCTAACCACAGGCACTTTTGATTAGTAATAAAAAATAGTATAACCGATTACGTTGTAAAGACTGCGTTTTATATCAAATCTGTTATCGTGCAGCAAAGCTATTTCAAGGGTAGTAGGTCCAGTTTTAATTGATTTATAATTTCGGGCGCTTATATTATGAAGTCAGCAAACAAGCATATGGTCCTCTTGATGGTAAATGTAACCGCAGCTTATAGACCCTAGTGTCATCACAAGGATATATGAACCAAAGACACTTTGCCAGATTTACCCAGTAATTTAACTGCCTCTCTTTCTGGCTGTATAAATAGGTGTGAGTGAGGTACCAATGCCCAACTCATGTCTACCTCATGAGTAAAACGTGGTTTCGGATTGATATATCACTATGTTTTTGTTTCAGTATTTCAGTCATCTATGATATCTGGCAAAGAGTGATTGATATCTATTCTACTCTTCTAGTACAACAGAACTGACATAAAGAATGCCTAATCAAAAAGGTCGTGGTGTATTTTTACGAAGCAAACAGACATTTTGATTAACATTTAATTATTGTTTTCCTCGTCCTGGTTTACCATAGTGCAATTATTATTTCCCCACTACATCCCACTTTTCATCCACGCCATTTTTTCAATGATTGTCCCCCGGTATGAGAAAGATGCGGATTCGAGTCCCACCTGACTTCTAAGACGAGATGATCTTTTTCTAGTATTTTTTTTTTATTCTTAAACCTCCCAAAGTACTATCATATTCATTTTGGCATTAATGAAATCGTTAATTTCCATTTTGCGATAGTTACTCTTATATTAATTTTAATTGTCTTGAATAACCCATATTCTAAATGATAAACATATATTTTGAAATAAAAGGACCAGTTTTAGCTATTCCGTATTATAGTTATTTTCAAGAAAAATTTGCAAATATTTCATATTTGCAAATTTTCAGTCACAGTTGTAAAATCAAGCACAGCAACTATTATGTAAAGTGAACAAATATTTGATAATATTTATTGATTCATAAAGCCGACGACCTAAACGCCTATAAACAATATTTGATGTCTCTTTATAAAATAAGTATAAAAATAGAAATCTATTAAATTAAACAACGTTCAGAAAAAACTTAAGATACTCAAAATAATAAAATAAATATTATTGTGTTTACTATGCTAGAATACTCCGCCGCCCACAATAGCGATAGTGCAGCATTTCCTTGAATGTTGCTCTCGTCGAAAATATCCTGTTCTGAAATTCTCAGTATATTGTATACATTGAGCATTTTATAGTAATTTATATGGCAATATCGGACTTTAGTTCTCTGACACACTTTATTATTTAGAGACTATGACGCATGAATAATGTGGTCAATATAGCGTTTTAGAAATCGATTCCTTTCCTATTTATATGAATGTATTCATACTCAATCAAAAAAATACATTTAAAATATATATTTTTTAGGATACGAAAATAAGATTAAAAATATATCTAATTATTTTTGTCCTGATAGGACGTTTATCAGCACACGTAATGATATTCGTTTTGTAGTCTTGTTTGTTTCGTAAACAATATTGGACACTAGTTTCAGTAACTGTTTTACCCTCCAAAGCGGATCGCGGAATGCAAAGCTTGCTGTTTGGTGGTTGAAATAATTATAATTCAACAGAACATCTCATATATTGACTTGACTGAAAGATAAGTAGCTTAAAGCACTAATCATACCAACATCAGATAAAAGTTAAATCATAAATATACTACTTGAATAGAACTATTTATATTATTTTAGGTCCAGGCAAAGATAAATATGAATATTACCATATGAATATTTACCCTGGGCCGAACCTACGACCTATGGAGCACAAGGTAGGTTCACTACCACCTGTGCCATCGGTGATTATGCAAGTGACTTTTTTAAATAACTACCTCGTGCAAATACTAGATTTTTCCCAACTAACTCCTGTTATTCTTACTTGTAAGCATTGGCCCTCTAGAACCTAAACATTAAGCAACTGTCAATGATAGAAGCTGGTTTCTAACGCTTAACAGAGTAATTGGACTGGTAAGCTAAATAGCCGCTTGCGATATAGCGAACATGCCACTAGCATATTATAATAAACGTTATAATAACGTCCAAGATAAAAGGCAATTTTTTTTACTTTCAGTATTCGACTAATCGATATAAAATATAATTCATATAGGTACAAGGCGCTTACAAATAAATAAATTATAATCTTGAATCTTGAAATGTCTTATTATTATTATCAAGTTTATATTCATCTTCATCATACCAGTCATTGAAAGCCCACTGCTAGACATAGGTCTTCTCAAGAAAGGGGGAATTTTGCTTATAATTACCGCACCTGGCAAGCGTGTTGACAATCGCAGTGCGCAGTCTTCGCGACGGGGATGCTGCTACCCGTCCTCTTCCAATGTACTGCTTCGTATGGATATACCGCCACCTGGCGGTTCCGATACCTCAGTCACCACTCACAACACATACCGGTATCTCACGTCTCATATTACATAAATCATTATATTCCAACTAGAAAAATATTTGCACCATATATTACAAATTAAATTGGATAATTACTTCGTTCTTGGCTTATGCTTGCTATCTTAAATATACAGTTTGACGTTGACGCTACCAGGACGGGATTGAATGTAAATCTTAATTAAAAAAGACGACATAAAATCTCTCTCGCTAAAGTCGTTATTACTATAGACGGAATCCAATTGATATTCATCGTAATACACCGCGCGCTCGCTCCTCTGATTTGCCTCGGCGACCCATCGAGCCACCCATTTCCTTTGCTGAGGGAAATGGGCTTCCGTAAGACTGGGGTTTGCAGTTTTTCCAAGATTAGCCTATTCGTTGAAGTCAGTCGTGTGTGGCCCAGCTTGTTGCTACCATTGATGTTATTAAAATGTATGGCACGTATTTACGATTTATTTTGCCCAATGTAGCATACCTGTCGTTTTTGTATTATTCAAATGCTGCTCTCGTCTAAATTGGTATATTTTTCTGAAATTCTAAGTAAAAATATGTTTTCGCGAAATTTAATTATCGTCATCACCATAGGAACCGCAGGATGTACATTACTGCTCATAGGCCTCCCTGAAATTATGCCGGTAATTGTCGAGCTAGATTGACTTGTTAGCAATCTTAAAGCGCATCTTTTTTGTCTTATTGTTGCATTTGCGTTGCGCTGTTTTGAGTGGATTTACCGCCATCTGTCAGATTAGTGATTTAATTGCCTCTTAAGACACCTTGAATAGGGAGAGGTACTATTTTACTCAAAAAATATATAACTTTTATACAAAAATAAATTTATTAAAATGGATATAAAAATAAAGAAAAAACATAACTTTTATTACGTTAATAAATACAGCAAACATGCATTTACAAAAGTTAAAAATGTAAATCAATTGGCTCATGGCCAGAATGTTAATGTGAAATACTTAGAAAATAGACTTGATTATCTTATTTTTTATTCGTGTCTGTACAATGACACAGCTGCATATTTATAAATTTGACAGCTGTTAATTAGATATCAAGTACAATTACGTAAATTTCAATATTGTTATTATTGCTGTTATTCTGATAGGCATCAATCACGCGGTATCTCTGACAAAAGGTCTATCAAGTGTTATTGCTTCACTAATTAATATGTAATTGAAACTATCATGCAACAAATAAATCAACGGACAAAGCAAGTTGAATACAATTAATTGGTATGATTGATTTATATCTATATTAATTATATTAGATTTGGGTTACTTTTGAAATATGTTTTATTTAAAATTAGATTGTATGATGGCTTTCAAGAAACTCGGAAATATTATACTTTTTGTATTGATCATCGTCATCTTTGAAAATATTAAAATGGGTCAATTTAGTATGTAAACATAAGGATTTCTTTTGGGAAAATAATTTCCAATCCAATCTTTGTCAGCAAATCGTAGCTGAGCTTTTGTTACCATTTAATGACAACAAAAAATAAAACCAATCGTAAATTCGGTTTGTGTGTAATGAATGGCGGCGACTGTTCTGGCGTTCGTCATTAGGTACTAAAAACTCGACCTCACTCTTCGGATTCCTTATTTCTTTTGTATTCACCAAAAAAGTTTGATTTTGTTACGCTGCTTCAAAATGAGGGTTATTAATGAATGTTCAGAAAATATACATGGATACGTTTTAAAATGACAATATAAACCACTTCAAAAATATCTAATACTTAAAAGGGTGTTTTCTTGCACGATTTGCTCCCAGAAATTTGGTGATATTTTATATAATTATCTAAAATAATTGCATTTCTTTTAAATATCATTTTAAATATCCTATATGAATATTGAATAAAATTGATGTAATTCCTTTCTAATTCGTGTTACCAGCGATGACCTATGGTGGCAAAATGTGGTCTCTTACCATTGTCCTTCTATTTCAAAATAAGCCAATAAAAATATCTCAACGAGCTATAGCTCTCCATAGCTCGTCGAGCTATTTTCCCTTTGCCCTCTGGCAATGCTCGGAGCCTCTTTGTGCGATTGAATCAGGAATGAGGAGATTCCTAACAAAATCAAAGTTACCGACATTGCCCGGTGGATTAGTAACTTAAAGTAGCGCTTGGTACACAGAATCAATTGCCGATGGAGTCGTAAGGATCTATCATCGATAGACGATCTGGCTAAAACTGCAGGATCTTGTTGGACATAGGTAGCATACAACCGGTCGTATTGAAGATTACCTGGGGAGGCCTATGTCCAACAGTGGAAGTCTTGTGGCTGATACGTTGCAGACGATGATTTTTTTTATTTTTCTGTTTATATTATAGGATTTTATAGTTAAATTGGAATGTCTTAAGGTATATATTATTACCTAAATAATAGAGTGAGTAGATGACGTTGTCTTTTAGGCGATCTTTTTAGATTTGGCGTGTCTTGGGTCTAGTAATAATTTTTATTTTTTATTATATATATATATTAAATTTTTTCAGAGTTGCCTGTTGGGTACTGGTAGAGTTGAATAGTACCTCTTCCTGGAACCGTGCCAGGCGTCGTAAGAGGTGGCTGAGGTACTAAAACCGACAGATGGTGTTATATTTACCCTAAACAGCGTAGCACAAATATGCAGCAGCATTCCCGTTGTGAAGCTACGCTCTACATTTTCCACCACGCCTATCCAACGCGGCAATTATGGTAAATTCCCTAAATCTTATGTAGGCCTATGTACAGCAGTGAAAATTCATGATGTTTTTTTACAAATCGCTTACACCATGTCTCCCAGCAAATTTCACTTGCAGCAATGTTTCTATAGTACTTAAATTTTTAAACTTGTTTTATCTGACAAAGCTATACTATGCCAATAAAATGTGTTAAATTCTAAGTCCACTTAAATAGTTTTTATGAATTTTTAGTTTATTTTTATTTAAAATTGGGGCAAACTGTTTACAAAGGTAGTAGTAAAATTGAACATAATCGTATTTTACCAGCCTCGCTTGCATGCATGGAGAGCTCTCTCAACGAAAACAGAACATACTTCATATATTATGCAACGTTCAAATTACCTAGTTTCAAATATGGAATTATTGAGTAGGATACAGTTTGAAAGTATTCAATTCTATTGTTCTTAAAAACAACTCGGTTTTCGAACAATCGGTCTTACGATATAATTGTTATATATGAATTATGAGTATTTGACGTGAAGTGAAGAAAGGTACCAGAAGAATTTATGCTTCATTTAAAAATTATTAGATTGTATTTTTACTTTACATTAAATGTAACAAGATTTAATAAATAGATAAATAATATTTATAATTAATGTGGGCAAGGCGGCCTTATTTCTAAGAGCGATCTTTTTCTGACAACATTTTCGAGTTAAGAGCTAATAAGTGTAAATAAACGGGGATAGAATTACAGGAGAAAATGTATCGTATGTTTGAAAAAAAAACACACGAGTGTATATAGAACAAATATTATTTTTCAGGTATATTAATGGGTGACCCTTAAATTATATTTTTTTTTGTACAATTTATAAAGGTAATGTTGTCGAGCTTAAAGTCACTTTAATTGTATTTTATTCTGTTTCTATGAAGTAACCTTCTGTGAAGGTAACCAAGTATAACATTAAATAATCAAAGCTGATACGACGGGCGATGAAGCCGTAACGTTCTGAATAAAGAAAGGCAAGTGCAGCAAGAATATTCACCTTTGGGGATATAGCTTTGACTAGAAAAGTAGAGTCGCTTTTTTTTCTATTGGACCAGGTTGACAAACAAGCGTACAGTCCGCTTGTATATAGCGTTCCCGCATAGCAAGCGTCCCTGTTACCTATAGACGCTAGTAATATCACATGGATATCACTAGAGCGTTGCCAACCTTGTAACTTGAAAATATTATGTTTCATTACCCAGTAATCTCTCACCCTACCCAGAGCACAACAATGCGGGCACTGCTATTTTGCGGTACAAATAAGTGAGAGTAATGTATGAATACAAACGTCCTTTGTAGGTCTACTGCAGGCGCTGAGAGGTTGCCGCACACAACCTTTCCTGTTGTAAATCACTATGGACAGGCTCCAGTAGCGGGCGTCCAACGACCGGTGTGATAATGATAAAAGGATAATCTAGACATGTAACCAATTAGGAAATAATCAAAATTAAAAAAAAAAGCTAGTTGTATTAATTTTATAAAGATATGTGAAATAGATCCCAATATTACTGCAGCGAAAAAAGAAAATTTAAAATAAAATAAACAGTTCAAACGAATAATTTGAAAATGTCCCGTTTCACACCTATTTCACCAAATAACGTCACCAGAAGGCGTCCTGCACGGGAACTTACGACTCTCTTACTGCCAAAATGCGTACCACGTAACATTAGATTCGCGGTTACGCACCATTAGTGAAGATTTCGCATCTTCACCCTGTCTCAATTCCGTGGACTATTAAAGGGGAAATTTCATTATAAGAATGGCCCCTTCGAATAAGCGAACACCGAGATGCGTAGATTTAACGACATTCTTAGTTTCAAGAGCCCATTCAAATTATGAGAACATACGAGCATTTGAAAGAGTGTTATTAAAGTGAATTTTTATACATTTTAAAATCATGTGTAATCGTCAATTTTAGGGATATTAAGAAATTGTATAGGTTACAGTTTGTGTATATTTTTACTGCTAAAAAACCTTTTTAATTTTGTATAAAACCTTTTTTTTTAATCCAAATCAAGTAATTAGAATTAAGGCATAGTCTAATTAATTAAAAAAGATTATAAGATATTTCACTCGATGCCCAATTATTATGCAGTATTGTGACGAAGCAAGCAAGCAGAATATTTTCTATAATACACATATTTAAAAAATCATTGCTTTTATATTTATTTTATTTGTGTATGTACTAATGTGTCTTATTCTTTTTCGAAGCGGTATTAGAATAGTTTAATTCAGTACGTATTTCAGTCCATCAACTCTACTGTTACTGAGTGCTCGCCCTGTGATATGATTCATTCACTATCTGATTCTGAGCAGTCGTCTGCAACCGCGGCACACAGCCGCCACTTAACGCCATCGTTGAGTTGGATACTGATTTATAGTGCAGAGCTCACGCTAAGCAGGTTCTTAGCTTAAATTATAACTACAGTATGTATATATTACACATAACTACAAGATGTACATGTTACACATAACTACCGGATGTATATATT
>JACJUM010003129.1:5804557-5829126 GCA_020976665.1 Heortia vitessoides
GTATATATTACACTTAACTACAAGATGTACATGTTACACATAACTACAGGATGTATCTATAACATATAACTACAGGATATGAATATTACACATAACTACAGGATGCGCATATTACATATAACTACAGGATGTATATATAACTACCTGCGTTGTACTTCGTCAGCCTCTATTATAGTGAAGTTGCAAATATTATCAGATAATGATGAAATTTGCTCAGGCCCGCTGGCGCAGATGGTAGTGTCTGATGCATTGATTAATTGCTTCTGATGATTCTGTCTTATGCATCAAGGGTTGTGGGTTCTATCGCAACCCAGGAGAAACATATATATGTATAATGAATATTTGTGTTATTTCTGAGTTTAGTTGCTAAATATTAAGTATTAAGTATCTTCTGTATACTTAGGACAATAGACTGGATGGTATAATTATTAACGAAAATACAATCAAGGCATAATAAATATTCGGATTTTTACTAACACGCTTGCGCTTAACTAGGCGCGAAAATAATGGGCAGAATTAGTAGTTTTTTGGGGAGGCCTACGTCTAGCAGTGGTCATTTTACGGCTGCTATGATGATAATGATTAAGAATGTCGATATATGTGTTGCTCAGCCTGCAATTATTATTTATTAAAGAAATAGTAATTATATAGCCTTTAGATACAGACTGGGTTAAATAGTTCCTTCAGGTATTGCAAAAGACGCCTGAAGTACCGGAATCAACCATTGACAATTAACTGTCAGACATAGGCCTCCCCAAGAAAAGGGTAATTACGCCCATAACTGCAAGCTTGTTGGAAATCCTAGAGCGCAAGTTTCTCAACGAGGATGCTGCTGCCCATCCCCGCCCTGTGCTTTTAAACTACACTGTTTCGAATGGATATACCACCATCTGCTGGTGTGATGCGTTTTAAAGAAACCGCAACGGCAAATAGTCTTCGACTATCATCCTTTAACTGTGCAGTCCAGGACAAGTTACAGTCCATAAGTATTCTCAAAATTCTAACTGTTCTACTGTATGGAATAGAAATACTATTTCATCATGATGATGATGATGATAATGAATGGTATTTTTATTCCATTAGACATATTTTCGATCTAGTCCTAGAGCTACAAACCACACTAATTTACATTTTACTAGGGTTCACTTTAAGCCCAAATCTTTCACTCTAATCATTGATGAAAATAAGATCATTATTTATAGCACTAATAGCATCATCTTAGTCCATGAGAGATTTAGTTATATTTATAGATCATCTGCATAAGAATGGTAGAAAAAATTAAGGTTGTTGGAAGATATTTATTAATTCTATTAATAAATATCGATAGTCGCCACTCTGTGGTATACAAAAAGACGTACAATTCCAAGACAAAAAAGTATCCTGGATGCAAATACGCTGACGGTTGTATTTGTTATTTATTAATTTGTTTATACAAAATATTATGGTGAATATTTAGGGAGTACCTATATAAAATTTATACTATATATAAATTGTATAGTTTCCTCGTTTATGTTGGCTTAAATCATAATTCAATAGCAAATTCAAGCAAATCCAATAAAGGAATATGAAATACAGCGAATGGATGTCTCTAATGACAAATCCATACGTCAAATTGATGTGACAGCCTCCAAAAAGGGTGTCCCATTAATCAACGGATTCGCAAAAAAGCTGGTATTTCAGCGCAAAAGGTATTACGAGCCTGTGACCCATACGGCTCTGCCAGCTCCAATAAAACCTGTACCAGTAAATCTGTCATTTGAAGCGCCGTTCACTATCAATATTTTTTCTTTGTATAAAACACGAGGGTTTTAAAGTATCGCGCACCCGCATGCACGCTTTTTACCCACCAAACAATAACCGCTCTTTGACTGAGGCTATGATAAAAATTCATTATTTCACAAAGAGATTTGTTTTTAATATATCTGACGAGTTTTTTTTTGCTTTCGTATATTATAAACATTGAAAATTATAGTTATATGATGTATAAAAATGTTCTTCTGGAACAGCGTTTATAAACGAGCGTGTATGAAAGGATTACTGCGAGTAAGGAAAGCGAGAGAGGTATACCAAGATCCTACCAAGTGGAGATCCAAAGTCTCTACCTACTTGAATGGGATACAAGCGTGATGAATGTATGTTATGTATGATGTAATAAGTCTTTTGAACATAAATTTCTTTACTTGATTGAATTTAAAAACTCTTTGTTTATTTCATCAGATTAAAAGTCCATGAAATAACTTTTTGCAAAGTAGATAGATATACCGGTCTATCAAATTTTGCTAGGCGCCTCCCTTGAGGTGTAATTAAAGTTAGCTAGACGAAGTTTTCTCACAGTGAAAGCGCGACGCGGCGAAAAACAAATTTTAATTAGAAAAAAATATAAAAAACCTCGACTTTGATCATGTTGTTCTAGAAGACTCTCAAATCGATTCCGAATTAGATAGTCATTTATTTTTGTTGAAAAGAATGGCAAAGTTTTAAGCAAAACTTTACAAACGAACAAAGTTTAAAACATTTATCACATGAATTGAGCGTTAAAAATTTGATGGAGTGCGTATTAGCGCAAACAAGCCAAAGAATTGTGCAATATTTTAAAATTTCACGGGTACCAAGAAAGTGGAATGGTATCTCCCCAATACTATGTTATCAATAAATAATAATAATAATTGATTCATACATCGTTTCATACTTTGACTTGACTCCATGATATAAGTGCTACTTGGACTAGAGGCACTAGATAACGGAGAAATCACAAATAAAATACATTAATACATATTTAGCAATCAAACACAGAAGGAACACAAATATTCTTCATATAAATATTTGCTCTGGGTGGCGATCGATCCCACAATTCCTGGCGCATAAGATAGGAACACTACCATCTGCGCCAATAGGTCCGTACTGGAAACCACCGAAAGCGGTGTGTCTACCCAAATTAGTGTATGTAGCTCAAACATACAGGGCAGGGATGGACAGCAGCATCCCCATCTCAAAACTACGCTCTGAAGATGCCATTGGCAATAATGGCCCATAATTGCCAAGATTGGCAATTATGGGCAAACACTCACTTAGCCGATGAATGTCCAACAACTGGTACGATGACGATTATCTTTGATCGTGTTTTAAAAGTGAAATATGATTCTTTTGATAATTTATGATTTGATTATTATAAAAATAATATATAACACACTTACGATAAATATAAGTCCAATTCTCCCTAAGAATAAACCAATTTTCACTTTTAGTAATTCTGACATCTATTCACGGGCCAACAAAAATAAACTCTTAAATGATGCCTGAGACATTATTAAAATTTAATATTAATTTCGAAGTGACAGACACAAATCAATGACTTAGATATACAAGAGTATATATCAGCTCTTTTTTTAAGTAATTAAACCACTAAATTGCAAAAGTGCTCTAATATAAGCGATTTTACATATTTATTTAAAAAATAAACAGTGTTTTATTTATAATTTATCGTATTACTATACGACAAAATATTTGCTATATTTAAATAAAAAAATTATCATTGTATGAAAAATATTAATTAAATTTCAGTTGTCCATATCACAAGATTATGTGATAAACGCATAATATATTCTTCATTTGAAAATATAGAATATTCCAATAAATAATATATTATAAACATTAGTTTAACAAACTTCTATTACAAAATTATACATTAATTACTATTATGGAAAATTTTTGCATATTTTTTATCGAGCTACATACAAATGGGAGGTGATACGCAGATTTCAGAAATGGTTCCGTATTGGAAAAGTATTAATTAAAAACCAAATGTGTATCTAATATATTGTCGACTGGTATTATTGTTACACGCACAAGTCTATGGTTTTATTTCCTTGTTGGTTCAAGTAATATACAACCTTACAGATGTCATTTAAGTAAAACGTAGAACCCAATTTAGTCCACAAGTTCTGACCCGTAATCGAACTCATGTTCACTCGTGTTCTGTCACTAATCGTTAAAAATCGTGACAATTTTTCCAGTGTCACGCATTTTTATCCGACCCTACACGGAAGTCACGTACATAATGTGCACCATTAAACACTTAAGTAGCTTTTTCATTTGGCCCCTTTTACCACCTAATGGAATGTACGTAGCATTTTCAAATTGAAGGCAAAGGCACAGAGTAAAAATCGTCCATGATATAAATCACCTCGCTTACTGAGTTTAAAAGCTTGCTTTGACTAATGGTTGCTTTTAAAGGACTCTACGCCAAAAAGCCTTTGATTCGGCCTTGCCAGGCATTGTCAACTTTCTTATTAGCAATTGCTATTTGTGCGTTGGTTTAAACAATTTCTACATAAAACTTTTATATGATTGGTAATATTTAAATGAAATGTCATACGAGGAATAAATTAAAATAAATAAACTGCATTTCAAGCAGTTAAAAAGGAGTTATTAAAACTGCTGTTCTCGTATAGTGATTGAAATGAATTGGGTTTGAGAGACTATGCCCGACTTTACTAGCGCAACTTAAAAATAGCGTGCAGGAATGCGCGAGGTTGTACGTACGTATGGTGTGTTTCTTTTATTAGATATGAAGCCATCTATAGGGATCGTTACTTAAATACCCCTTCTATCTAAATTTGCTTTTTCTTTTTTTTATGACTTGGTAGACTTTTGAAGTCCTGTTTATAGTCAGATAATAATTTAAATATGTAAGACTCAAAACAAAATATGTAAATGTACCGTACCGTACCGTGAGATTGTAAACACCAATAATACAAGTTAGTAATAAACTAGCGAGATTGTAAAATGTCGTTAAACTAAAAACTGTCTTTACTGATTAATTACAACGTATTATCGTAAATAAATAAGATACGACTGGTCTCATTAGGAATTAGCTGGCGAGCCACACGTGCAGCAGTGGACATCTTTAGGCTACATAGATATTAACAATTTGTTAATTATATTTATGAGACAGCAGCCTAAATACTAATCTCGTAAACAAGACGATTCTATCACTAAGTTACCAACCAAGTTACCTTTTGATTATAGTTCTAGTGGAAAGTAAATCAACCAGATACTTGGTTAAGTTAGAATGTTCTTGCATTTAGTCACAAGGGACAGGGCTCTATTAAATTACAAAGTTAAACTGGCGAATTATCTATGTTAGAACTAATTCTGGTCAACCGCTAAACTCGCAAGTCCACGTCGGATGTCCTTCTTAGAGATAATGAAACTACTGAGTTATTAATCTGAAGGATTTGCCCAAACTAATGCTTTGTTAGACCAGATTGTTCTTTGAATTTTCGATAATAGCTTTAGAGTTTTTTTGCCTTCCGGGCAAGTTTGATTAGAATTCATTATTTTTTGATATTTTCTTATGTAAATAAATATAGCGTAATATTTTACAATGATATGGGATAGTTAGGTGAATTCATTTTTAATGACATGTAATTTATAATAAAATCAAAGATTTTATATTACGGTTATACTACAACTACCTTTTTAAATTTACTAACTACATTTTTTTTCAATAGAAGCTCAAAAACAAACCGTGACTTGGCTTCATATTCTATTTATTTTAATAGACATTTTCTTATCTTAAGGATAACAATAATTAAAAGTAGTCTATGAAATTATCTTATCAATGAATTTAGTTCAGTTGATTTAATTCTTTAAAGACAATAGTATTCTTGTAATAAAAAATGTCATGATCCTTTGGCTCATGCAAATAATACTTATATTGATTTGATTGATTAATGACGTTTTTGAAATATCATCAACAGAACTATTTTAATGTTTCTATGCAGGGTCACTAACTTTCCTTAGGGGTGAATAAGAAGTGCGATCACGAGAACTCAAGAAATTTGGTGAATTTTAACATGTAAGGAACGATTTCTAGCATTAGATTCAACTTAAGAATAGATGAAAAAAATAAGTTGCGGGTTCACTTTTTCGTTCAAATTATGCAAATTAGTTGTTAGTTCTTTATTTGAATAGACCGAATTCATATTAAATTATTATTTTAAACATTGTAATTGTCATAATGTAACATTTTGGTTTAGCGTATGTTATAATAGGATGCTTCAAAAAATAATATAAATAATATCTCAATTGCTCACATAAATGAAATTATCCTGCACGTCCATACAAATGTAATAGTAAAACGCAAGATGCTTTTATTCCTTTCGGAGTTTGATTGAATTGCTTTTATTATAATTAATACTCTCGTATTATGCCCAATGCTCTGTCATTATTTTGATTATTGAATCCAGATCATCCTGTTAACACAGAATAGAGCTCTGGACGCATTATCGATAAGCATTCAATAAAATTCCGATACAAAAGCTTGCGACAAGATTGATCGCAAGTCGCTCCCGAATCCGAAGATGGGAAAATAATATCGTTAACACGAAATAGCTCCATTACAAAAAGAAACGAGCTCTTTATTGAAGCTATTGGAATCCTTTATTAGGCCTTAATGATTTTGTATCAATTCTTACATGAAATAATCAAATCTTATAGGGAAAAAGTTTAAGAGTTTAATCCGATATAAGCAAATAATTATGGCCGTGAGGTACAGGCAGAGTAAAGTAGCACCTCCTCTGTACTAGGTGTAGTAAGATGCGACTAATCCATCCGAAAGACATACATGGCTTAAATGTAATTGGGTGGGGACGAGAAACAGCATTCCCGTTGTGAAGCTACATCCAAAGATTGCCACCACGCCTGCCCAGCGCGGCAATAATAGGCTCTTTGGGGAGGCTACGGCTGATGTAATGATATCTATGATGAGGTGAATGATAAAATTGCAGTGTCAACAGAGAAATAAACAAAAACAATTGTGTTACCTCATACCATGTTATGTAAAACTAGCGATCGACATAGAAATCAAATATTTTAATATTCTCTGTATTTGAATACATATTTTTAATATATTATTTACACTTTTTATCTTACTTTTTGATCAGCCATGAATATATTTATTTGAAAACAAAGATGATAATAAAAGTCATTCATGTTTTTTTTTATTTTTTAATGTAAACGGTACAAAAATATAACTATTATGTTCATCATAATTATCACATCAGCCATTGGAAGTCCACTATGGACATAAGAAAGGGGGGATGTTGCTGATAATTGCCACGCTCGGCAAGAGTATTGGCAATCGTAAAGCGTAGCTACGCGATGGAGATGCTGCTACCCATCCCCGCTATGTTCATTTGAGCTACACTGTTACGGATGGATATACCGCCATTTGTCGGTTTTGATGTTTTAGCCGCTTCTTACGACACCTAGTACAGGAGGAAGTACTATTCTTTTCTGCTGGTACCACACGGCAACTAGTATGTAACGGAAATGAATTTAGAGTTTAAAATTACTGCTTGTTTATTTTTTATATGACCATGTTGAAAAACGTGATTTACTGCAGTCATAAACGTGGACATCGTAAACAACACTAGGACATACTAACGCTTTGCTAATCTTATCACTTGAAGTCACATCACACAGTGATACCACTGCCTCTCCCACCCTTGAAACCAAAACACTTAAATGCGACCGCTGTTTGGCGGTAGAAATAGGTAAAAGTGAGGTATACATGCCGGTAAACTTTGTATAAGGCCCACAGTGAGAAAAACATGTTTAAACTAAATTATATTAATGTTATAGTTGCGTTTTTTATAGAATCCAGTATGTATTCTGAAGTTTTTTATAAACTTTGAAATGAGAATACTAGAAAAACGGCTGGGTATATTCTCGTCGTATTGAAGAGGTGCCTTTCGATTGCATAGTTGGAAAGTCATATTAAAATCTTCCCGGCATGAAAAGCGGCTCGCTCAGTCCTGTGATAATTTGAATTCCGTTTTCATTCCAACTATCATAATTTCAAAATACCATCCATAAGGTTGCTACGCATTTGTGAAGTCTACTTAGCGTAAAGACTTAGGTTAGGACTTCCTAAACAAAAAAGGATTGATGTGGAAATGTAACTTCATTTTTATTGTACAAAAATAAAAGGCAAATAGATGATGAATTAAAGTAAAGTATGTGATTAATTATTCATAGCTGAAAAAACACAGACAACACAACATAATATACTTATAGTCCTCACTTTGGAGATACTCCAAAATGCAATGCAATAAGCATATTTTCTCAGAATATTTTCTTCTAACATATTTTTATTCTTAGCTTTTCTTAGAAGATTATCCAATATACTTACGGTGTATTCGCTAGACCAGTATTGATAATGCTAACAAACACCTATTTCGCATGATTGGAAAAAATCGCAAATACTTTTTCGTTCAATACAATTTTCTCACCCAAAATATTTTTAGGTATTCGCTAGACATTTTTCCTCAAATATTTTCTACATTCAAATACCATTTTTGGTATAGTGAGAGAATTATAAATGAATAACATATCTAACAACATACAGGTCTCCAAATAAGGATATTTACAATCTTTTGTTCTTTTTCATTTGACTTACAAAATAAACTACACTGTTAAAACAGAGATTTACAACAAGATGCATACATAAGCTTATAGCCTACTAAATAGCTTACACACTACACTTAACCAGACACAGCCTGTATACAACCGGACCTATTAGAAATAACTAGGAGACTCCTATGTCCAGCCATGAATTTCCTGGGGCTGATATGGTGATAATCCTGTAAGAATATTTAAGACTTATTATTTAAAATATATGACGTTTGTTGTATTTTAATTGTGATAAAGAAAAAATGGGGAAAAGCTTAAATGCGTATTTTTGGTGCAGTGTAACATACTTGAAGACTTAAGGCGGAGTGCAATTACGCATTGCTAACGTTTCGTGGACAAATATTAGCCAAGAGACACAAGAATCCCCACAAATACCTACCGACCCCATAATGGTTTTTGCGACAAGAACTATCCGCAAGAAGCTACTTAAAAATCTTAATCGTATTATCAATGTAATAATAAATATAAATACGAAAACTTGAATGGGTATTTGTAACTCAATCACGCCAGTAGAGCTGCACGGATTTGGTTGAAACTTTGCTCGGCGATATATTGTGTGTTTCAGTATCTAGAATAGCACATAAGTTATTTCATATCTTAGATAAAAATAACCAAGCTTGCTGAAAACGGAAAATGCTGTTAGTTCTATATAAGTTGGAAATTATGAATTGACATGATATCTTTTACCAATTTTGAGAACGGATGTCGTAAAGTAACCAAAAAGTCAGACAAAATATTAAAAATAAATAATTGCGTTTTAAATTTCAGTTATTAAAAAGTAGTTTTATTATAATATCTAGGTAAATTTATATTATAAAAGCCGTGAAGTTCCGCTAAAAACCGCTAAAAGCACTGCACTAGGAGTTATAAGAGCTGACTGAGGTACCAGAACCGATAGATGGCGGTATATCCATCCGGAAAAGTGCCGCTCAAATGCACAGGGCGGGGATGGGCTGCAGCATCTCCGTCGAAAAATCTGCGCTCTGCGATTTCTAACACGCTTGCTCAACGTGAAAATGATGGGTAAAATATCTCCTTTTTTGGAGACGCCTATGTCTTCACCTTTTTGCGCTCAAATGTAAAAGTAAAAACTTTTTAACAACTTCGAGACCTTGTACAGAATTGTTTATTGTGCGTAACAATAAAGAGTTCCATCGGACCCTCACGTTTCCCAGTTTACGGGGTAAAAGTGTGTAGCCGGCCAATTATTGGGCTAGCTTTACTGAGCATGGGGTTGTCGAGGTCGTGAAATACGGTATTGAATAGAGGTTAACACCTTTACGATTCTATGGTGTGTTGGAGGGATTTTCCCATCTTAATCTTTGTCTTTGTTGAATGGCCGTGTGTGTGAATACTAATTAGGGGTATGGTCGACGTCTGAAGAGTATTTAATCAGACCTGAAATTAAGCCGAATACGGATAGTGCACATGACGAGCGTATGCCACTATGCTAAATTCATAAAAAGAGAATGCTATACATATGTACCCAATATGGACGTAATTTGTGAAGTAGTGATGGCTTTATTTAAGTTATTCACCTTTCTAAGTCATTTATCGACGAATTGTTTACAAGTTGAAAGGTAGCGTCCATTTTTCTCCGTACTCCTTACTATAGTTATACATAGTTAAAAGAATATTGTTTGGGTAGAGAAAGTAATAAATATACTTTCTCTACCTAAACAATACAAACTTAAAAATACAAACATAAATACTTTCGCAATTATAAGATTAGTTACATAATAATAATAGTACAGAATTCGTCTAAAAAGGACAGATGTTGGTATAATGATGAGAAAAATGTTTCTTCATATATTACAGGTTATGTTCGCTTACCTTCATGCACGTGTGTCACCGTCCTCAATGGTTCGTTAGAAATGATCCTTCCTGTGCTATATGATCGTATAGAGAGCGAAGTCAATCAATTTGCTGTGTTGAGTTGACCGTAGCTAATGTGGCTAGTCCAACTAATATTCTTATTATATCACTAACAATAGCACAACCTTGTTCACAAATAGGTCATATTCCCCATTAATTAATTCATTAGGGTAGAGAACTATATACAAAATAAAAATAAAACTAGAAAGGAGATTCAAAAGATAATGCTTCAAATGTTGACGCAGTTTTGTACACGCGCAGTTAAAATTTAAATTTGTATAAATATAAATAAGTACAATCAAATTAAATGCAAGTAATAGGATAATTAATACACTAGTGTAACAAAGCCTTAACAACACATTGATAGAATCTATATAGCACTATTGTTGATTTAGGAAATGAGGTCAATTAGCTAAGTTCACTGTAGTCAATGTACCGAACCCAAGTAATATCTTCATTGTATAGAATGTTCTTATTAACCGTCACTTGGGGACTGTTTTCGTTATATTAGCTGGGATCTCTGTTCACGTTAGTTCATGTACTTAAGTTTAACTGTAATTAGATGTTTCGCCAATCTAGTAAAATACTTCTAAATATAATTAACCAGGAAATAAATTATTTAAAAAAGTTTTTCACTTAAGTTTATAGCAAAATTAATATAAGGTAGTGACTAACTGAATCAATAGATTAATAATCGCTCTCAGATTTCATTTTAATGAGCAAAACGAGAAATCAGGCATAAAACGAGGGGCTGACTTATATGGATTTGTATTTAATAAACTAATTGGCAGAAAATACAAAACGAGCCAACGTTGAAAAATATTTTTCATTTATTCATTTGACATACAAAATAACTTCACTCTTATTATTTACTTTCGTTTATATTAAAGGCTAGATTAAGTTTGAATAAAATAAAATTCAAAAGAAATGAAGAGGTGAACATTTTTTTCAATATAATTTTTGTCCGTATTTAACAACACGCAAGAAGTATTTCAAAACTTAAAACGAAATTATTGCAAGCAAAAACGTATGTTGAAATGTAGTGGACTATGGTGGTGGTTGTTATTTAGGAGTATGGTAATTGCAGTTCGAGAGTGAGTTCTTCACATTACAAGATTATTTCACGTGTATTGCATTTTTTGTGTCAATAGGATAATAACATGAAGTCATATCTTATCGTAGAACACAACAGTTGTAAGAAATGAGAAAAAACTAGCGACATAAATACATAAAACGATACTTTTTTTAAACCTGTAAAATTATACAGAGTTCTTGTTTTGTGGTATATATTTTCTGATATTACTTATAAGACGCATTCATTACATATTTTAATTTAATCACATTTAAATTTTTACTTTGTGTTCAGTATATTAGATTTTGTTATTACCGTACGGCAACTGTTCTCTAAGTTTTTAATAGAAATATGTATTACTATATGTTCAAAAATACCTTTGGTAATTCATTGTGTCAAATATTTATACTATGTAAGGAAATTTTGTCACGCTGAGTGGACATGGTAAAAATGGCAAAGTGTAGTTTTGCGACGAAATTACTGCTGCCCATCTTTATCTTATTGATTTGCACTAGTTGGCGCAGCGTAGGATTTTAACAAGGGCACACGACTTGACTATAACCATGGGTCTTATTTTCGTTTAAAATTCGCAATTTCATGCTAACTTCTAATTGTCTAGGGACGAAATAGTTTCAAAGTAAACTATCGCATTTACTCAATCGATCAATTAAATTGGCCAGTTCACACGGCTTAACTAATTAATATAGCTTTACCCGGATAGACTCTCAGTTAAGCGACGGGTTTGCACTTTGACTGCCACAACTTCTGATTGGCTGACATTAGGGCTATGCATCTGGACAATCGAATAGACTACAGCTCTAGCTTATTAAAATCTTACACGTTCATATTCCAATCAACGCAAAAGAAGTGAAATAGAAAGGTATAGTCATTTCTTGGTATGTTGTTATTGATCAAATATATAACGGTATATAAGTGATAATATATAAATAAATAAATATAAAATCATAAAACGAATAATGAATAATAAGGATTTACATTTTTTTCTTTCCTTTTCATAGACAAAACACTACTCAAGATTAAAAATGCAAAAATGAATTGCTTTTTTTGTTATATTATGAGGTCAGCAAATAGGTATACGGTCCGCTTGATGATAAACATGACCGCAGCCTAAAGACACTCATGTGAAATAGATCTTGTGAACTGAAGGTAGCATGTCACATTTACCGAGTAATATATTTGCCTCTTTCACTCTTTAAACCGGAACACGGTAATGTAATCACTGCTATTTGGCGGAAAAAATAGGTGAGAATGAGTTATCAATGCAAACGACCTTTGTAACAAGCCTAGCGAAGAGTGGTTCTTTTTTATATTTTATACTTTTCTCTGTGACAAAACTGTTTCTTGGAAAAATGCGAGTAAAGCAACAGGTATAGACAAATAAAGAAATAACAAGTTAATTAAAATTGACACTATTGTTACAACTGTAAGCGCTATGCATTCTAATTTGAAATATGAATAGACATTTATTTTAGCATACATGTATCAATTATAGGCTTTGAAATTCCTTCAATAAATCTTTTGTGAAAATTGATACATAAATTTACCGACCTAAACAAATTAAATATGAAATTATAGACGAAGTTCCCTGCTAATGGGAGTTGCAAATTGTTTTTGCCGTTATTTTACTTTTCTTTCTCGTCTCAGTAGCGACTCACTAATGCAATTATGGGTTTACGAATATAACTTTCCGAAAGCTGTGGTATCTTTTCGAGTGAATACTTCACAAAATAATCTTGAGCTAACCGTTGTTATTCGATTCACATTATGTTACTTTGTATATATTTTTAATTTAAATCTAATTTAAACTTTTCATGTAATGGAACAAGTCTATTTAAGTTTTTAGATTAACTTCACTTTATAAATAGTGCATTGTCTTCTAAATCTGTTCTAATTTCAAATCCAATATTACAGGCTGACCCACACAGTATTTTTCAAATTTTATTGGGATAGAGTCGTGTAAATTACAAATGGACTTAATCCCACACTTCTCCCGATAGCCGGATCGGGTAAATAAATGTTTAAACATCTGTGAGCCGACGGTTAGATTTACATTTAAAATGCGCGGGTCACGGTTTTATTACCTTTTTTGGAGTAAATCTACCATTTCTATGCTTGCTAGGGAGAAATAGCTATTTTTTATGTCTGTTCTAAGACATGTTTTTGTTAACCTCGCATGTTACATGATTTCTATGCACATACGAATATTATAATTGCACTGCACTAACAAATAGTATTATTTGCATTTGATTAGCTTTATAATGAAGCTTGGGCGGCTCATTGCTAATGTAAAGGACAATTGACGTTCACCTTACTTGCGATGTAAAAAAAACGAACCTCAAAATATCAGATCGGCACTCTCAGTCATATATTTTCTATGCGATAAATTATTTAGATTTATCGCCTATTGCGTTAGAATTTTCAATTGCGTAAATTTAAACTCACACTTTTGAAATACAAATTATATCAAGTTTCTTTTTACTTAAACGAATGGATCACAAGTAATTTATTATGTTATATATGACGCGAAAAAATAAAATTATTATTCAATATATGCAATAGGTTGTAAAATTGTTGTAACGGGAAACGGTAAGACATAATTTATTTCAGGATGGTGAGATAAATTACACTTTTTCTTTTCTGTTCATACTGTAACCGTCTATGCGAGAACCTTGTTAGAATAAAAATATATCTAAGAAATTACACTCTGTAAAATGAAGCGGTAATAGCCTTTTGTCGGGGCAACAGCATATTGTATTATAGTGATAGTTAAAAAATATGACTTTTATAAAAGATAAAACTAAACTTTTATAAACTTGAAAATTTGCGTGAATAAACCTGTAAAAACTGGCCATTAATATTTACTTGTTTTAAAAGTTAACGTTATAATTTATGGGAAAATGTCTCCTTTTTTCAACTTTTTATACATAATTGGGACTTATTTTAGTAAGCTATACAGTTTGCGATAGTATTTTATATATTATATCACGTGTTAAATTTCATAAAAAACTTGACTTCTTCTTTATCTATCATCCCGTGTGGATTTTCCTATTTTTATTGATTGTGTCCGACTGGACAAGTTATTCCGTTTCTTTAACAATAACAACATTTTTTTGTCACTCAAGCGAAGTAATGACTTTTCCGGAACATGATTTCTCGTAATAGAAATTATTGTCTTCTATTCTAACCGAATAAATTCATATTAATGGTACAATTCAAAAACAAATTTTAACAAAATATATGCTACGTAATTTTTTTGTATAATACCTACGCGTGATAACTTCAAAGTTAGTAGTTTTAGTTAGGCACTTTCGCAAACGCGGACTTGTATTCAGAATTGCAAATGATCAGTTTGCATTATAAAAATTTCAGCACTTTATACAAGCAGTCCCAGTTTCAGGTAATCAAAGCGTAAAATTGCTTCTTCAATTTCCGACTGTTCTGTCTGAATTCTGGCTACAAAACGAAAGGGGAAAAGCAAGCAGATAGTTGCATTTTTATCTTCTGTAGTAAGTAAAGTTGGCAATGTAAACGACTTCACACCGAGAAGCTAGCTGGTTTTATCAGAGGCGGGTGCTTTCTCGGGCGTCCAGCCTCTATTTGGTTTACAATTTAGAATGCAAATTGTAGACGCCGCATTTGTAAGTACTCGAAAGCGAATTACAAGGCAGAAGGTTCCTGCTTTGCTAAATCTTTGGAGCTCGCGCGTGTTAGAAAGAAAATTAGAGGCGCCTTACAAGCCCCCACATGATTTCATTGCGTTGAATATTCAACAGCTTTGTGATTAACGCTTCTGTTTATGTTTACTGTTAGAGAAGATGGGCACGTTTTAGAAATATTTGCCTCTGGTGATATAAAATAACATTTTATGTGTAATTTATTAGCAGAATTAAACCGAATGAAAGGGTTAGGAACATTGCAATTAGAGAGGGATGTGTTGTTTAAAAATATTGTTTTCACTATAATGGAAAGAGTTGTTAGTGTTGTTTAGGTATATGCAACACACAAGTAAAAGCATATTGAAGTGATCGGTGAGGTAGACTTTGAAAGATATATGCTAACCAAATTCAAGTTATTTTTAAATAGAAATGGTCTAGGTATTACCTACCTGCATTTCTATATGGAAAGATAAAAGAATGTTGAGAAAGCAAAGAGTATATGCTTGGATTAATGCAAATGGCTGTCAGTAGTATTTTTATTTACTTATTTTTCATTACTCATTTACACATTTTTCATTACACTTTCATAACTCATTAATGTAATTTACGCAAATGTAATTTACACAACTTACGAGCAAGTAGGTTAGCAATAATTTAATTATTTCACTGGATTAGGTTTTGTTTGTTGACTAAAGGCTTTTGATTAAACACTAAGGTGGAAGTTCAAAGGAAAATTGAACTCTATGTTTAGAAATAAACTTTTTAAACTGCCTGTTCTTTACTCCATGATTTCATCTAATTAATAAGCGTATTTACGCTAGGTTAAGCACTCAAATTTTTTTAGCTTTTTAGATAATAAAAATATTATTTTGGAATGGTATTGAGTTTTGATCACAACTAATTGGGAATATCTGATGGGACTTTAACCTAGAACATCTCAATGTCCATTTAACATAATTTAAATATTTATCGAGCCCGACAACACAGATGGTACTATGTTCTTATGCGACAGGGGTCGTAGGTTCGATTCCCGCTCAGGACCAATATTAAGATGAATAATATTTGTGTTTGTTTTGTGTCGTAACACAAGTACTGTATGCGACTCATCTTGGAGTCAGGTTAATGTATTTAGTAAGATATTCCACTATTTTTAGATACATTATAATAACTTTGTTTTTGACTTTACACACATAAATGTATTAATAATTTTGGCTGTCAGTAAGTACAGGTTTTGGAAGAATAATTTCATTACAAAACTCGGTATTTTGAAGTAAAAAAACATGGTTTTAAGAAGTCTAATACTATGTGTATAGTAAATCGCATTAACTATACTCATATTTATTAGCACTACTACAGCAAAATTACGCTTTCTAGCCAAATAAGTAGAATTTTTGTTCCCTTTAGCGAAGCTGGTTTCTTTGTCTATATTAAATGCATTAAATTTTCAGAACGTTTTACTCGGAATTAGCTTTGCTTATATTTAGCGTTCTGTTAGGCTGCTGACTGTGGTGCTCAAAATTGCTCGCACAATTATTAATTTAAGGTAGAAATCGCTTACGGGGAAGTTAACACTTTGTATAAGTGTTAAATATTATATCTGGATTTTATGATATATTTTTAAATATAGTTAGGACAGTACTAATTAAAAGTAATTTAATCCGATAACGGATCAGTTTTTTAGAATAAGTAAAAAAAATAGTTTATATAAAAGAAAAATGTTACCTACTGGATAAACTATTTGTATTTGTACCAGAACTCCAAGTTCGTATCGAATAAGGAAATGGATATTTTAATTATCCGTTTATTAAAATATTTACTATAAGCTAAGGGTTTGAACTACATTTATATTTACGCTGCTTGTACGCATAAACTGTTTTTGCTCAGTTACAACTAGTAAATACTCGAATCCAGGATAGTTTTAGATTTCATTCTAGATATGTTCAGACTGGAAATTGAATGTTACGAACAAGTCACGAGACCACGTAGGTCGTCAAGGTGTTTTATTTTACTTAATATACGTAAAATATGGTAGTAGTAGAGTACTGGTTATATATCTATGTATATAAATAAATATGTATATAATTATTATATATTTATTATCTTATCTACGTAATATAAGTGCTTTAAGCATCATATTTTGGAGATGTTGGGTGAATTTATTAATTGCTCAGAATTGGATAACTATTTATACCATTTGTATGAATTTATCATTTGACTAAATTTGTGCGATACTAACGGGATCAGACTAGAGATTTCAGAATAATGAAAAAATACTATAAGACCGAAAAAAGACGATGCGGACGGTTAATCTAAATTATAATAATTGTACCTTATGATTTTTTGATACTTCCATGAAATGTAAAGTCCAACTCATGCGTTCAATGCGTGTTTCTACTTCACGGCTTAACCTGTGAATACATTTTGATCAATTTAAAGGTTCGGTAAAACATGAAGTTTTATAATAGATGATTTAAAAAAAAAACTACTGAACTACTTGTCTCAGTGTCAGGTGGTATGGGAAAGATGCGAGTTCAAGTCCCGCCTGGTACCTGAGACAAGTTTGTTTTTTATTCTAAATATTATCTTAAGTACAATTCAGCAATTTTAATACATAAAATCTCTGAAAATACGTTATAAAAAGTCCACGCGGATTTCGGAAAACAAAAAAGTGTTTATACGTATAAAGTTCTACCCGAAAATAAAACTCAATTAAGTAAATAGATCTGTCAATTCAAGCATGTTGATCCCAGAACACCACGCGCGGTCCCACCGTCTAACCAGGCAGCATAGCATAATGGACCCTCTATTCAATGCATCGACTTTTCAATCCTTTCACGAGAGGATAATGCAGAGGATATTCATAGGTACTCGGTCGAATCCCATTCGAAACGAGTGCTGATACCTATGCTACCTTGCTTTCCAGCTATACTTTACAAATACATCCGAAAGGAAATATACGCGCAGAAAAACTTATACGATGTTTGTATTTTTGTTGCTTTATATATTTTTGTAATGCACCTATACTAATTGAATAAAACGAATAAATATCTTTAAATATTGTCAAAATTAACAAACGAATTAATGTTTGATGAGACATAAACTACTTTTGATCCCGGGAAAGTTGAGTCCATACGGCCGAAGTAGCGACATGTTAAATATATGACCTTTAGATTGTAGAATTCTTCCTCACCAGTTCCTACTCAGAACCTCATTTATTTTCTTAATAAACAAAATGCTTATGAAAGTCTTTTCAAACGTAATCCAGAAATATGGTTTCTCTATTAATACGGTATCGATAGTATTGTCTCTCATTATTGTTATCATTACATCAACCACAAGACGTCCATTGATGGACATAGGCCTCGTCCATTAATCTTTATTAAGACCGGTTGTATGCGGCCTGTGTCCAGCACAATCCTGTGGTTGTAGTCAGATCGTCTGTCCATCTTGCGGGTGGACGCTGCACTTGCTAGTACGTGGTCTCCATTCTATAACCGTACGTTTCCATCGGCCATCGGTTTTGCGTACCAAATGCCCTACCTACGAGTTAGTTTCAGTTGGCTAATAAAGCCAATGGTAATTATAATGACGAGGAATCAAAATATATATCGATAACTTAAATTTTCCTTGAAAAATAATGGTTTAGGTGACCCCATTGTGTGTCATATACTAACAAAATTGTATTTAGAGGTTTGTTTGCTTTCATGCATTTTAAGAGCTTTTATAAGAATACTGCATTCGGTACGTGCCTATTGAAACTTTTTGAAGTTAGTCAATAAGTATATTTTAACAAATTTTTTCCTTCGGCAAGAAACATTTCTACTGCAGGGATACTTAAGCCAACTTATATGGCTACTAGCTGACATTATCGACAGTGTTTTGTTTCAACTATGAGTATTGAATTTGAATTGGTAATATAAATATGTAAATATGTATAGTGTAATAAAAATATGATTTCAAACGATTCTGTTATTTGCGCCATCTGCCAAACGATTGACAGTTATGTCAAAGGTTACATTAGTAAAGGTTATAATGTCGTAAGATTTCATAAATTTTTAAATCTTACCGGCAATCATCTTATTTTTTTTTGTTTTATAAAAGTCTTCTCCTGAGAATAAGAAATACAACAAAAATAATTAGCGATATTGGTTCAGCCATTCACGCATAATGTGATCAAGAAAATAGGGTCTCTAATTTTACAAATTCAGATATACATGTCACCATTATCATCAGCTCTAGAACGTTCATTGCTGGACATAGGCCTCCCCTAGATTTTTACACATAATTGCCGCGCGGGGCAGAAGTAGTGATAATTTCAGAGCGTAGCTTCGCGACGGTAGCGCATTCCCGTCAACTGTGGGTACCTTAGTCGCTTTTTAAGACACTTGGCTTGATTCCTACAGATTTTTTATGCATATATTATTTCCTTATAAATCTGTTTCTTTATTAAAACTCCTTAGGTTCAAATTGTCTACAGTAAAAATATATAATATACGTCAACTCTATTATAAATATGATACAAAATGAGGACCATTCCAATGATCGCGTCATATTTCACAATGATTGATAAACAAACTTTTAGTAACATGCAAATTAGCTTTTGTGCCTTGCGCTATATTTAAGTGGTAGACATCAATCTTGCATTTTGGTCGGTGTTAGAAGTAATAACGAACGTGACATTTTTGAATATTCAAGTGTGATTTAACTATTTATAATAAGCAGATATAATATAAATCACAAAAGGTTACGTAACGCTTTGGCCTTTATGACAAAGTTTTGAATTGCATTGCAGAAATTTGACTTCGATTCTCTACAAATGATGACATTAAATAATTTGTTAAAAGTGAGAGTATGTATTTAAATAATATAATATAATATTATATGATCGGCGTAGGAATCCTTCGAGGTCCACCAATCCCGTTACCTTAAGACTAATAAATGATTAGAATTAACAAATTCATTACCAGTAACTATAATAATAATAGCTAACCCGACAGATGTTATCTTGTCTTAAATATATTTACATATAAATATGATAAAAATATTGCAAATATAAATTAAGATATAAACTATCCCATTTCTTATGTTGGATCAAATTATACACAGTAAGAAAAAAAATATTAAAATCGGTGCTGTAGTTTGAAGAAGTTAGAAGTTCTACCCGGACAAACTCTGTGAGAATATTTTTTTATACATAAAGATAAATAAAAGAGAACGGGCATTCTTTGTAGTGCGTTTTTTCTCCGAAGTACTATTATTATTTTTATTAATAAACAACAATAAATCGCCCTAATAAATGAAGTCCCTTTTTATATTAAACAAAAGAGAACGCAAACACCAAAAGCAATGGGTGGGCTTTTCTCTAATATCGCAAGCCAGCCAGTACGCCACCACGACTTAAATCTTGTCGCCGACCCCCTGCGATCAACTGGCAAACCCCTGGGGGACCGCGTGTTCCACTTTGGAGAACCTTGAATTAACCAAGCGTACATTACTACTTAGCATAAGATTTGGTAAATCTTTCGTTTGCTGTAATGCAAATTATTGTCTTATTTTTTGTATATATAAAAATTAAAGTCACTGTACTCATTGTGTACAAATTGCCCTAACTTGAGAGATAGGATAATAAACTCAATATAAGACAGAAAAATGTCAAACATTTTCAGTCAGGGTCAACTAGTAATAGATAATTTTTTACGCTCAGATCCTACGAGCCTGGCGGTAAGACCGTAGCCGAACGCGCGGTCACCACTATAGGTCGCGCAGCTGAATACGGGCACAGGGTAGCACATAAATGAGGGACCTCGCTCTTTCTCCCAGTGGTGCTGGAATTGAGGTCTGAATAGATCAATAGTTTCGTCAATAAAAAAAATTACGAAACTATTGCTAAATATAGGCAATCCTTACAAATATAATAAAATCTAATCATATTATTTCCTTTATCGTAGTATGATTGTTTCTAAGTATTTCTGAATGATTTTGATGTATGAAACTTCCAGAAGTGAGTTATAAATTCGGTTTTTCGCACCCACCCGTAATACGACAAAGTTTCTAATTAATTCCGTACGTGTTAGTATGTAAATAGTTAAAACCGTGAGCCGATTTGTCTGAAATCTATTTTGTTCTTGCATTAATTCCGCTACGTGGAAATAGTAATGGTTTTCTAAGCCGCTAAAGCCCCTATTTGTTTTATAAAGGGCCTGTTAAAACTTGCCCTGAGTTCTTTTGTAACAAATAAGTACAGTTCAATTTATATACATATTATAACTAAGTAAGATTGGATAATAATATTATAAAGAGGAAATATTTGATTGTTACTATTTAATTCAAAATCTTCTCGACCAATATAAATAATTCTTTCATCATTAGAAAGTTACATTTTCGCAGAGTAACATTGGTTACATTATATTTTGTAAATCCAAACTATAAACACCTAAAAGAAAATGTAACGACGCATGATATATATTATTGTGTGACTTCATTAAATATTTTGTTCATAAAAAGTTATATTATCAAAATATTATATCAGTTATGTTTTATCCCTGAATTTTGACGATAACGGGAACTAAATATATAAAGATAAAATTAATTATATTATTCTCATACTATTACGCGGCAACTACGCGGATGATATCGAGGTTTGCTGCTTATTATTTATTTTCCGTGCTTGGGTTGTTTGCCGCAAG
The DNA here is from genome assembly GCA_020976665.1 of Heortia vitessoides. Taxonomy (NCBI): domain Eukaryota; kingdom Metazoa; phylum Arthropoda; class Insecta; order Lepidoptera; family Crambidae; genus Heortia; species Heortia vitessoides. The sequence continues at coordinate 5,826,346 of JACJUM010003129.1, forward strand.
GTAACCGAAACGTCGAAGAATAAATGTAAAAAGTTAAATAATCCACTTTTTAAGCCGTTAAAGGTGTAGTTTTATTATGAGTAGCAAACGCATAAATGTTATAAAATACTCTACACATAATTATGTTTTCTGACTTTAGTTACTTGTAATAAACATACAATTATGAATAAGCAAATTAGAAAGATATTTCTTCCAGTGTCATGTATTTAAAGAGGTGACTCTAAGTGATTCACCTCTTTAAATAAAAGATAGATTAATCAAATAAATTCTTTATTAAACTAGGCCCATTACAAGCACTTTGAAATCGTCAAAACTAATAAGCAGAATAATTTTAATTCAGAAATATGTAGTACTAACTTGTATTAAATTCATAATACTGATGACCTTGATGGCCCAACGGGATCATAAGTGATATCTAATATTTAAATTAGACTACTCGCACCAGACGAGTCTTAAAACTAAGTTTAATGCAGGTTCACAAGCCACCAGCCACCAGAAAAGAACCCATAAAAATGGTGGTGATAAAGTTTCCATGAATACTAAATAGTTAGTGTTCATGTAATGTAATAAATGTATATTTCCATGAATGAAAGTTTCCATGAATACTAAATAGTTAGTGTTCATGTAATGTAATAATATGTGTACATTATTTACACCCTACCGGCGACGTCGCTAATAAACCGTTGTCTTAAAGCTAGGTTAGAGTAATGCAATCCCAGACAGTTTTATCATTAATATAACCTATATTATGCTTTAGAAATAGGCTTACTCTTTATGTTTTTTTTTTATTTATTAATCGGTAAGCCTGATATGCTGCTTGGTATTTTATTTTTGATTTAACCACCCGATAACAGCGATATTTATTATAACTATAATTGTGATTATGAGTCTTTAAGCTTCCAGCTTATGTTTTTCTCCAGCACTTGACCAATCATTATAATATTGCATACAAATATTACGAGAGTGCAAAATGGCATAGGATGACTTTTATAAAATTTCTAATTTCTAAATTGTATTTGGTAAAAGTTCATTAAAGTTTGTTCATTAAAAAAAAATACAAATATTACATACATTTAAATACTTTTACAAACTTTTATAACTATGTTTCATTTAATAAACAGATGGGTGCAAATCAAATCGAATACATTTTGAATGCTTAGATTATTATTATTGTTGGTTTTATTATAATTTCGTATTTGAACGGCTCATAAATCCTTGTTCCCACACAAGAAAGACGTCACTGTCACGGAAGCCCGTTACCAAGCCGTCGAATGATGGATGAATGGATAAAACATTAATTTAAAACTTATACGATCCCAACCCAGGATGAAATTTTGATAAGCAAATTGGGAACTCGGAATTGGAAGAAGTGGCTGAGAGAATAATTAAATATTGACAACTTATTCAATGAACGTGATTAAGTTGGTATTCAAATTAAATTTACATAGGCCTTAGGGAATATAGATTCATGAGATACTAAAATTATTTACAATTTCAAAATTATGATTAGCTGTATAAACTGCCTTTTTTAATTGATCTTTTTGTATCATAATTCGGGAAGATTCTACTGAATTTCCCTTTCTCAGTTTCAATATTCGAAAATCAAAGACAAATTTGGTTGGGATAAGACTATTTTATATTCTGTGCAGCAGCCCATGATATTTTTATGGTACCCACGTGATAAGGGGGAACCCGTTTTTTGCAATATGGCTATAAAATAATAAGGCTAGAAGTATGCAATAATTTAAATTTTTAAAGTTTAATGGATACCCCTTTATTATGCAATTTGGTATTCGGTTTCTCATCGTATTTTACATTTAGAAAACAAATTATTTTATTTTAATTACAATATGTTAATAACTCAAGTGCACGATAGTATCTAGCAGTGGTTTTTCTACCTTTAAGGATTCGTCGTTACGATGGAGTACAATCGTTAATTATTATCATCAGAAGCTACAGGACGTTTACTGCTGGACATAGGTCTCTTCAAGTAATTTCCATTAGATCGATTGTATGCGGCATGCGTTCAATGCAAACCTGCGGTTTAAGTCAGATTGTTTGTCCACCTTGTGAGTAAACGCCCTATACTGCGCCGTGTTACGACTTTATCGTCCATCGTTTCTGCGCGTTAAGTGCCATGCCTACTGCCACTTTAACTTGTAAATCCACAGGGATATGTATTACTTTGGTGCTTTCTCGGATGTCCTCATTCGTGACTCGATCAAGTTTCGAGACTCCGAGCATTGCCCTCTCAAAAACTCACTGGGTTTATTTTAAGTGGCTCATAACGCAAATAGTAATAAGACTTTTATTACGTGGTCACATTAGATTTTTTATACCATCATTCATAAAAATGTTCTGTGATTTAATAAATAAATTAAGAAGTAACAGGATACCAAATGAGATTAATATCACATTTATAATATTAGTTTACATTTTAGCTCGCCAATTTTATCTTGCTTTATAAAATCTTTGTCTTATTAGCTTTCAAAGGAAATTGTCACCCCACTTGTTCTTATCTTTTTAATTCTGCACGAGTGGTTGATTCTTTGGATCCAGTTTGTTTTTGCTGTCTGAGTCAGCGTGATCTCATCAACAAATTGTAATTCAAGACTGTACAGCATTTAAGAAAAAAAAACTGGTAAATAAAAAAACAATAACTGCAACGATCAGAAAATAAAGATTTCAATACTTTAAGAAATCAAAAAAATATTAGTTTCACCGCAAAGCTATTTAATATTTTTGTTAACTAGATTAGTTAGGTTAGTTTGTGTTTTAACT